>PYHX02000495.1:62699572-63184572 GCA_004302925.2 Cochliomyia hominivorax | reverse complement strand
TTTCTATAAACGCACATAACTTTTTTTTAAATTAAACAAGAAAATATTTAGTAGGCAAATAATATTTTATTAAATAAACTTCACATTTCATCATTTTTAAATTTATTTAAGAGTTTAAGTGCCATTTTTAGTGGTATTTTCCTATAAATGCACTTAAGTTTTTCAGTCTCTATAGCATTATTAATAATGGATGCTCTTTTGTTGTTATTTCACATTTACTTTAAAGAAGGTCGAAATAATATTATAGGAGAATCGGTCAGTTATTTCTTATAGGTCTCATACGACCACCCTTGCAAAAATAAAGTAGTAAAATTAGGATAAATATAAAAAAATGCTGTGCTGAATCTTATGGTGGTCGGTCTAAAATTTCTCCTAATTCCCATGTAACCCTCCATAGAAAATTTCCTTTTAAAATTAATAAATTTCACATATATGTGAAGAAGAACTATTTTTTATGACCGTTACAAATATCTGCTCAAATGCATAACCAACCAAAATTTAAAAATTTAAATGCGTTTATAGAAATATACACGAAATTAATTTTTAACCTAATTTTGTCCGGATTTTTTAAAAAACAATTACGCGCCAGAGTTAATGTAAATTAAAAATATATTTATCTGAATTTGGATCTTAAAAAATTAACGATTTCTAACCCACTGTGCATTCCCTAAAAAGTATAATAATTATTTGCACCATGTTTTTGATACGAACTAACTAGTAAATACTATTCTTTACAACAACAGCAAAAATTAATCAATAAAGAGGACACTAACTTCTTAATTAGGATAAATAACATTAAACCACAAAAAATAATATATATTTAGTAATAAAAGATTTATTATATTTGTACATCGAAACAATGACTGAATACAATAAATATATATTGACATTATACAAGTCACTGAACCAAGAGAAAAAACGAATAGAAAATGATAGATAATTGAATATAATAAAAGGAAAACTAAAGAGTCAAAAAACTTTATATGTTTTAACTCAAAGGATCCCTCTCTTTAGTAGGCATTGTAATTGAGGATTGTGTATTTAATTATGTACGCATGAAGTGTGTAAATATATTTTTGTATTCTCCACCACCACAAGTGGTGCAGAGGGTATATTAAGTTTTTCATTCCGTTTATAATGCTGAGAAGGAATCATCAGAGACATCGTTATGTATATATATTCCTGCATTAAATCAAATTCTGAGTCGATTTTGCTATCTTCGTCTGTCTGTCCATCCACAATAATTGACAGAGGTAAATGAAATTTGTCCTGAGAATTTGTTATTGTTCGGAGAAATAAAACTTATAACTAAATATAACTTATTTTATGACTCATTAAGGGTTTCAATGTTGCATAAAAACTTATATATATTTTATACGTTTGTTAGTGTATGTGTGAGTATGTATGTAGGAAATATAACGTAATTATTTCACACGCATTGTAGTGGAGGGTATTGAAGATTTGGCATTACAAAGAAGTGTTATAGTTGTCATTGTAGACTTCTATTGACTAAGAAAGCAATAATAATTTGAATATAATAAGACAAAATCGTTGGAAACAACAGATAATTTGACACATGTGATACTATAAATCATTAATGCGTGTAATTTTTAACAATTAATTCGTTGTTTTGATTTCATCAAGAGCTAATTGAGCATCTAAAAATTTTCTTTTTGGTCCTTTCTATACTGAGTTCAATAAGAATGTTGAAGCCCAAACCAGTTTTCGGATTAAGAAAGTCTAGCAGGATTTTTTAAATTGTTGTAAAAAATAGCTTGTCAAGGGCAGTTTAACTAAGAGTTACAGAATTCGCCACCCAGCTGCCAAATTTTGAATACATGGTATTAAATGGCCAACCGTAACGACCATAGCATCGGTTAGCTAAACAGTGAAATCAGCAAATTGATACACGAGAAATGGCCAGAATGTCTGAACAAGAGCAACTTCACTGCGGGATTGAAAAAATTATGTTCATTTCTCAGACCTCTAAAACTCAGAGAAGAAGAATGATGGGATCCCTATTACCTTAAGTTTTCCCGCGAGCTTTTTGTTGTCTTTTGTGACTACGAGAAGCCTGGGAATGGGTAGAGTCATCACTGAACAAAAACCTGGGAAAGAAACGAATGAGAAAAGTACAATTCTTGTGGTATTTGAGCAATAAAAAGCAAAAAAAGTTATATTCCAGGACGTGCTGCAGTCCATATGTCAAAAGCTCGTAGAGTTAAACAAGACAGATCAGTGACACAGACTACAATTAGGCATGAATTTCAAAGTAGGAATAAAGTCCTCAAAGCATTAACAAGAAGATCTAGGGGTATGGATAAGACACTACTAGATACTTACAAAACGATTGATCGATTTGTGATGAATTATACTGCTCCAGAGCGGTTACTTATTCAAAGTTAATGACAAATTTTGCGGTTTAAAGTTGCCGTATGAATGTTGTACTTTTAGGCCTGAATAGAATCTTCTACAGTTTGTAAGAGCGGTTATGGTACAACAGAGATGGGGATAAAGCCATTCTTGCAACCGTAAACCTATACCCTGCTTACAGTAATATGTTCCTGAAGTTGAACCACAACAAATGTTACAACGATAACCACATAATTTATGCGGTTAGACCACATTTATACCACATGGTTTAAAAAACATTCAGCATTCTCGGCCGAAGAGCCCTTTAAAAATGTATCTGGCTGCAGAGAACATGCCACAATTTTTTAAGTTACAGGGGTGTAGTGCCTTATTTAAAAATGTTGTAATAATATTGATAAACTGTCCCACTGTGCGATATAAATTACAATCTTCATCTTGGATAAATAAATTTTATATTTAAAAAACCAGAAAAAAATAAATATTTTGTTATAAAACAAAAATATTTTCTTTTCTTATCTAAAATTAATCTCAATTTATTCCTAATCAAAATAGATTTTACTGCAAATCATTTTTTATCATAAATTTTACTTAATATAATCGATACCACTGTGAATACAAGGAGAAAAATATTAACGTGTACCTAAATGTAGCAGAAAAATAACAACAACCACGAGAGAAAGAAGCCAACAAGTCAATTTATATAAAAATGACAGTCAAATAAAATGTTAATGTGTTTTTTGACTCTGTCACAAATATTAACATCATACAGAATGTCAGTGTCAGTGACACTAATACACTTATTCTACACATTGCGTTGTACCTACAAACACACATACACAAACACACAAATAAATATTTTGCTGAGTTCAGTTAAGTTTAATACCTTAGAGATATAATCAAGGAATATTAAATAAATAAATAATAATATCATACATTTTAACACTACGAGACAAGTTTATTTGTTGACACTAAATTTCTCTACTCCCTTTATATTCTGTCACTTTCTCCTGTTCCTATTTCACTTTTTTCCTATTTTAATTTCCATTATCCTGTGTTCTCTTTGAGTTTTAGAAACCCAATAAATAAGTGTGTATTCGTGTTTTTATGCCCTACACAGTATTGTGTTATACCCAACTTCTAGTGTACCGTTTGACTCAGAATCATATTCTGACTTGAACTAACGATGTCCCTCCGTCTGTCTTTCCGGCTGGCTGTCTATGTAAATGTTGTGAATACCAGTACAATCTACTATTCGTGAGATTGGTAACACATATCACTATTTTGACTCAAGGAGGAATCTATTGAAATTACCATGTACAGTCCAGTAATTCAGGTACCTCCCATACACAGACTGTATGGAGGTACCTCACCGAATAAGATTAAAAAAACTTACATGTGAAACGATTTTAAACGAAACATTGCACAAATAAGAATTATGATATTCTAAATTGATGTGCCACATTGAGAGGGTCGGTCCCTAAAAGTCCCTTTTCAAAATATCACTTGAAGGACATAAATCTCACATATACGTAGATATTGTAATAATAATTGGTCAAATTATGATAGATATAAGCGAAAATCGATGTGCAATATTAATAAGGGTTGATCCATAATATCTTGTAGCTACCATTTAACCCCCCTCAAAAATTCCTTTTAAAACGTATGAATTTCACAATAGATGTTAGTTTCACAATAATGTACTGCACACTTAAGAACAAATCAAAAATAAATTTATGCAAGGATCGTGTATTACTTTTTCCAACAACCATATATAAACAATATTGTGGTGTAGGGTTTGGCCGACTATAATATTCTTACTTGTTTATTAAGTAAAGGAATTAATGTTATTGTATAAGACATTGTCAGTGGGTATTCAAGGGAATTCAAAACCGTGTCACTAAATGTGTTGTTGGTGTGTTTAGGACATTAACATATTTAATGACAATTGCGTGTCCAATACATTAATTTCCTTCTGTTTTTTGAATAATTTAATATGAACATTTTACAAAAATCTCGTCTACATTAAAAATCTATCGACTGCGGGTGAACAACTTAACAAATGATGTCTAAAATTTGTCAAATTTTGAATAAAAACTTTTGGTTACAAGAATAATAAAGGTATTTGCATAAAAACATTAAAGGTCACGTTTCAACCATTATAAAACCGAATAATAATTTTAAAACCAAACTACACATAAATTGAGAAAAAGCGAAAATTAGTGAAAAGAAATTTTTATATTATTTTAAATGAATGTTGCCAAGGAACAGAATAAAATTTAAAAAACAAGAAATAAGAATATTATATTCGGCTATGGCAAATCTTCAATACCCTCCACCGCAAATACAACTTCTCAAGACTATAATAATTACTCAAGCCAAATGCCATTGAGCTCTGTTAATGTTTGCGTATGTGAGACAGACGGACTTAGCTAAATCGACTCAGATTATGATTATGAATATTATTGAAGCACTTTTGAATCATAAAGCTTGAAATCGAGTTAATTAATATTCTTTCCTGAAAGAGATCAATCAGTACAGACAATAATTTCAATTTCCATTTCAATTATTCTATGGAACTATTCCGCCTAATTTCTGCCAAAAGACGATGTAATTTCAAATCAAATCAAAATATCCAGAAATTAGACCCTGAGGTTCCAATTTCAGAGCGTGGAATTTATTTGTAGAGACAGGTAGTCCTTCTCCGTAAAAAAATATACCCCACTTTTGGACATCCTCTTTTGTTCTCTTCAGTTCTCTTTGAACAAGAGCCCAATATCACTCCACTGGCCTTAGCTCCTTGCAGATTTGTCTCTCTTGGCATAAATGACACATTATTTCTCTTCTACCTCTTAAGAGCCTGTAACAAGATGCCAAGTTAGGTCAAAAATAAGTGGACACATTATGAAGTCTTATGAATGGATGCAACCTTTTTTGTAAACTTGATGTAAACTTCGTTATTTATGAAGTCCGTTTTAATAAATGATTGGATTCTTTTGCCACAACTGCATATTTCTTCTAATATTTGGAATTTTGGAAAATAACTACAGCGTTTGGATCCTCAACTTTTACTAATATTCCTTCGAGCATCAGCAACATTAAACTTTTGACCAGGAAGTTGCAAAAAATCTGACAGAATATATGTTTCGTCATCCTTTATGCAGCAAGGATATTGTTTTAGAAAACTTGACTTTAATTTCCGGGCTCTGTTTTTCGCCACTAAATTTTCGGCCAATTTCTCCCCGTACTGTTTAATAACATTTGAAACAGTTTGATGGCAGATATTTGAATGTTTTGCTAACTTTTTGCAGGAAAAAATTGAGTTTTGTTGAAAATTTTTTATAATTTTATTTTGTACTTTTTTCTCAACCAACTCGAAGACTTCGTGTTATTTTATGATCTCCAACGAATAAAAAATTATAAAAACTATGCTTATCTCAGATTTTGATTTGATTTCAAATGTTTATACCATATAAGATCGTAAATGATTCTGTTACTAAAAGAGTGCGAAGTTTTATACCCTCTTCTCCACCTGTGTTAAGTATAACAACTATTTCATGCGTATCGTAAATCATGTAATTTTATTGACATTTGAACTTTTACTTATCTAAAACTCTAATACGCTTTTCGACATGTACATTTTTGTCGCAAACATATTTTTGTTTATTTTTTAGGAAACGAAATATTAACAAACATTTTGTAAATTTCCATTAAACAAACTCTCAATTCAAGTTTGTAACTTGTTCTTTTTTCAAGAGAGAGAAAATATGAAACAAAACTTTTTTATGTCATGAAAAGTAGCAAAAGCCGAAAAAATATTAGATTATAAGCTAAAAAATGAAAAAAGTGTATAAATTATGCCATTCTCTGTGAATTCATGTGATACATTACGGAAAATGCTTTAAAAAAGTACAAAAAGAAAAAATTATAATAAAAATATATAAAAGTTATTTAAAGGTCTATCGATTCGACATAAAACTGTTTAAGCTTATCTACAATACAAGAAAAAGGTTATTTTGCACTTCCTGTCTTTTACCTTCAGAATCAAATAATACCGAGAACTGTACAAAACACTCTTCATGGAAGCAAAATATGGAGTTTTTGTTTTACAGGGAAACATACTTATTTAAATACAAATAAAGCAGAGACTTGAAAATATTAAATTATTTTGGATCTAGATAGTTTAAAACACTTAAACATACAAATAAAGAAATAAAAAGTGAGATCGAAAAATTGTTAACCCAAGTCTTTCATAAAAAACTTTTTAAGAAAACCCAACTTGGTTTTACAAAAAATTGGCCAAAGGTTTACCATCAAACTGTCTCCAATATCATTAAGCAGTACTGGGAGAACTTGTCCGTTGATAGAAAAACCTGATCCAAATAGATGGAAAGCATTTACCAAAGAGCTTTCAGCATATCCGGTAGGACAACAGCCCGTTAGCTCAGTGATTTGACTTTTTTGTACGAAAAGTTAAAGCTAATACAGGATCAAAAACATTTAAGACTCAAACATTTTTAGAAATGCTGTTGAAAATGTAAATATTTATAATGATATTAAAGAGCACCGGATGAAATGTTTCATTAAAACCTTTCAACAAAACCCAACTTTATTCCACAAAAAATTTGGCCAAATATTCAAAGGTCTGTTTCCAATGTTATTAAACAGTATCGGGACAACTGGTGGTCATATAAAGGAAAAGTTCTTAATAATAATGAGTGAATTTTTTTCCGGCAGAATTTTCGCAACTTCTTGGTCAAAATCGTTTGTTGCTGATGCTCGGGGGAATGTAAGAGAAAAGTTCGGAACCTAAATACAGTCAAAACTTCCCAAAAATACCGGTAATGAGAATTGCGGCAAGAAAAGCCAATTATTTCACTATATATAACGAAATTTAAATCAGGGAATGTTAACAACATGTTTCCAATTATTTTTGGCCTGACTAGGCGTTCTTACATGGCAATAAACAAGCCCTTAAGTGGTACAAGAATAAGATGTGGCATTTGAACCAATAATGGCAAATTCTTTAAACTGTCCGGAGCTAAAGCCAGTGGAGAGATACTGGACTCCTGTTAAAGGAGAATTAAAGAGCACAAAAAAGTTTTCCAAAAGTGTGGCGGATTTCAAATGGAGACTTAACAGATTCGAGTAAATTTATAAAAAGCACTATAAAATCGTTATGTGTCTGTTTCCGAAAAAGGTTTAAAATTTCATCAAACTATTTTTGGTGAATCGTAATAATTATTCGTTTTTATTAACATACATATATATTACAAATTTTTCGGTTTCACTCCTTATGTGGACTTATTACAATTTGAAAAGCCTGCAAATATTAAACTCCTTTAAATTCTTTCAAAAGTTTTATACACGAGAAAGGAAATTTTTTGCATTTTAAGCCAAAATCTGTTTGTGAAATACGTGTTTTCCTTTAATGCCCTCAAAATTTTATCTAAAATTGCACGTACAGGAGATTATAAATTGGATAGAATTTTTGTAGTGCTACTTCTTCGATATTTAACTTTTCTCTTTTCCAAAATTTATCTTGTTGATTATTTTATTTTTATTTTGATTGGCAAACAAAACAACGATTTGTTCTTTCTAGATTTTTTGATAGTTGAATTTTTTATTCACTCAAGGTTTTTCCTCTATTTGAGTTTGTTTCCAAAAAACTTCTTCTTTGGAATTTAGGTAAAATTCCAAGTCGTTTATTCAAGACGATCTGAGAAAATGCAACAATTTTCTTGACTTTTTACATTTTTTGGCATTAAATATTGGCAGAAAAAATATTTGTTTTACGAAAGCAGGTATAAAATATTTTTGTAATGCAAATATATCACTTTCACTTACTTACACTCAAACAGCGGTGTTCAATTAAATGGCAACTATAGATATATTCATAGTAATTGATGAATATTTAAAAAAAATTATTTAAGCTTATAGTCCATCGGATCATAAAATACTTTTGAATCGATTATAAAACTTAAAAGTTGTGCGTTACAAACAAATGCAAAAAAACATAATACTTTTACCACCCACGATGTTGTAGGGTATAAATAAAGTTGCTGTTACAAAATTGCAATAGGAGGTCAAAATTAACTAGAATAATCGTATCATACGACAGATATGACAGATATGGTTGTTATTATTGCTGGAGTAATACTTGGTACGCTAGACATATTGGAAGCAAATAACACTCTTATTCATGCGTCCTCTTCTAGCACATTCCGCACTACATACTACCAAACAGGAACATTCTCGCGATAACCCTTTCTTCGTACCATGACCCGAAATTCATCGGCCAATAGCTGTCACCCCAGCAACGGAAGGGAGAAGTATATTTTTAATATTGGAGCAGTACATTCCGGCTGTATTGCTCCACTTTTTAGTGGTCCGCGCCGGAATTTAGGAGAATTCTATGGTTCTGCTCAGTGTGGTAGAACCGCTTGCGCCACATGTCAATACAGATAAGGTGCAAATCTTATTTGTGCTGGTGTCTCCTCAGGACTTTTTTAGACTGTCACATCAAAGGGAGCGGTCGGAAAACTTTATTGCACCATGCTGCCATCTTACGTAACACCACCACTCTTCCAACACAATCACCACAACTGCTGCAACAACAACAGTCATCTCATCAGTCACTGCTCACATCGTCTGAACACCTGAGGCGATATCAATATTATAGTTTAACTGTAAATTATCAACACAACAGTCGCTCGCTTTGTACCATTTGGGCAAATATCCTGCCGAAGTACCGAGACTCGCAGACAAGTGTGATGATAACCGCAATACCAACCCCAGTGACTCTAGGTAAATGAGGGAAAGTGGAATTGAACTAAGTAAATGCAACTTAAGTACTGGTGTAAATAAACTGTTATCGACTGTCTAATCCCAACAACAAGGACGATAGGGTGGCATTAAGTTTGCAAACAATACCATTTCCGACCCTAAGAATTGCTAACGAGCTTTTTGCCGACAATTCATTGAGCATTCAGAGAGAAATAAGGCGAAACGAAGTGTTGTTCGTAAACTTCACAACCTTCCAATTATGAATTCACCACAATTATTCACACCTCATGAAGTTTCAGAGGCCATCAACGCAACTAAACCATTAAAAGCTTTTGGCCCGAAGGAATATTAATGCTAATATTAAAGAACCTTAGTGAGCGTGGAGTTGAGTACTTGACAACGGTTTTCAAGCTGTCAGTGCAGAGCCCTATAATACACGATGTCTTGAAAATGGGTAGAGTCATTCTCGTACTGAAACCTTAGAATGATGCGAATGAGGGACAACATACAGGCCGATTTCCCTTCTGTTACATGTCGCATAGACTCTAGAGGCTCTTCTCCCAGTTGAAGAGTCATCCCACAATAGCTCCCCACCAGCACGACATGTTTTGAACCAGCTGATGCCATGTGAACGTACAATCCTGGTGGCAAGATCCTTTGGATCAGAATTCGTATATGACAGCTTCGAACGACATACAAATTTAAATTCCACCGCCCACTGCAGACAATGAACTAATTTTGTAGTTCTGGCACAACTGAGATCGAGATAGAGCAACAGGCTCAATGTCTTTTGGTTACGTATAGATCGTGCCGTCCCAAACCTATGTCCTGTATGTGGCAAAGGACCACATGATACACGACATTTATTCAACTACCAGTCTAATCCAAGCTCACTCTCTCCTGAAGATCTATACACCCAACCAATAGAGGTTGACAGATTCTTTGGTCTGAAGTTAAACAACAACATAAACCAAAATTGATAAATGTACTTATTCTTTCCAGTTGTTACAATAAACAAACAGGAAAAATTACTTCTATCTGGAGTTTAAGATCGGGTTTATAAAGTAATAATTCTCTCACATCATGCATTTTAAACTATTACCAGAGAATTCAAAAGCAAATGATTTTTATCTGGAAAAAAAGAGATCTCATAAATTGGGTAAAAGGAGTGTAATCCTCCCATGTACCACTGGCAGGCGAAATACCAAACTGCATGAATAGATTGATTGTGAACCAAAAACTGCATTCCAGGGGGACATTTGTATGGGCCTTTATAAAATAAAAGACCGATCATAATCAATTTCAATATTCATTGAAATATAATCAAAACTGCGACCTGTACTTTGCAAACAAAGTTCGACTGGCAGCCAGTCGAACAGACGAACATGCATCTAATTCTTCTGCAGGACTACTTTTCTGTACGGTAACATACCCTTCACCACCATAGGAGGTAGGGGTGTTATGCGTTGCAGCTTTTTGAAGAGATAGAAAAAATATATTTTTTATAGTTCCAACTGCAGATTAGTAGAACTTTTTTAAAGGGTTCCTATATTTGTATAGTTACTGCAGCAATATTTCTATATAATTATATAAATTTATATATAATTTTTTTTTCAATTCATGTATAATATTAATTTTTGGCGGCTGGTCACTGATTATGCCCCAGTTCAAAAGTTAAACAGTTATTAAATAAAAATCGATTTTGGCAGACTATGTGCTGCTGTTACAAAAGATCTGACCCATTACAGATTTCTTGAGTGAATGTAGCTATATAATCAAGGTACTCTTTTTGATATTTTATAGCTCTGACATTTTTTTCTGTTTAAAATATTAAAGATTTTTTAAAATATACGAAACTTCTTAATTCCCTCGGATTTGTTTTATATGCATTTATGTTAGAAACTATGTATAATCCAGAGGTAAAGTATTTGATTTTAAACTCAAAAAATATTATCACCTTTTGAAAATACAAACTTAGGAAATCCACTTTCCATTCCCAGGATCCTCCAGAAACATTTTCTCGTGCAAATCAGTTAGAGAATTCTCATCTTAAATGAAAGTAAATAATATCCTGACGCTTTGAGGGAAACATTTTTGCAAAATTATCAAAGCTAAAAATATGGGAAAGGTACCTTACGTATAAGACAAAGGTGCATAAACTGCCATAGGTGGTTAGTTATTATACATTTTATGGACTTAAAATTTCTTCCGGAGTCTATTCTTCCTTTTGACTGGTTGTTTGGCCATAAAACATTGTGAACACTATACAGGTCCCAGTTTTAAAAATATTTCATTGAAATATAGTACCTCAATTACATAGATGGGACACTTTCTATTGGCTTATAATACAGATGCGATGAAGATTTGTGAAGAGGACGTACCCCGTAAGAATGTTATTATTGGTGACCGTACGAAATCATATGCCAAGATAATGCAACTTAAATTGACCAACAAAATTATTGACAGTTAATATAAGCTACTGATATATACCCTGTTGTGCTATATCTTTCACCCCCACTGTACTTACATTTATTATCACCTACATACATACTCTCACACATACGATTGAATGAGTTGATTTAAAAGAGAAATAAATAAAAACGAAACTTGAACATGATCCAAATAACGTCATTAAATTGTGGCCAAAAATACGATACCAAGTGCTGTTGGTGTTTTTTGGGTGAAAAAAACGGAAAACGTGAATGTCAGTCAACAAGGAATAACTTGTATTGATATTGCCATTCGAAATTGTTCTGTTGCTATTGCTATTCCATTTTGTGTTGCTCTCGCTGTCACTGTAGTTGTTATTTGAGGTTGTTGTTGCTGTTGTCAACTTTACGTTTCATTATTTAATAGACATTGAGGGTGTAAAATTGTATAAATAAATTATTGGTTTAAGTCGTTTTAAATTTTTTTATATTTAACTCCTTCCTTTTTTTCGGTGGTAATTTGTTTTATGCCAAAATATTTGTGATTACATGCATTTGGCATGTGATATATATGTTAAAGAACATATTTTACAGATAATATCAGAGAGAGAGAGAGAGAGAGAGGAGAGGGAAAAAGATAGTGGACATTTTTTTTTATGGTTCCAAAAGGAAACTCGTATAGTGTTTTATATAACGTAATCAAGTTTAATGTATATTGGATTTATGAAGAGATGTAAGTAGACAGAAACACATGTAATAGAGTTTTGAGAAATGTCAAGGTGGTCGCAATAAGGTGATTGGCTGTGACCTAGTGTAGAGCTTTTTGCTACAAAAAGTTGGCAAAACATTTTCAATGTTATTAAATAGTACCGGTAGAATTTGTCCGTTGATAGAAAACCTAGTTCATGTAGAATGAATGGTCCACATGATGTTTCTAAAGCTAAAACAAAAGATTTTAAAAGAACTCCAAACATATCAGTTGGAAGGCGTCCTGATTAGCTTTATGATCTGGCTATATGGTGCAAGAAGTAAAAAACATACAAGCCTCAAAAAGTGCCTGACAAGAACGTTGCTAAAAGATTAGAGGCGAAAAACAGAGCACGGAAATTGAAGTCAAGTTAAAAAATATTCTTGCTGCATAGTGGCTGACGAAACGTATATTCTGGCAGAATTTTCGCTACTGTTGCTGAAGGAAATGTTGAAGAAAATTTTAGGATCCAAAATCAGTCCAATTTACCAAAAAAATTGGTTTGGCAAAAGTTGTGTCAATAGACGTGGTTCTATAAATATCGAAGTCTACATCAAGGAACGTTTACAAAAAAGTGCAGCTTATATTCATAAAATTTATAATGTAGCGCTTTATTTAAAGCCTAACTTGGCATCCTGTCACTATGATAAGCAAATCCCCTGAGTGGTAAGGGAACTATAAAGTGATGTTTGTACCAAGAGAGTTAAATCATACAAAGTACCTGGAGCTAAGTGGACCAGTGGACAGATATACCGCCTTTGTTGAAAAAGAAACATATCTATATATTTTATATTTTATTTATTTTAAATTTATTTCATTTATACGTTTTATTTTTCTTTAAGCTTAAAAAATTATATTCCACTGTTAACCCAAGAAAAAATTTTAGTTGCAGTTGCTTTTATTCCCATGAGTTGAAAAACCATAAAATATTAACATGCAACATATAAATTATCTATTCAATTTTATTCAAACCCTTTCCATCAATCAAATAACCACAAAGTCCAATCACTTGTGCTTCATGCTGCAGCATATAAAACTTTTAAGCTTCAGAGTATTTTAACAAAAACTAAAAAAGATGGGAAAAAGTAATCATTTTTACTTCATATAAATTTTTTGTGGAAAAACTATTTTATTTATTTAAAAATTAAATCCCATTTTAATCACTTTCATTTTATAAAATTCAGCTGCCATTAGAATTTATAAATATTTAATTAAATCATTCAGCATTACAAAAATTATAAGAGGGTATATTAAGTTTGTGATTTTGTGTGAAACAACAAGAGAAAGTTAATTGAGAATCTACAACATAATTCAACAAATCCCACAATTTTATTGAGAATGGACTGACAAAGAATTGTGATAGACTCTTTTATGCGATTATAGATAATTTAAAATGATCATCGATTGCATTCTGCAGTCGTCAGTAGGATGGCTGAATGAAGCTGCCTGCTTTATTTCTTTGAAGATACGCACCACAAGTACAGTCTAGTACAGAGATCATTATAGGCATCTGCAGCCATTGTTTTCGTGCACAGATGCTAGTTGCTACAGTACACTGTATGACGCCATCGTGTCACAGATCATACTGTGACTGAGTATATTGAAAGCCATCTGCCAGTCTTGCCTAAATTCGAGTAACCCTGTTGGTAACTATTTTCCATGGCTGTTATTGGGGTCATTGATATCACAAATATTGCTATATTGTACACCTTCCATAATTTCACTTTCCAAGTTCTCAGGCAAAGTGTAGCTTAACACTATATCTTCTAGTTTTGTATTTGTCAGCTTTATTAATTTTTTTTAATTGTACTGAAAAGTTTCTAATTTAATCAGATGAAAAAGTTAATACACCGATATTCGGACAAACTTCTAAGACTGAAAAATTTTAACAATAATTAGTGGAATTAGCGAATTTCTGGATTGGGTTGGAGGAGGGGTTTCCCCCATATAAACAAAACATTTTATATCACACATCTCTATAATTAATTCAGAAAATATCAAATATTCAATACATTTTGTATCGTACATACACACTCACACATACACTTACAAAGTAAGTAAGTTTTCTTAAATGTAATACTGGAACCCTTTATGAGCCATAAAATTATTTTTTGATTTTTATAATATTTGGGATGATAATAAAGTATATATATTTTCATATTATGGCGAAGTTTTATTCTTATCTGTCGATTTATAATTGAAAATATTACGAAAGCGCTTTACTTGAACTTTGAGGTTGCTTCAGATATCGATCTATATCTTTTGATACACTCAATCAAATTTACTGCTTCTAAAGACGAAATTCTCAGGACATAGCAAATACTCAGGCCAAATTTCATTATTGTAGACGTGAGCGAGCCAAAAACAGACAGACAGACGGACATAGCTAAATTGACACAGATTTTGATTTGATGCAAGAATATATTTATAGATTATGGGGTTTGAAAGGTTAAAAATAGGGCATGAGGAAATTATATCCCCTTTACAAACGGAACTTTAATTACCTCATATTTCTGAATTTCAAAGCTCATTTCTTCCAATTGGGCTCCTTAATAAAAATATTAAAAAGAAACCAAATTTTGGTAGCCGACTTACAAACGAAACTTTTATATCTATGAAATTGTATTTTTGGCGTAGGACAAGCGGGTGTGGTACAGACAGAAGTTTTAATAAATTCCTATAATTATTTCTAATAGATCGTGTTGGAAGTTATTTTTACTTGTAATTAATAATAAAGTATTTTACTATAATCCAGACCAAAAAACTTTGGCACTGTATAAATATGTGTGAGGAATATCAAGAATATCAGTCATATTGCAGGGCCGATAAAATATTACATTTTTTCACAATTCAATTTATTCAAGTGGAGTGGAATAAAAATTCGGATTAGCCGAAAATTACATTCTGAACTGTTTTCTCCTTTTTCTGTTTAAAAATATATAAAAATTTAATTTATTTAATTTATGTATTTATTAGTGCTATTTAACACTTATTGTTTATTTATGAAATTAATAAAACTAATTTTAAATTTATGTAAATAAAATTAGTATTAAAAATTAACTAGAAATTTAATGATTCAAAAACAAATAGTAATTAGTATAATTATTGGTAAACTTTTTACAATAATCATATTAATTTTAAAAGTAAATAAGATTAGGAAGGTCATATGCTATAAAATTTGCTAATAATAATCATTAATATTATTATAGCTATTTTGAGGACTATACTAATAGTTTAACAAATAAACTACCTTTAAAACTTATATTCATTTAATTCATTTATCAATGTAAAATACTAATTTTTTTTAATTTCCTTGTGGTTCATAAAATATTTAATGTTTCATTTCAAATTTAAATATAAATAAACTTTAATATAAATTGCAACTAAAATACTAATAAAAATATATGTTTATACATATACAACCAACATTAATACATACACGTACATGTAAAGAAACACAAAATAACTTTCATAAAAAAGTACACAAAAACACTCAATCAACGTTACAAATATGAGGTGATTGCACGTTAAATGTTTACACGTGTTTGTAAGTTTATAACAAGTATCTATCACAAGGTTTTTGCTTTAGCTTCTCTTCTTTTTTATCCAATTTTTTTTGTATATCTTTTCTTAACAACATCAATATTGTAACACTTCAAGCTAAACTCTTATACAGTCGTGGCAAAGGCAATGATTACACCTTTTATAAAAATTCATATATAAACACGTTAACAATATAGTTGGTCAAGCCAGACTGTTTAATACCCTTCACCAATTGTTGGTTATCAATGGCAGCTATTAAAATTTGATGATCGACCACCGAATAAATATATATTTTTAATTTTTACTTAAGACTGTAGCATATTATGGTATTTATATATATGTAGGATTTGTGCGCTGTAAAAGGAATTTTTCTAGGGGATAATACGGGACCAAAAGGAAATTCGTTAAATTTCATACATCGATTTTTGCTTATTCTTATTTTAATTTAACCAATTCTTATCACAAATCCAAAATCAAATTGAGACTTAAGCCCTTCAAAGTAATACTTTTAAAGGGGCTTGTATGGGACCTTGAAATAATAAACCGATCCTTGTATAAATAACATATCATTTTAGAATACTAAATAAGTCTATTTGTGAGCTTAAAAACCTATTCCGAGGGGAAGATTTGTATGGGGGCTTGGTGAAATAATGAACCCATCATCACCAATTTCAATCGTCTTTGAGACAAAATAATAACTCGTTCCAAGTTTCTTCAAGATATCTTTAAAATTTGTTCATAAGGTTAACATGGACAGCCAGCCAGATGGATGGACGTCGTTAAATCGATTCATATTTCTGAGTCGAACGGTAAATTTAAAACTGATGGAGGCGATATTTTTTTGTGCGTTACAAACTTAAGCACAAACGTATAATATCGCAACCACCAACGGTATAAAAAAGAATTAAAAAACAATTAAGAATATTTGTGTGTAGTTAATACATTATATTTTGTATGTATGCAGTACAATACTCACATATACACTCACAAATCCATACAATAAATAAAATGTATACATATTCTTACATCAAAGAAAAATCTGAGTCGATTTGGCTATGTATGTCCGTCTGTCTGTTGTTGGCACGCTAACATACACAATGAAATTTGACCGAAATATTTGTTATAGTTCTGAAAAGTTTTAAACATTACGCATATACTTTGCCCGAAATTATTGTGGAGATTTCTTACTAGCATTCGATAACTTTTTAATTTAACCGATTTTAATATTTTTTTGAATGGCAAAGAGGTACATAAAGCTTTAAATTACGGCGAAATTTTATTATAATTTGTGAATTTGCAATTGAAAAAATTTTGGAAGTTCTTTCCTTTCCACAGATGTCGGTCTATATAATTTAATACACTAAATCGATTTTACTGATTTTAAACGATAAATTTTTCAGAAATAGTAACAAATGCTCAAATATCGTTGCCAACAACAGACAAACATAAAGACAGACAGAAGGAAAATAGACAAACAGATAGATAGGTGGAAGGAAAGGCAAACTGGTGGACAGGTAAAGCTAAAACGACTCAGATTTCGATTTGATGCAAGAATATTTATACTTAGATGATTACTTTTTGGCGATACATACTGAATGACAAATTTAATAAATTTAATTTCACTCAAATATTATTTCTACAAACATGGTGAAGATTTCTTCAAAATTTTTGTACATATCGTAGCTGAACGTCGGATATTTTTGACGCTTTCACCAATTATCCATTGCAATTGAATCAGCTGTCTTCATTACAGTTTCTACGTGATGACCTGCCTCCTATTTCAGCAGTTTATAAAATTTTTGATCCCATGAAATACAGCCGATAGAATTGGTAATATGCATATTCGTATTTGGCGTTGAATTGACAGATCGTTAAGGCATAATTCTGATCTTCATATGATTTATTTTCATATGAAGATCAGATCAGCATAATTCTGATCTTCATATAATTTATTTTCACTGTTGACACTTTTTGTATATAAAAACAAAACCTTATGAACGCCAACAACATGGGCATAAACCTAACATCAATGTACATCCTTGGCACACAAAAGACAAGCTTCACCTCTACTTAACTCATCCCCATTGACTTTCTCTTTTACAAATTTCATTTGCCAATATTACTTACGTAAATATGTATGCATGTATGTGTTGATGTGTATAAGTCCCCAGTTATATTTGGCCAAAAACTATAAATGTTATAGACTGAGGGAATAAAGAATAACAGATCCTTGCAGTTTTCTTGTTTATTTACGGGTACATATGAAAAGCCATAAAAATCTTTGGTATAAAAATATCCACAATCAAATAAATTATATAAAAAATAAACAAAATAATAAAAGCACAATGAAGAGTGAAAACTATAAAAAGTTTATATAAATAATTTTTATTAAAAGTATTATACGAAGGTGGTGTGTGGATCTAAAGGATTTCAATAGGAATAGTTAAAATGTGTTTAATATTAAAAAACAGGTTTCCTTTGAATCTATTAGATCTGAAGATGTTATATCTATTTGATAAGGAGTAAAATTGGAAAGTTCTTAACACACGTTATTTATTTAAACTTTTAGTCCAACTATGATTGGATATTTTTTTGATCAAGTTATCTTTGTAAAACAAGTCAGTTATTATGTTCAATATCAAAGAAATGAATTGTTAATCTGATTAAAATAAATAACTAGAAAAATACGTAATAAAATTATTGAATATTTTCAACAGAGCCCAACTTGGACCTTCAAGCATTCAAAGGTATGCCATCCAATGTTATTAAACAGCTCCGGATAGATAGAAAACCTGGTCCAGATAGAAGGAATAGTCCCCATGATGTTACTAAAGCAAAAAGAAAAGCATTTTTAAAAGAGCAACATATCCAGCAGCCCATTAGCATAGTGCTAATATGAAAATTTAAAGCTTATGCAGATTTATAAATATACAGGGTTAAACAAGTTCCCGACAGGAACGTTGCTTATAATTTAGTAGCCAAAAACATAGCAAGAAAATAGAAATCAAGTTTAAAAAATGTATTCTTGATACATAATGGATGACAATACGTATGTTCTGGTAAATTTTGTCAGAATATTTACTTTCCTTTATAAGACTTCATTATGTGTCAACTATTGTCACTATTGAAAACAAGCCCTTAAATGGTATAAGAAGAAAATGTGGTATTTGTTGCAAAAGAGGCAAATCCTCCAACTGTTCGGAGCTGAAGCATGTGGGAAGGAAATGGGCTCTTATTAAAAGAGAACTAAAAAAAAGAAATAAGGTGTTCAAAACTGTGGTAGATTTTAAACGGATACGGACTACCTGTTCGAGCAAATTGACAAAAAGCACTATAAGAACGTTAGTGAAAGGGTTTCCGAAAAAAAATTTAAATTTCATCATGAGTGATTGACACACATGTATGCTAAGAATGTTTCCATTCATTCCATTTCACTATCGAATGGATTGTTTAGGAAAAATCTGTAATTTTAGAGAGGCTGGATAGCAGAGTTGTAGCATATTAGCAGAGGTGTAATATTATAAAGAACTTTAAGGACGGATATATATGGATGCAAAATGGTGTAATTTGGAATTCTATTTTTTTGCTGAGTGCCAAACTGGTGCTTTTAATTGAATTTCAAAAATCGTGTATGCCTAGGTGGGACCTTTCTTTCTTTTTTCCAGTTATTTGCATTTGACTTTTCGAAATTCTCAAATTTAGCATCATCTTAAGTTAGTGCCCACTGTGCAATGTAGCATTATTTATTCCAAATTAGAAGGGGCTTCAATATATATTTTTTTCTAATATTTTTTTAAAGCAATGAATTTTGAAAAATCTCTTATACACAATCATATGATAACTGTCATCATTGATATTATTTTTCATATTTTCAATTTTTCATTATGATTTCGTTTCCATTGAAATCTTATTGTTTACATTGCGTAAATTCCATCATAGAATCTCAACAAAGAGGTGTGACTTTGGAGACCCACACCGATGCTATCGAAAGCTAAAAGTATAGTAAATGTCAATCAAAGATTTTTATTAAAGTGAGTAAAGAATAAAAAGGGGAAAAAACTCTATACATTTTGTATATCATTCGTGCAGTCCGTCCATCTGTCTGTCATTGTTTACAATGACAATGTTGTTATATAGCAAAAAAGAAAAAAATCGTTGTCAATTGTGTACACAAACTGTTACAAAAGAACTGATATTGCTGAGAGAGAAAAAGGTGAATAAAGAATGTGAAAGAAATCAAATGTGAAAAGTCCTTAAATAAATTTCAGTAAACACATACAAATATTTGTTTTATTTCTAGTTTAGTTCTATTTAATGTATGGTGAATCCTTACAAAGATTGCGGTTATTATGATTGTATTAGAGAGCGGGTGAAAGAGGGGAGTAGTGTAACCTTGCTCTATTTCTTTTGTAATATATATTTGTATTTGTTTTTCATGTATTGTAAATAATTTAGTAAGTGAATTAGTGAATTTGAGATTGATTTCTTCCCAAACAAGTCCATAATTTTCTGATTACTTTTTACATTATTTTGTTTATTTATTTTCCTGATGTTTATATTCGCTGTTTGTAATTTATTGCTTTCATCTTGTTGTTTTATTTTATTATTCGTCATTTTCACGGTGATGAATTTACGTAAAACTACTATAAAAATTCGCAATTTACATTCAGAAAGTAAAATGTAGTATTTTATTCGAATTGATGACTTCTTATCAACTATTTAAACCTCTTAGAATACTGTATTCGGCTATGGTGAATATTTAATACCTCCAATAATATCAAATAAGTAATAAGTGAAAAAATTTATCACAAATTTCGCTTGTTTTCCTCTTACAGCCGAATTTCAAGAAAATTAAAAAATGCGATAATAAAAGTTTTGTTTTGTATGGGAAATAACATTTCCCCGTGCTCTATCCAAAAATTTTATTTTTCTTGAAAATTAAATAAGCCAGATATCGGCCTATAACTTGTTTGCTAAATAGATTTTTAATAAATATATTTATTATATCAGAGCTGATTTTAAAGATTTTTATATCAGTGGATTATGTTAACTATTAAGAATAAATAGCAAAATAGTCCACGAAAAAAGTTTCAAATACCTTTATGGATTCAAAAGTTGTAAGAATTCAAATTTTTGTTTTTTAAAACGTTGATCTTTCTCCGATTTTTTGTCGGTTGGAGAGATATAGAAAAAATATTTATTCTCTTTTCCTAGTAAATATTGTACATTTCGTCTAATAGGATCTGTTTAAAATAAGTTCTCATGAAAACCGTGTTTGAAAAGATTTTTTCATGTATTAATTTGATTTAGTCAAAATATTCAGTCAAGTCCTAAAAGATGTATGAGAGGTGTAGTGGGTGCACTTTCAATGACGGCAATCTTATGTTTATTTTTTTAATTCACTAATAATTTATTTCAAATAAGAGAAAAAGGATATATAAATAGTGGTCGTAAGTCCAATGACGAAATATATTTGCAGGTATAATATTACAGTTCCAGAAACCACCTTCAAATTAACGTTAAAATATGACCACGGATTTATATATTTACATAAGTATTTCTTATTTATGAAGAACCTGATACACATTAAAAAATAGAGAACAAATAAGAGTATAAATGTCGGATAATACCGAATATATAATACCCTAGAAGTAGGGGTTATATGAGGGTTACAGGGAATTGTGAAACGATCTGCTAGTATAAATCTTAAAAACATGAAACATCATCACAGTACTAAAATCTTTTTTTAATTTTCTGAAGTGGGTCTGTGTGGCAGCTATGCTTATTTGTGGAGCCAAATTTAATTAAAATAGTTTTCATTTCTGTTACTAATATGAGTTTAGAATGACATTCAGGGAGGACATTTGTAAAGGAGCTACTTGATATATTAGACCGAACATGACCAGTTTCAATAGGCTTCGTTTTTTGGCCGACAAATATGTACAAGATATATACACAACGTTTACATGGAGAGCCAGTCGTACAGACGAATGAACGTACATTAAAGACGGTATAATTTAAATGTCAGCACAAACGCATAATACCCAAACCACCTATGGTGGTCCAGGGAATAAAAACATGGACAATAACGGGTTTATTTATAAATGCTTCTTTTTTATTTTTAAATACACCTGCAATACATATTTTTTAAGATATTTGTGTCCTCATTCATAAACAACTAAATTGTTTGGAGCCTTATCGACTAAGTCCTAGAATTGATTGGGGATTTTTATTTAAATCTACTGGATACAACCTCAACTCAAACCATCTGAAATTTCATCATTTCTAAGTTTTAAGAGTAACAGAATTATTCCTAAAACAAGTAAGAATCATATATGCGGCTTTATCAAATCTTAATTATCCTCCACATTCTCGAAAGTGGCTTTATAAGGGATGCTTTTATCAAGCATAGACCGATATCTCCAAAATTAGCAACAGAATATAAAGAGAGTTAATGAAATAATTGTGCCAAATTTCTATGATATTTGACAATATTTAAGAGATTTATAATCCGGGAAGGAATCTTGTATGGAAGTTAGTTCAAGTAATTATTCTAGAACAATTTAATGTTCTGGAGTTTATTTTATTACAAAAAATGCACATGTGACAATTTTTTTAGAAAATAAACCTTAAAATATTGTTCTATATGACACGCTGATAAATTAACTTCAATTATGATTTGATGCAATAAGATCTTAGATTTCTCCTCTTTGACGTTTCACATTGATTGACAAAGTAAATATACCCACATCACAACTTGCAAGGGTGGAAGGTATAAAAACAACTTTAAAATACTCTAAAAAGTTTAAAAGCACGAGTACAAAAAAACTAATGGGTAAATACTTTTTCTACCAAAATTGATTTAATTTCTTCTTTTAGTAACATCAGGTGATGACAATTATAAAACCTACTTCTTCTACCTGTTTACAACTAATAATAGTTAATTAAAAATTAATTCCTAAAGAAAACACACATCAATTTAAAAAGAAGTTAAATATATTTTTAACAATTTCTTTTGCTTATAACAAACAAACACCTCACTGTGCACACTTAATACAAACACTTTCTGGTTATTGTTCTATCCACTACCACCACAAGTACTGAACAGGGTAAATTAACATTGTCATTACGTGTATAACGCTAAAACCCCTTAATTTATATATTTCTTTCATCACGCCCGTCTATTTGTCTGTCTGTCTCTTTGTCCGTCTGTTCGTTTATCTGTGTATCTGCCTGTGTTTGGCACGATCACATCCAAAAAAATTGACAAAGCTCAATGAAATTTAGTCTAATTGTTTGTTAAGGTCCTGAGAAATTTCCTATTTAAAACCAAAAAAGAGTCAGCATATTAAAAGATATAGACCGATATCTGAGGCAACCTCTAAGTTCATGTTTATATTACGTGTACATTTGTGAGTGTATGTATAAGTGTGTATGTACGAAACATAATTTATTTACTGTACATGCTTTTGTGGTGCAGGGTATTCGGCATAGCCGAATATAACATTCTTACTTGTTTTTGTTTGTATTTGTTACTTTGTGTTTGTATTGATGGCATTTTCCCCTATTTTTTTTGTTTCCTTGTGTTTTTCTTTTTCAAAGTATTGTTTGTTTAAGTTGATTGACGTGAAGAAAAGTAAAGTAAAGTGAAGTGAAATAAAGTATAGGATTTCTAACCATTTTTGGTGTAAAATTAAAGTGTAATAAAAGTTATAACTATTTGATTTTTCATTTACGGTTTGTTTGCTTTTAAAATTTTCACAAATTGTTTGAAGAGGAAAAGTTGAAAATGTTTTTCAACAAATCAAATGAAAACGCAAAAAAATTGAAAGGGAAACTTTTTTTCGAAATGTAATATTTTCCATTTTCCATGCCTCTGTAATTTAAGGGCGAAAGAAGAAGAAGCAGGGAAAAATCAATATTTTTCTTTAACTCTTCAAGAAATTTTTTAAACATTTTCTTCAGCCTTATCTTTTGTTTTCATAGGAATATTTAACATTTTAATGTGTTGATGTATATGTGAATGGGAAAATAAATGTTTTCATTTCCTATTTTTTATTAGAATTTCTCTCTATGTTGTAGATACACAATTGAGTTGTTTTTGTTTCATTAAATTATGCATAAACAGGTACAAAAGGTGAGCAAGTATTTTAAAATGTTTAAGTATGTGAAGAGTTTACAGTGGGGTTTAATTATATTCTCGAAATTATATTTATTAAGTGAAACTTATTTAAATTTTTATACATTGTAGCGTGATTAGACTTATAGACCGATATCTGTAACTATATCAATAAAACGAAATGTAGTTGTGGACAAAATTTTAAAAATATTTCGCGTTGTGAGCATTTGTGAAAGCGTTGTATTCAGAAAATAAGATAAATTTATATTCTCTACTTATTGTTTTTTATCAAAATTTTATTTTTTTCTGCTATTTCAAATTTTGCTATTATTTTTATCTTTTCTGCTAATTTTTTATAATATTTGTGAAATATATATGTATTCCATTTTTTACATCTTTAGAATATTATGTAAATTAAGTATCTATAATAAGTATCCATATTTACAC
The DNA here is from genome assembly GCA_004302925.2 of Cochliomyia hominivorax. Taxonomy (NCBI): domain Eukaryota; kingdom Metazoa; phylum Arthropoda; class Insecta; order Diptera; family Calliphoridae; genus Cochliomyia; species Cochliomyia hominivorax. Next base: position 63,160,130 of record PYHX02000495.1, on the reverse strand, counting down.
AGGTACTTGAAAATCATTTCACATATCTAATTATATACAGTGGGTAACAATGAAGTATTTTTAAATTAATAAATAAATAAATAAATAAATAAATCCTTGCTTCTTATTGCCAGTTTTATCTTTTTTTTTTAACTTTTCACTTTAGTATTTTCACTTTTCTATTTTTAGAAGTTCAAAGTAATCCATATAGTTTAGTTAACGATCTTTTAATCTCATTAAATATCTGCCGTTATGAATGTTAGATTTCAGCATTACTTTGTCTGCTTGGACGAGCTTTACATACAAGTTTAATTCAAGGGTTATTTTAATCTGTTTTCAAAGTGACATATTAGCGTGAATGTAAAGATACTTAAATTTGAATAAAAATTCGTGTTATGTTGTATAATTTTACTCCCAAGAGCCTTTAAAACAAATTTTGCGATTTTATAGAAGGGAAGTTTTCATTCGCTGTATGTCACAAGTAATGCAAACTTTTTTGTGATAACTTGTGGTTTAGAAGTGAGCGTGTACGACAATGTGAGTTTAAACCGTGATTAAAGGCTTGTCACGTTTGTAAATTTGGAAGATGATGAAAAAATTCTATTTGTTTCATTATTAAAACACCGTGATCAAAATAATTTTAACTATTTATCTGAACTGATATTTCTGACTTCAGCCGGTTTAATTATTATTATTGCTTTGAGGAGCACGTTGGCCGCAACGCCATATCTTGAAAAATTTCTTAAAACATAATAAAATCAGAAAAATATATTTGAATTATATTTGAACTAAGGAAAAAAGTACTCTTCAATTTTCATAGATGTCGACAAAAAGTCTCATTTATAAAAAAATATTAACTGCTACTATGCACTCATAGATTTAACCTGTAATCTTAGCTTAATTTTTAAGTCATACATTTGATTAAGTCCGTTATTCTTTATGTTGAGGGATTTTGAAAAATAATTTCGTACCTAAAAGGCGATCTCTGGAACAAAAGTCACAACAGGTTTAATTTATAAAAATTAGCACGCCGTTAAAAAGTCGTAAAGGTAACACTGCACATTATAGGAAGGCTATAGGGTTTTGCACATTTTTACACAATATTGTTTGAGTTTAAATTAAACGGTTTGTAACACCTGATTAATTTAAGAACATTCTGTAGAACAGTAGGTGTTGTTGAAAAAATAACTTTATGATTTGTTTTGTGGTAATTACCTGAAGAAGGCAGAAATGCTAATGAAGTCTCACAGTAGATGTTGTATGTAATATTTTTGCAGGTTTAATTAATAAAAAATATTATTTTAATACAAAATTAATATCTTCACTATAAAGAGTATAATTTATTTTTACTATTGATAGCATTAACTATGATCAATTTTACGATTTCTATAAATATGGAAATAAGTCAGGTAGAATGATTTCAATTGTTAAAACAAGATTGCATAGTTTTTCCTTGATAGAATGAAATGTATTAGGAAGGAGTAAAACTATTTTCCAAATAGTTTCTGACTGGTCCGAGCGTTGTAATGCTGCAATATTATAGCCTCGAGTCTGGTCTAATATTTACTTCACTTTGTGATCTTCAAATGAATATGAACAAGATTGATTAAGCTCTTGAGAAAGCAATTGCTTCAATTACCTTATAACTATTTTATAGTTGCTTACAAATAAATACAAATTCAATCATGCAGACGTTCGGACAGACTTTATAAAATTATTGTTAAACAAAATACCATTAACTAGATTTTGCCCAAAAATGTTATATTTCTTTAAATTTGAGTTAATTCTTCTATTTATTATTTTTTAATTTTCTTTAAAAAAGAGTATCTCTATTTACCCTTAAGCGTATGAGTAATATTAATTAAAAATTTGCATTCAATATTACTCATACGTTCGATTTTATTTTTTAAGCTTCTTTCTTCGAACATTCCATTTTGATTTCAATAGCTCCTTTGAGTGGAAATTTTTTTATTAACTATTAATAAACTATATTTTCAATACAAGTGTTTGATTTTTTATATAAAAAATAATAATAAAATATCTTTGATAAAAAATATCAATTTAATATTTCATAGGAAATTTTTCGTGTGTTAATAAAAAGTTTTATTTTTATAAAAAAAAAAAACAAATAAATAAAAATGAAACAAATAAATAAAAATGGATAAAATAGCGATATATTTATTAAAAGTATTTAAATAAAAATAAAGAATAACAAATTTTATTTTTGGTGGGTTTTAAATAAAAAAGGAAATGATTGCATACAGTGTGCGGCAGACATTTCAACATTTAAGACTGCAATATTAGGCTGTGACGAAACTTCAATACCCTCTACTATATAGAAGTGGTCGCAATAACATAACATATACACACATTTCGACTAATAGAAATTGGTTCTCATAGCGAACATAGTGAGTGTTCTTGCATGTTCTGAATATTTAATTACTTTAATTTGCCTTTTAATTGAAAAAAAACATTCCATTTGGTTTTTTAATTTAATAAAAAATTTTACTGAACTTAGATAATTAAGCGAGAGAAATATAAACTTTGTGAGCATCTGGATGATTTCTAAAAAAGTTAAAATACCCTTTTCATCACTAGCAATACAGTTTCAGACTGCACTGTCATATAAAATTTATAGGCCAAATATTTCTATGATAAGAAAGTATGATCTAATTGTATATTTCCTGATTGTTCTAAAAGTAACTAAAATATAAAAAGATTGTTAAAATTTTATTAGCTGACAAAACTACTGTCGCAAATATACATACATTTCCTGGAGCGAAAGGAACCGCTGTAATTTTTAGAATAATTCCAAGTCGTATTTTATTATTTAAATATTATGTGATTTTGGATCGAAGTCACTTAAAGTAATATCGCAACTATTTATCTGACAGTTACAAGTTTGTCAGGAAATTGATTTTGATCTTTCAGTCCATAATTTACTGTAGTATTTTACGACAACGGAGTATTTATCCATTATTAATAATGCTATAATTACTGATAATTTTAAGTGCGTTTATAGGAAAATATCAAGAAAATATAGCAGTTAAACACTAAAGCAAAGTTCGGAAAAATAATTTGAAAGAAAAACAAAGTGTTTAGTCAACAATATTTTGAATAAAGTATTTGTTTCCCATTAAATAATTTTTCTTTTATTCTTTCTAGTTCATAAAAAAATTATGTAAGTGTATTGTATATTTGTAATATTGAGGTATGTTTTGCCTCCATAAAAGTAGCGTAAATTTCAGATTTTCAAATATTATTAACTATACGAAATCGATATAATGCCGCTGATGGATTCGTCCTTATGACTCCCTTGTAATTGAAATGTCCTTTTGAGCTGATGTAATCACGACAATAGAAAGACATTAGATAGAAAAATTTAATTTATCCGCAAAATTGGCCGAAGATTTTTAAGCCAGCGAATGCCTTATCAATTGAAATGAAGTACAGTTTACGATTTTCAGTGTTCCATCCTTACAATACTGTAAGGAGACTAAAAATTAGTGTTTTCTTTCTTTGTGTGAAAAGTACTAATTCAGTTTTGAACAGATCTTCCATCAATACTACTTTTAGTGGCCCAGACACAAGGAGTTACGCCAAATATTTGATGAGATGTCAAGAATTTTTAAACTATCAAAAACATCAACATGAGCTACTACTTTAATGCTTTGGGAGTCAAAGAAGCTTAAATCTTATCCACTAAAAGTAACAAAAGTAGTGAAAAAATAACACAATCTAAAGCCGTTCACCTCTTTGCATTTTCAGGTGTTATTACTTCTTTCAATTATGTTTTTATCTATTTTTGTGTAAATATTATCACTGTCAATTCAGCAACATTATATGGGAATTTTTCTTCAGTTTAAAATCCGATTCCGTAAAAGGCCTCATATGCTATATGAGGCTTTTTAAAAATACAGAAAGATATATTGATATTATGTTTGAAATTTAAAAGATTTCTAAGCATTAAGCCATATTCCCGGAAAGGTCTTTATATCGAAGCTTGTTAAAATAATGACCCCAGGTCAGTCTTGTAAATTCTTTATAATTTAGAGAAAGTCTCAGATATCAACCTATAACTTACATATTTCTGTTTTTAAATAGTAAACTGCGGAGGATTATAAAAATCCCGATAATTACAAAAAAATCCAATAATCTGCATTTGAGCAATTAGTCTGATGATGAGACGATCATAGCTAATTCGACTCAGATTTTGATTTGATGCAAAGTTTATAAAAATTTTTAAAAACTTGTAATTTTGTTAGATGCAATGAATTTCTCTAATGTCGTAGATCGCTAAATGGTAAGCGGGTCCAGAAATATTTAGACTGTCCCTACAAGTATTTTTGGTATTTCGAAACACTTAAAACGCCACCCTCACTTAATTCCCAAAAAATGTAAATCAAATAAAAATATAAAATTGAAATATAAAAAAATCCATGACAATTGAGTTGTAAAATATTTTTTCAACCGTAAAATTGTTTTGTTAAATTATGAATATGCAACACAAACACACACAAATAACCTCACACTCATATTCACATTTACATAAAGCAACAGATACAAGGATGTAAAAACATAAATTGTTTTCATTTCCCGAATATTTCATACATGTACAAAAGATAAATAAGTGAACTATTTTTTGTTGTTGTTTTATGTTACAAAAATACAACAAAATAAAACAAAATTTTAACACAATACAATTTCAATTGAATAAAAATATTTTTTATAAAATAAATACAATTAAAAATAGTAAAATATTATACTCGGTCAAGCCCGACTATGTGAAAGCCCATAACACACTGTTGGTTGCTACCATAAATTCATAAACGGCCCTCGTATAATTTTCTTTTCTTATTTATGCTCAATAGATTATTATGATAATAATATTAATATGTTTTAAAAACCACATTCTAGGAGGACATTTATATAGAGCCTATATAAAATAATGGACCGATTATAACTATATTAAATAGGGATTGTCTTGGGGTAAAAATAACAGTACCTTCCAAATTTCATGAAGATAACGTCAAAACTGTAACCTGTACTTTTCGAAAGCTTAACGTGGACCAAAGGAAGTGATTCTAAGTCAAATGATATTCTTAAAAGTGATGGTAGGATCATTTTTTCTGCCCACTATAAACATCTGCAGTAACGCATAATACTCCCCCAACCTATGTTGATGTAGGATATAAACAGAACTGTTAAAATAAATATAAAACTTTTTAAGGGGATTAATTTTGGAAAAAGAACATAAATAATTATTTAAATTTTTATGTAAATTTCCTTCAAAAGTGTTTCAAACAAAATTTTGTTTATTTTCTAGTTTCTTTTGGGGATCTTTTTATAATTTTTGTGTATTTTTTAGATTAACTAAAAAAGTGTCTAAAATTTTGTTGCTGGTTGTGGGCTCCCACCACAAAATGACAGTCACTGAGCAGCAGAATATAAATTATAAAAGTTTTCCACTTTTTCTTATGCCACTCACCTCTTTGCTGCAATCTCTCTCCGTTTAAGGGTGTTAAAAATTTAAAAAAAGAACACACACACACATTTTACAAGGTCACAATACAAAATATTTTATACATTTTTCCCCTTTTTTAAGTTTTTTTTTATACCCTTCACCATCGCAAGTGGTGAAGAGAGTATATTTACTTTGTCATTCCGTGTGTAATGCTAAGAAGGAAACATATCAGACCCCATATAATGCATATTTTCTTGCATCAAATAAAAATCTAGGTTGACCTAGTCTACATTTCAGTTCGTCTGTCTGTTGTTAGCACGCTCACATCAAAATTTTACCGAGCTCAATGAAATATGGACTAAATATTTGCAATAGTCCTGAGGAGTTTCTGGTTTTAAACCAGCAAAGTCGGTTTAGTATTTAAAAAAAATATATTTTCTGACTCATAATGGGTTCCTGTGTTATATTTAAGAAAAGAGTTAATATAATGTATACGTAAGTATATGTGTGCGTATGTATGTAGAAAACATAATGTATTTATAGAATTGTGCTGTAGAGTGCATAGGCGAATTTAACATTCTTACTTATTTATATAAAAATATTCTTCTTCATTTACACATATTAACGACTTAAAGTTATATAAGTTTCTCCAACATGATGGTGTTTCACGGATGGTTGTGGCCGCTGATGGGGAAGTGTGTGCCACCCATACACAGTGAGTCAGATACACTCAAACACACACATGTGACATTTTGTTAGAGCCACACTTAAAAAAGTAATTAAGTTGTCACAACAAAAGTGATCGATGTTTTTAGTTGTGTAAACATAGTTTTGTTATTTTATTTATATATTTTTCTCGCTTCTTCTTCTTTTTGTTTAATGTCAAATGTAAAACTGGCTGAAAATTATATAAATTAGATAAACGTGGTAAATGTTCTTTTTTTACAAAGTTTTATTATATTTTGTAGGTGGTGATAAATTAGATTTTGCTTAATTGCTGTTTTCCTGGTATTTTTTCTCTTTTTGGTTGTTTCCTAATTAAAATTGTCCAGAAAAAAGATTTGGAATTTGTGAAGACATAACGAAATTATTGATGTTATCATGAGATTTTACAACATTTTATTACGGGCATTTTTGCTCAGATAATTATATAATTATGTCCTGATATATATAACATTAATATATTAAAAATTTTGGAAATCAATTAGATTAAAATTTTGTTCGAATTATTTTTACGTGCAGGAATACGTATGATTGTTAGCACTACAAGTGGCAGTATTAAATATTACTCATACGTTTTTAATTTATATTCTTTTCAGACCCTCCACAAGTACCGACAAGGGTATGTTAACTATGTCATTTTGTGTGTAACGCAAATAAGAAAACATTTAGGACCTCATAGAATACATAAAGACTTGCATCAAATCTAAATCCGATCCTATTTAGAAATGACCGTCTGTTTTTCTTTTTAAATTATTCTTATATAAGTATGTTTAGAACAAAACTATACTGCTGACAATTTGAAATTTAATCGAAGTTCCATTTGGAGATAATATATTTTTTTTATTCTCTGATCTATATGGACAGATGGCCAGTGTCGGACAATGTGAGGTTTCGACTAGAGTGCATTCTTTAATATTGTTTAGCACTTCAACCATTAATGAAATGGTTTGTAGTCTATTCTTCATTCATCTTAGACAGTACAACTATTGAGACCAAAGTAATTATATATGCATTGTTTTGAATTAATTACAATATATTAGTTTCATATTTATCCGCTCTTTCGTTACTTAGGGTTTCATTATCCTGAGATACATGGCATCCGATTATGGTGGAATTTAAAATGGTCCAGGAAGTTTAAACAGATATTTAGATTCGAGTACAGTGCCCTGATCGCAGTTGAGTTATATGCCGATTTCTGACATACAGCGATATTACCACAATATTATAAATTACAGCTTGAAAATTACTACCATCATCACCAACCTCATATAAATACGTGTGTCTTATATATTCGCGGCCAATACTTCCTTTATTAGCATACATGTGTCTAAAGTCCTCCCGAACTTCATTCTAAGTGTTAGGTTAACAGTTCTGTATTCCGACGCCTAATGCACATGATAAACACGGTTATGGTCAAATGGACATTGGAGTGGTATTTTATTTTATTTAAAATATTGCCCCAGTAATAGATAAATAAGCCAGTCTCTGAATCTTTATAAGAGAAAGGATTTTAATTTAATTTTCTTTTTACAGTACTACAATTTGTACTTGGCAACTTTTTTGCTTGTCTCAGGTAGAAAAATATATTATTATAGACCAGTTACCACAAAAGCGGTAATATCATCACAATACCAGGACTGCGATTTATAACCGATTTGTGCAAAATCCATTGGTAGATACCAAAGACACTCAGTGCTCCAATTATCCTAAAAATAAAATATTCTTTCCTGGCAAGACAATGCTCAATAGTGTCAACTAAAACATATAATGTCATCTCAAAAGACCATCCCTTGAGGTAGGCGTTAAGTTCTATAAATATCTTGGTCGTGAGATGCCAAAAGGATACCAAAAGTGGTCTCTTCCAGGTTTTCATTAAATGCTATAATAAACTAATGGTTTTGAAATCCTTCCTTGATGTGGTTTGGATAAGCATCTATATAACTTGTGAAGTATGTACTCATCGGTAACTTCAAGGTTACCCTACTTTTATGAAACTACACAGAGAAAAAATCAGTGTAAAATTAATTAAAAATAAAAATAATTTAACATTTTTCAGTTTTGATTATGCTTCATAGATAAAAATTGTAAAATTAATATTGCTTCAAAGTAAACACGATTTCATGAGAATATTCTTAAAATTTTACTACTTAAAAGTTATTTTAAAAATTTATCGTTGTATAGTTTTATATATTATTATCGGAAGATTCTAATATGCACAATACTTCTTCACCAGAAACATAAAAACGTTCAATTTAAACTAAATGAAATAAATTTATTCAATCTAAAGTCAACCATGTTCAATGTTGATTTTGCTTCACGTTTTTTTTTGCATGTGCATAAAAAACCAGTGACAGGATCGTAGGAACAAATGCTAAAGGAAATCTCCCCAGAAATGCTCTCCGGATTCTCTTTTCGACCTTCTGTCTCGTATTGTAAATATTAAAACTCATATGCTCTTATACAGGCAGGATATCTTAAACTAGTGAAACTCATAAATAAGCACTGCAAATTGGTGAACTTCGCTTAAAATCTAGACTAAAATGTAATTTACCGAAATAAATTTTAAATATATTTCAACTTTATTCGAAAAGCTTTTTTATAATATTCAGATTAAATCCTTCAGTTTGAATAAGCGATATAAAATAAAATACATTGAAAAACATGTGCTGCTGTAAATGTCAACCTAATTTTTATCAGATTTATAAAATATTTTATATTTATCCGCAACTCACTTTAGTAACAATAACATTTTGAAAGATATTTTTTCTATTACATTTCCAGGTATTTACCTTAACTTTTGCCACAACTAATACTGATTACAAGGTCTTTTTGTACAAACATATGTACAAAAAATCTACACAAACGAATAGTTTTAAAATTGCAATTTTTTGTCCACAACTTTTATTTTAACCAATAAATTCTATCAAACAAATTGGTGACTGCAGACGTAAGCTGATTTCAGTTTAGTTTCAAGTGACTTTCAACAGCAGGCCACAACGATGGTACAGTGGGAAGGATTGAAAGAATAGTTTAAACGTAAAATATAATAAATAAATCTATATATAAAATAGAAAGTGTGTGTATTTATGTATGTATGTATGTATGTATGTATGTATGTATGTATGTATGTATGTATGTATGTATGTATGTATTTATGTATGACTTATAGACTCTAAAACGGTTGGGACAAATTTAATGAAATTTTCACAAAATGATCCCAAAATACCCGAAAGTAATATAGGCTAGAAAAAATCCGATAGGACCGGGGGAGAAGTACCCCCATACAAAACAAATATTGATTATCGATTACCTAAAGAACTATAACAGCGTGAGTTACCAAATTTGGTCCCGACAGCTTTCCCAAGGAACTATTTTACTGTATAGAATGTTGGACTGATAAGACCAGGTGGAAGAGTATCGCCCATTCAAAGAAACTTTTATTTGGCAAAACGAAGTTTGCAGGTCTGCTAGTAAATAAAATAAATAAGTAAATCTAATTTGAATGCAATGTCAAGAAGGAATAATGTAAGATTATATCAAGTTTATATATTCTATCACTAATTCATAATCTAATTCAATATAGCTTCGTAGGTTTTTTTTTCACACCTTCTAATTCAATAAAGTTCGGACCGATTTTTTTTCATTGTTCTAAACATGTTCGTATTTAAACCCGAAAAGTTATAGACTGAAATCCTGATATCCTGTTACGATGAAATGTAAATTGTAGACAAAATATAAAAAAATTTTATGCTCCCTAAAATTGGGGACTAATATATTATACTCTACATCATCATATGTGGTTTTGGTATTACATGTTAGTGCTCAGATCGACTCAGTATCAGTTTCTGTGCAAGGTAGCAATTTTGGTGATATCTTACTAAAATTTGGTACATATTTCTATTTTGTGTTCATTATTATATCCTTTGTTTTGGATAGCTCCCACCAAAGTCCTTCCGAAATGGAATTTCACAGATATTTAAAAAAAGTTACTGGTTAAAGCTTCACACTCTGACAGATCCAGATTTTGGCATTAAATTTAATTTTATTTTCGGTTCAAAAATTTAATATCTGAAATACTCTATGGTATCCAAGATCCTAAAATTATAAGGAAACATTAATAAATTTCATTAAATCTATGCAGCTGATCAAAATAAGTTTCTGACTTATTTGCTCCACTGTGCACAGTATTTGGCTTGCTGCAGCATAGTTTTTTGTTATAAGTTTATGTATAGAATTCCACCAACACTATTATACAGGTGTATATGTACAGGTAGTTACAAATCTTTATTCGCACCTTTAGTTATAACAAACTGCATAAGTGTTTGTGATTGTATTTATAGCACTTTTCATGCAATTTTCATCTCTAAGTCAAACCATATTCCGAATGTAATCTTCTTGATGTCAAAAAAGTAACTAACTTTTATTGACGTTTTTGTTGTTGTTGTAGCTTATTGCTTGCGGTAGATATATTTGATTGCATTCGATAAGAGATTTAAACTTTTGATTTTGATTTGACCAAATTGTTCGATTGTCAATCGTGGTCTAAATGTCAAATGATTTAATAGATTTGATGATGAAATTAAAATAAGATTTTTTTCTAGAGTCAGTATAGTAATTGTTGTTGTTATTGTTGATTAGCTAATGATTTTGTATGAGAATTTTTTCTTTTAATTATGTTACATACTTTTTTGTTGCTTTTATTTCATATGTAAATGTGATTTAATTTAATTGCGTTTTTTTGTTGTTTTAACTCATTTCAGGTAATTACTTGTGCTTAATGAGTTGTGTAAATAATAATCTTCACGAAAAAACATAAGAGTGAGTATAATTAATTTTATTGTATTAAGTATATCAAGAATAAATAACTGAAGCAAAGAAGAGGAATTTAATTAAAGGCGGATAGAAGATTTGAAAATGAAAAAAATATATAATTATAATTATAAGTATGTTTACGTAAATAAAATTTAATCTTATTTACTTTATTTACATATGTAGAAAATGAACAACAGGTGGTAAGATTTTGCAATCGCATTTTATTATTAACCCATTTTGAGCATCTAATTAATAAAACGCTTATTTTTGGAATTATACAATATGAAATTTTATATTGAGTTTTTTTCTCAATCTCGGGAAGATGAAAGAACATCATAAACAAAGATCTAATAAATTTTTAATATTCGAAGTCGCCAATATCAAAGGCTGTTCCACCGTTTCGAGGAAAGCTGCAAACTTAAACTTCTCTAGATCAGTTGAATATTTTTCAGCAATTACATAGAAACTTTACATGTTAATATTTCTCAGAAAAGTGTAAAAGAATTTAAAAAAATTTCTGAAGTGGACCAATTTTAAGTTAATTTTTATTTTGGTTGTGTATAAAAATATATATAAAAATAATTATTATAGTATTTGGGATGTTATTTATATGTAAAATGGAAATAATTAAACATCACGAAAAATTGCGAAAAATTTTGGAATTGAATTTTTTATCTGCAAAAAAATGACACTAGAGATACAGGGGGCTTAAGGGTAATGCTTTCTACTCTGACTTCCTTTACATGTATTTGCGTAAAGAAATTTTAGGAAAAATATATAGTCCAAACAGAAATATTTTATTATAAATTTATTGGGAAATGCTAATGATATTTAAAAACCAAATACTAAATTTAGCGAGGATCGATTTAGGGCTTGACCGACTACAATTTTAATACATGATATTTTTATATCCTTTACCAGCACAAGTACTGATAAGGGTATATTAACATTGTCATTCCGAATGTAACACCAAGAAAGAATCATCTAAGACCCTATAAATAATATATCCTCTTTCAAATCAAATTGAAAATAGCGATGTCCTTCTGCCTGTCTGTATATTGGTAACATAGTGAGTAACTGTCGGAATTCAATTAAATTCGGACACATTATTTGTTGTTATCCTAAGCAGTGTTCGACTTAAAACTGGTTGTTTCAGTCCTTTTGTAAAAAAGCTATAAACCGATATCGAAGACAACCTTTAAAATCCCGAAATTATACACAAATTTAAATTTAAATTTACCATTGTAAGTAATTCACAATCGCACAAGAAATCATTAAAATAGAATTAGTAAAACTATTAGGCTAAAATATGCAAATTTTTTATACACCCCATATCACATATGCACTTATATTTATTATGATATTAAAATAGATTAAAAAATCTGATTATGATGGTGCCATTATTTGATCAAACTCCCATATAAGATCCATATTTAGCAATATCTTCCATATAATTCGCTTTCCGGAAAACGGTTCTTAACTATAAAAGTCTTAAATGTGGACCAATTCTATTAAAGTTTGGCACATTACATTTTGCTTAAAATCCTTTCAAAGACTCCTTTCCGGGAACATGCAACATCTTAAAAAACTCTTAAGTATGTATTAGTTCTACTGAAATTGAGAAAAAAACTTTTTTCTAACTGTCTTAAATATATGTAATTAATTTTACCAATATCGGTTCAAGGATTGCTCTATAATTTTAAGCATATAAAAGTCTTAAATATAGACAAATTTGATTAAATTTCGACACAAACTAAGACAAATTTCGGTCCATATTTTCAAATACTTTCCAAAGTGCTTTCTTAGAAAGTGAATTTCAGCTTATAAATCCCTTCGAATTGATTTTTTTAAATTATCACGACTAAACAGTTTACAACTAATTAATGATTTGATAAATATCGACTCATATCTGGCTTTTCATTAAAGACATTTAAAAACTGTAAAATTTGAACTGATTTTATGGATTAATTATCTTATTTAATATATGTTTATAGTCTGACAATTATTGGGATATATTCTGTTATACTTCCCCCGGAATAGAGGTTTATACTTAAAAGATTTTTTATTATGGACATTGAAAACATTGTACAATATCACGTTATATTTTAGTTTATATATGAAGCTTTTTTCAACTTACGCAAATGTTTGGGTTGTGTAAGTGGTGGTGTGTATTTTTATAATCGGCACAGCTGAATATATTATTATTAGTAGTTCGACCTTTCTTTATAACACAGATATTTCACAAATATCTGTTCATATGTTAATAAAGCTCCGTTATTTTAAAATATTATATTAATATATTCAGTAATATGTACGATTTTTGCGAAAATTCAAAAATGTTCGGGAATGTTTTAATTTTACTTTTTTTAATATCTTTTAAGCTATAAGAGATATCTCATATATTTAAAAAAAGTACACATATTCTTGTACCCTGGACATTCTAACTCAGAATTGGTGCTTTGACAAGTTGTTTGCAAAACAGTTGTAGTGGCATTACAAAACCACTGTGCAATATTAAATAAATGTTCTATTCAAAAAATTAGACCAAAAGTCTAATTCAAACTATATTTTTGTAAAATTTATTAAGTGTATCTGAGTCCTTTAAACTAATTTTTTCTTAACTCTAAATCCACAAAGGATTAATTTAATGTTGTTTGCAAAATTTATTCAAATTAGTTATATAAAATTTAAATAAAACTTTCTTAACATAATTTATATTCTTTACACTTTAAAAGTTCAGAAAAACTAACTTTCTTAACTTCAACAAGATGAAAATAAACTATATAAATCTTTAAAAATATTCCAAGTAAGAAATTTACATTCTTTAGCTCTGGTATTAATATTATTTAAATTAAGTAAAAGTTAAACAAAAGTGGAAAAAATATTGTTGCTAAGTTGCATTTACTATAGTAACATAGTTAACAAACAATTTAATAGTTACACGCACATACGCACATGCCACAGTTAAATAGATGATAAAAGGTTTCAACTATTTAAAACTATTATTCACAGCATAAAATCATAAATCTTCTTTAGCTGGAATTTGTTATAAAAAAAATATGGGGAATAAAACTATAAAAAAAACTACTGTTTCAGTTAGGAAATACGAGTATAATAGAAACAAGTAAGAATGCTATATTCAGCTATGCCGAAACTTCAATACCCTCCAACGCAAATGCATGTAAAGTAGATACGTTACGTTTCGTGCATACACGCTCACACATTCACTCACAGACATGTAAAATATATAAAAGTTTTTCTTAAATATAAAACGGAACATTTAATGAGTCAAAATTTTACGGAAGTTTTTTGCTTGAGCTTAGAGGTTGTCCCAGATATCGCTCTATATCTATTAATATACTGAACTAATTTTACTATTTTTAAACAGGAAACATCTCAGGACTATAGCAAATACTCAAGCCAAAGTTCATTGAGCTCTGTCAATTAATGAGGTCGTAAGCATACCAAACAGACAGATAGACGAACATAGTTAAATCGACCAAGATTTTGATTTAATGCAAGATTAAACATACATTTTTGGATATGAGATGATTCCTTCTTGTTGTTATACACAGAACAACAAAGTTTATATACCCTCTTCACCACTTCTTCTGGCGGAGGGTATTTAAAGAAGTCAAGAAAGACATAAAAATGAGGTTTTTTTAATATAAACTTTATGATTTATAATCAGCATTACAAGTCATATATTTTATGAACAAAATGTCTTTATGTAAGAGAAGTTTAATCAACAAAAACAATAAACATGTCAAGGTATTTGTCGGAATATTTTTTGTTGGCAATTAAAAAAGGGTAGGAATTTTAGTCAAAGTTAAAACTTTAAAAAAGATGCTCAAGGAAATCTACTAAGTTGAATGGATCTGAGTTTGAACTACCTTTTAGAAAGCATATATTTTCTCGAGAAGTGGCCTGAAACTTACAATTTTTATATTTTTTCTGTCAAGGAAACTTAGGAATTATTCAGAGCTTCTGAGAATCAATATGAAAGAAGTTTAAAGTTTATCCAAAACTCAAAGTTTCGTAATAACATCAGTACTCAATTCTATGAATAAACTATTCATATATCTGATCCTATTAAAAATAGATCTAATTAATAATTTATTGATTTAAGTGTTATTTTTGATACCCATCAGCTTTTATGTAGTTTTCATTTCAATATTCCGCAGCAGGTGAAAAAAACAAAATATTGGAAATACTAAAAAAATAATTCTTGAGACTTGACATGAAGTCAAGTTTAAACCATTCGTTTTAAATTTCCCATTAGGTTTAAGTCCAAACTGCAAGACGCCTACCATTATTTTTCTGGAATATGCAATCTTCATCCAATTTTCTATCCATAAAGGAGAGATGTAAAACAAATTTTAAATTTTCCAACTGCAGAAAATGATGCCGAAATTACATTTTGACAAAAAGGTCGTCCAAATATTATTTGTCGTCGGAGAAAATTACTGAGTTTTTTTAAATATACATCAGTGTATATGATTCATGCCCAGAAGTTATTTAGAATTTTGTTGATAATGTAGGCAATATTTTGAAATTGTTGAACTAAGTAAAAAAAAATAAAAATAAAAAAGAATTCGTACTCCCCGAACTCACATTTAAAAACACCTTAAGAATGTACGTTTCAAATTTTGTTATACATAAAAAATGCATTTTGTGACCACTGTACATCTCTTGATTATATTACACCTTATGAAGAAGTAATTTCTTTTTATAAATGTTAAAAAAAATGCTAATCATTTTTCCCATTTTTTCTTATTCCTCTTTTGCCAACCACAAATATGAAACATAGGAGCGTATGAGTTATATTAGTATATTATATCAAGTATACGCCTATACTACGTATTAAGACACTATTAGCAAGAAAACTGCAATATGAAGTAACGCTAAGAAGGAATCATCTAAGACCCCATAATGTTTGTTTATTCTTGCATCAAATCAAAATCTGACTCTATTTAGCTCTGTCCGTCTGTCTGTAATTGGCACGCCAAATGGATATCCACTTCTGAACTACCATAGATTATCAACTCAGCGACGGTTGTATCAGGTAGATGTTTTACCCAAGAAAATAATCTCTTTCAGAAGAACTTTTACAAAAACATGCTCAATGAAATTTGGACTAAGTTTTTGTTATTTTCCTATGAAATTTCTTATTAAAACCAGAAAAATTATTTTAGTATATGAAGATATAGAAAAATGTCTGAAACAACCTCTAAAGTTGTTATTTCGGCGCAAGGACGAAGCCTTCTAAAATATGTGATGGTCGGTCTATTATTTCATATTTTTATAAAAGACGATAAGTAGGAATCATAGTTGCGTATGAGTTATGTCAGAGAAAATTTTTAAGTATACGCCTGTACTGCACTCAGACATTTTAAGAATCTTTTAATCTACTTAATCAATTTTTTTGTAATTTTGTTTTCTCAAAAAAGAGCTTTTATTTCGTAAAAGTTCTAAATTTATAAATATTTTAATACAATTTAGCACGTGTAAGATTTTTATTGGTCCAAATATATGTGCAAATTTTCAGAAAGATGAGTCCATTAACGACCACACTTCTCACAGAGGACCCTATTCCGAAAATCACTTTAAAGTACATAAATATCCAAGCAAATTTATTATCGTGGAAAAATTTTTACAATTCAGATGTGTATCTTTAGTCTTCAATTTTACGTCTATAATTTTTCATATGTTCCATCTAAGACCCGCTGTGAAACCCACTTAATTCTCCACAAATTTCATAAATATTGGTATTAATGTGATAATACCATGATACGTTGTACCATACCATATTGTGGCTCATGACCAACTATATAATTCCCTTAACTCACTTTCTTAATTGTTTTAAATTTATGTCATTTTTACTGTTTTTGGGCATATACAACATTTCTTCTTGGTGTTTAAAATGAGCTTTAAGAGGTCTAAAAGTAAAGATTTCTGGTATTTTCTTGTTAATTTTAACATTAATTTCAAAGCCATTTGAAAGTTTTATTTTAAAGATCCATTTAAATTTTTTTTGAAATTTTCTGTTACACTGTATAATCTGAAAAAAATTATGAAAAATAAACAACGCTGCGTAGAAAACTGTTGCAAAATATTCCAGCAATGTGGCATGAAGAAACACTTAATATGGCAACAAATATAAAAAAGAGGAAAAACAAAAGGGTGCTAAAAAGCAAAATTATGAAATTCTAGCGAAAATGTTTCTTTATTTTTGTAAACAGAATAAACTTCAAGTAAAATGAAAAAATCTAATATACACACACAAACTCCCACACACATACATAATTAATAATTGTGTTGGTGGAGAGAAAAGAAAACATTAAACAAATATGAAAAATCTCAACCGTAATTAAATATGACAGTTTTTAATTAAAAATAATTTCAAGGGTTTCATTTCATAAAATTTTTCAATTTTTTTGAGTTTTTTCCCTTTTATGGTAACGAAATATTAAACACATTAATGTTAACACATGTTTTTAAGCAAAATAAATCTTTGGGCTAAAATTAAAAAAAAAAAAAATAAGAACATGTGTTGTTTTAAATTAATAACCAAACATAATAAAAAATCAATTAATAAAAAAATTAAATTTAAACTGCAATTTTGTGATAAAATTAAATGTAAAAATTTTCAGTTTAGAATAAAATTATTCAGTGCAACTGATATGTTAAAATTAATAGCAATAGCTTATACTGATCTGGTGATGTTTCCAACATACACATAGAATGATATAACACCCACATTTAAGTATACTGTTTGGCTCGGAATCACTATCTCAGTCGATGTCCGTTCGTCTGTCTCTCTGTCTGTCCGTCCAGCTGGCGGCATATGTAAACGTTGTAAACATTATAAAATTCTTTAATATATCTTGATGAAATTTGATACATTTTATATTATATTTGGTCCAATAGTTCAGATACAAACTTAATATTTTAAAATGATGTGCCAAATTATGCGAAGGTCTTATGGGACTTATGAGAAGCCAAATTATGCTTCTTATCGGTCTCATCCAAATGTAACTTTTAAGAATATAATAATTGCTCAAACTAAAGTTAATATATGTTAAAATCGATATGCGAAATTTTCCGAGGGTCGGTCCATAAATTCTTTTAGTTTCTTTATAGCTCCCCAGAAAAAATTTACTTTAAAATGCATAAATTTCACATTAATGTTATTATCACAATAATATACTAAACATTTAAGAATAAATCAGGAAATCAAACTATACGACGGTCGTTCATTAATTTTTCATCTTATTCATTTATATATTGTGGTGTGAGGTGTAATATAGTCGAAATTTTGAGGCTTGTACACCCTCAAGTCAACTAGATAAGATCTCTATTCTCAACGCAAGAAATTCATTGGGATGTATCTAACGTTACGAAAGTAATAAGAATTTAAATTAAATTAAAAACGATAAGGAGGGAACATGGTTGCGTATGAGTTATATCAGAAAATTATATTAAGTATACGTCTGTGCTGCAGTCAGACATTATAAAACTCTTTTAATTTACTAAATCAATTTTTGACGGTAAAATAAACTTGAAATGTTTAATTTTTTTTACAAAAATTAAAAAGACCTGTTGCGAAAAGGATATATTTTCGTAATTGACTGTAGTTTTTTTTCCTGACATTATTTTAAAATTTCATAACTTTTGATATCCTGTGTTGATTTTTTTAACAAAAACCTGAATTTCTATATTTCATAAAAATTTTTCGATGTATCGTTAGCAACAATTATTAATCCAGTTATTTTAAATTTGTGCAAATATATGTAAGTATGAAGAAAAGCTTTTTTATTATTAGATGTGATTTTATCATATTGTCATGAACACTTAATTGTCCAAAAACGATTTTTAGGGAATAATTTTTTGACTTTGGAACTTTTGATTATTTTAATGAAATCTAACATGGACGTTTTTAAAGGCGTCTTCTATACAAATCCATGTTGTATAAAGAAAACGAGGTTTTGTATCCAATGTCTCTTTATGAACAGTCAAAGCGGATATCATCACATTGTATAAAAGATTAATTATGAATTTAATGTTCTTGAAAGTAACACTACAGATACTTTCAGCAGTTATGTTGAAGAACTTTCCTTATTTATATATACAAATCAAAAGCATTTAACATTTTTCAGATTAATTTCCAATATAAATAAACTTTGTGCTAAAAATATAATCTCACGTTTTCACATTTTTTTTTCCTTTTTCAAAAATAAATTTATTCCAAGAAAATCAAATGTGAAATGTTAAAAAGACAACGTGGAAATATTATTCATTTTCCCATTTGTCATTATAATAAAGAAAATATTTATGGGAAATATGTGAGTAAATACCCACAACTAAGGAAACAATTATATAAGTAAATTACATATTATTTATTTGCTTTACATGAAGTCAATAACAGCCTCTAGATTTTTCCTTCTGTAGATTTTTTACAGAAATTGATGCGTAGTTAAAAATGGCTAAGGAAATAATGATATATTTATACCCTTCTCCACTATAGGTGGTGGGATATGCTTGTGCAGATGTTTGTAGCGGACATAAAAAATGGTCCTACCACCACCTTAAGTATACCAATCGACTTAGAGTTATTTCTTGAGCCGATTTAAGCATGTCCCCCCAACCTTCCTTTCGACTATCTGTCCATGTAAAGCTTGTTCGCAAGGTACTAGTCGCAGTTTTAAAGATATCTTAATGAAACTTTTATGTACTATAATTGGATACTAAATATCTACGTTTGTTTTAAAATGGTTTTATACATACTTACTTTATAGTCAAGGTTAAATTTCGACTGATAGTTAATTAAAAAAATAGATATTGGCTAGAGTTTTTTAACTTTATATGAATACTTTCGGTTTCCGTAGGACGGAGCCATATAGATGGCATATTTATATGAATACAAAGATATGTAATATAATTTCTCTAATGAATCGTTAAGAGGTGTAGTTTTTAATGTTACTAGTGTAAGTTTGTTAACCTTCTCAGCTCATGCTCCTAGAAATAAAAAATTGCTTACAGTACTTCGGGTATTGAGAAAGAAACGTTATCAGTTTATAAAATGTTCGCCTGGTCATTGATGAATTATGCTGTTTCATTGTGGCCTCTTTTGCAAAGTGTGTTGCCAAATGACTGTTTCAAAATTGTTACCATCTGTATTTAAATGTCATGTAGCATCTACATAAGGAAATGATTGCAGGAATCATCCTAACTTCAATATTAAACACTTTGGAAGTATGTAACAAAAGATATTCGTATATACGAAGAAAGTAAAGTTAGGTACGTGTAAGACTCTTGGCTCCTGGTTTTAAATTATCGTACGAATGTCGTGAGTAAGTTCCATGGTATACAAGATTACTTAGTTCAATGGGCAGTGATGCCCCAAATGATACATAGAACATGTTTAACTGTCAGTGCACTCTAACCTCTCTAAATCTATGAACTCATCCAATAGGGTTTGTCCGGTGTATTGACCTGAAATTGAACCAAAACATAAATTAACATAACTAACGAACTTGTTTTTTTTATAGTTAAAAGAAACTGCTGTATAGTTTTTTCTTCAAAAAAGAGGTTTTAAGTTCGCTTTCTTTTATTCTTCACTTCTTTACATTTCCAAGTATTTCAAATATTGAATTTGTTAGCTCACTGCACAAAAGCAAGTAAGTTATATAGCAAAGGGCGTGTTCTAGCTCACTTTCCTCTGAAATGCGATCATCCAAATAGGATTTTACAATTTTGTGAGTATCTGATGTAATCAAAGATCTAACTTTTCGACGAGATTCTTATGTCACACCCTTATGACACTCAAAAATTTTACTGAATAATGGTGAAAAGCTGATAGGGCTACAGGATAAAGATGTCGTAAACTTTTTCCAGTTTAATTATAATCTGTAAAATTTTTAATAAAACTTTTAATGATATTTTCTGATATTTATTCGGGTTTTTCCACAAATAAAAAATCATTGGTAGGCAAATTCTTTTAAAAAACTTTACTTAAATAAACTATAAAAAATGAACCTTTTTTCTGAACGTTGATACCTTTAAGGTTCTTATTTTCGACAATCGATTGATTGATTTTTTCAGTTTCGTACTTATAGTCGATAGTCTCATGTTTGCATCTAGTGATATTGTACTTTTTTTCACAACAAGTCCATTCTTAAAGAAATTACGCATTACACTTTCGGAACATTTAATTTTGCCACGAATATCGCTATTGCAGCATACTTGGTCCTAAGAAGAGATTTATTTGAATCTATCCTTGAAATATGCATCAGTGAATTAAATCTTTCCTCTTTATAGAAAAATAGTATTTGAGATTTCCGTCTAAATTGAATTTCAATTATCTATTTTGGATAAATTCACTTGATTTATATAATTTGTAAAAAAAGTATTATACGACAAATTGGCACTAATCACATTTGGTGATAAGTAACAATATCTCGTATATTTTTGTTTATACGTGATCATTAAACCAATTTCTTACATTAATATACAAAGTACATAATTTTCCAAAATTTATCACTTTACCAGTTTAAAATCCATTAAAAATATTTATGACTCCTTTAATTCATAAAACCATTAAAAAGTATGTATAAACAACATTTTATTTATCTTTAAAATATTAACTTCTTATTCCAAAGTTTATGTCATAAAATACTTTTGCATGTGATAGATTCGTTTCTTTTTTATATTAAACAAATTTCTTTTCAAATTTTTTAGGGGAAAGAAAATGATAACTTAATGGTTTAATACATGTTTCAAATTATCACAAAGAAGAGACATTATGTTTCTGGAAATGAAAATGCTTCGCGTTAATTTAAATTGTAAACTCATAGCTATACAATCCACAAATTTTGTCTTTAATATACATGGAAATGTATGTTATCATATTAAAAGATAATAATGTAAGAGAGAATAAAAATTAACAAACCTGAAATTACGTTTTAAAAAAATTATGAGAGCTTTTACCTTTTCATTACCTTAATATGTTTACACAGTGGGGCATGATAAATGACATTTTGGAATTTAATTCGATACTACCAATTGAATTTTTTTATATAAAATTTTTTATATAAAAGATTTAAAATTTAATTTTTTATTATATTTGTCTGAAAGTTGAGGTTGTTGTTGCAACAGTTATAAAATCAAGGCCAAGAAAAAGTGCCACTTCTATAGGATGAGTAAATAGATCTTCTGAACTAAACGTGATAGGATTGGTTAGGCAGTAAAATCTATATCACGCATCATGTGGTCCTTGAGCCTATTGCTCCATTCAGCAATAGGAGGTGGGCGGCTCCAAGTACGACATTTAAATGGTCACTATATATGAATCCCGATCAAAAAGATCTCATAACTATGTATACTCTTTTTATATATTAGAAGATCCTTTCTGACTAATTGTGTTATATTGAAGTTAGGATGATGCCTTCAATGACATCCAATAAGGAACTCTTAACTGAGCAGTTCATTAAATTCCTTAAGCGGCAAGATTTTCCATTCTTTATGTAGATGTTGTATTGTAGATATTTGTTTACAGTTTGATACAGTTCTTAAGACTGCATCTCGGCAACTGTGATTATTTTCCTATTGCGTATCACTTAGCGAAAAAGAACACACTGGAGCAGCATTATTTATCACTGATCAACCAGTCAGTTAAAAAGTATTCTTGGGTATATGGTTGATAAACTGTGGAAATTTTTATTTCAATGACTATAATGTCCAAATTTGTGTTAACCTTTTCAGTCCAGGAGATAAAGATTGTTGATGTTCACTTTGATGGTGAACGTTTCAGTCTGTGGCTGAAAGTTTGTGAAGTTTGCAAACAGACTTCATTTTGCCATATCTCCCTCTAAGGATGCTCAACAAAATGCTCACGTAGAGTTCTTAGGGTCGGATATTGTGGTATATGCAATCTTAATCGCGATCCCTTCATCTTTTGTTAAGACCAGACTAATACCCAATGTTATAATTTTAAGCCACTAAATCGGCCAGATATAGTACGCTATCCGATAGGGATATAACAAACTATGCATAGTGACTCTGAATCATTTTGAGATTTCTATATTGCAAAAGCTACATAACGACAAAATCAAAATCGTCGACATATATCATGAATTCAGTCTCATCGCATTAGTTTGGCATTCAATTAATTCAAATGTATTTGCTTGATTTTATATTCTTTCCTTTTTTATGTTTGGAGTATTCAGTGATCGTATATAGTAATAATCCAGGATCATTTTCAATTTCATATCATTGGTGGTATTACACCAAACACTGCTTGGCTATTTATATCATTGTACTTCAGGTTAGCCTTCGGATGTACATCCTTCCACAGAACTGTATTATGTTTGGCAGTAGTAGTAGAACTTTTAAGTTATTTACTTTCCCGTTACCTGGAACCAAATCTTAATCGGTTGGGCGAAATGTATTGTTTTCTGTCGTCCTCTTCGGGTCGTTTATTCAGAAGGATAAATGAGTACTGGTTTCATGACGATTCTGTAGATTATTTCATTAAGGCCCCATTTCGATACAACTTATGTTCTGCGTTCTGTTACCACATTAGTTTCCGATCTATGATTACACTCAAGTCTAAACTTATTCTTAAAAAATCTTTACCTTTTCTTGTTCCTCTGCATTGGAAGTCTGTATTCTGGTCGCAGAGTAGTATTAACATGTCCTCCAGATAGCAGAGAGAATCAAATACTTTAGCGAATAATAATTTTAAAAGACTACGAACAGTGATGACCCACACGAGGGTTGAAAATATACTATCCAGTTTTTTGGTACTTGATCGTCTCGAAATTAATCTAATGATTTTCGAACGAATATAACTTGTGATAGATTTATGGTGACTGACTTTGTGTAAACTGTTTTCACTGATCTCGCTTTTATGTAAGAATCAAAACAAAGTTGTAGCGCAACCATAATTTGTTGTAAGGTGTAGAATACAAAAAATCACATATGAATTTAATGAACTTTTTATTATCGTTCCACTGTGCAATCTGTGCTAAAATTCATATGAACACGAAAAAAAGGAAAAACAAACGAGGAAATTTAATGTTTTTGCTACAAAAAAATGAAACAAAAACAATCAAGAAATTTAACGATAAGTACATACTTATTTCGTTATTATTCGTTGGTGTTTATAAGGAGAAGTCTGAAAAGATTTTTAAGCGTACACATCCACATATCAAAAAATATATAAAATATTAAGGATGCTTAAATTTCCAAATTCTAATCTTAGCACTAAAGGACTTTATTTTATGAATTTATTTGTTTGTTTTCACTTTTTTTATTCAAATATGTTTTTGTTAAATGCCTTCTCAGATAAATCTCGTATAATTTATATACATGTTTTTATTTTATTTTGTTACTTATTTACATTAGTAAGTGTTTGTCAGAATATTTATAAGATACCAGTTGCAAAACAATAACAAATACAAACAACACATTTATTGTTATACACTTGCACAAACAAAAGTCGTTTACTGAACTTTAACCTTTCATAACTTAAAGGATTTTCCGTAACGCCAACAACAAATACAATAGAGAAACAGGAGAAGGGGAAAAAACAAGAAAACATATAAGAGTCAAAATCAACTTTTGACATTTTCCTGTATATGTATATTCTTTTATATACACATAATAACAAATAACACGCATATATACACACATACTTAAATGCCACTTCAATACATTAATCCAAACATACAAAGTTATTTTTTGAAACCCCAATTGTTATCCGATACAGTAAGAAGGGAAAGGGTGAAATATTGAATAATGAAAAAGTAAAGTTTTTTTTTTAATTTCAGGGAAAAAGTAGTAAATCAATAGAAAAGATGAAAAATTTTGAAATTATTTTATATTTTTTGAAAAGCGTTTGTCTACGGGAGGTCTAAAGTAATTATAGTTGTGGACAATTTTTATATATTTTTTGAAAGCATGTGCATATGTTTAATTAAATATATTTTAAATATTTTTTTTTAAGAACAGAAAAATCAATGTTTTTATACTCTCCACCACCACAAGATGTGTAGGTAGGATTTAAAGTATTTAATTTTGTCATGTATGAAACTAAGAAGGAATCATCCCTGAGCCCATAAATTAAAAAAAACTTGGTCAGATTGTTTGTTGTTATTCCTATATAAAATTTGCAATATCGCCCCAATATTAAAAAAGTTATACACCGATATCTGAGACAACCTCAAAATTCTTACGAAAACATTTTTAATTTTTTTCTAATAAAAAGTACTTGGATTAGAACGGAGTTTAACTGCAAAAAAAAAACTTAAAAATCGGATTTATAAAAAAGATATGCGAAATTCGCAAGTTCAAGATTATATACATTTTTTTTCGTATTATAATCTAAAAATTGAATTATGCTGCGGCGATTATTATGCTTGGCTCCAATATAAGATTAATTCCTATAAAATAGTTTTATACTTATAAATATTGATATTTTTAAAACTAAATCCTCTGTCGTTTGATTAGACATATAAGTCATATTAAATAAACTTATCAAAAGCCGTATGTATTCAAGAAATATCAATTCTTCTAGGGGAGATTATATGGACGTATCCTTAATATAATTACTTATATGTCTCATACGCATAGTGCCTTTTAATAATAATTTATTTTGGCACAAGGGCGGAGACTTAAAATCCATAAACTCACATATACGTTGGTATTTCAATCGATTTGCAAAGTTATATCAGGGGACATTTATAATTTCTAGTAACTCCCATATAAGAATATTATGATCAAAATACTCTTAAAACCTGAAGCAAATTGAGCTTAGCTAGAGGATGGGCGTGACAATAAGTCCATTAAGGAATGGTCCCCATTCTTTTATCTGTTTATATAAAGTTAACAAGCAGAGGGTACATTCTTTCAGACGACCTCTAAAATGAAAACAGGATACTCATTTTAACAAAAAGTTGAAATTTTAAACACTTTTTTATGAATTTAGATTATCTATATTCTGCTATGTAAAAATGTATTTCTTCAATTGTCTGATTTATGAAAAAAATCCAATCCAAAATTGTAACAAATATTATTATAAGCTAATTTTTAATTAAAAACAAAACAAGAGAGAATGCTATATTCGGCTATGCCGAGTCTTCAATTCCCTCCACCACAAATATGTGAGAGTTAAAAACATTTTATGTCGTACATACAATCTCACACATACACTCGCAAATGTATACAATAGTTATGGTGCTGAAGGATATATTAAAAGAGTAGAATTCGAAATTTAAAGTTCCTTATAGATTTCTGAAATTAAATAACTTTTCACCAATTTTTTTCTTTAATATTGTGAATTTTTATGTTCTAACTATTTTCTTGATAGCAAATGCTCTGAAGCTTAATTCACAAAATAAATTTGTGAATGGTGAATTTAAAAAAAAACAGCATATCCTAGTTAACCCATTTCGAAGAGATACCGACCATGCCCTTGTTTAGATAGAAATTCGAAGATTTTTTGGAATTCTTGTACACTTTTGTTTTGAAATTTTATTAAAGTGATTTCTGTTTTCTGATTTCCGCGAGCTAACTGACCCTTAAATAATTTAAGGAAAAAGAAGTTTCTTTTTGGTTAAGCTGATAATGTGGAAAAGGATTAAAATAATTCTGTAATAATATCTGAATTGTTTTTCAAAAAATACTTTAAAGAAATGTAGCCACTCTGTTGTCATATTTCATTTAGTCGATGATAAAAAGTCATTGCCACCTGATTAAGTATGTGTGTAATACTTTGCTTATTCCTAAATATTATTGGAACTGCTGATTGCCTATATGCATGAGACTCTTCCACAAACGATTATAATAGCAAAAAACAGTTTTTCCATATATATCTACCTGTGTTATCGAGTAAAAGCATCAATTGTAGTGGTATAAGTGTAAATACATTTTTCTATGTATTTTTCTTTCTCTAAATGTGATTGAGTATTTAATAGTTCAAATCCAGTTACAATTTATCTAAAGCACTGGAAATTAAAAACAAAAAAAAAAAAAAAAAACTGAGGAAAAACTGTAACAATATGACACGTGTCTCCTAAGTTATTTTTTCGATTTTATTTCTTTTATTTTATTTTACCGAAAACTTTACTTCTTTATTGTCATTTTTCCCAACCATTACATTCCCTTTTTCATATCTAATGAATTTCTATTAGTTTAACGAAATATAAAATTCGTATATCTCTGGACCAATGTCTATTTGTCTGTCTCTCATTATTATGCTTATGTCAGTCGAAAATGATTTAATGATCATTTCAGTTGAATACAATGACTATAAATTACAAAAGGATTTTTGGCATTTTGGTGGCATTAAAACAATAAAGCATTTAAAATCATGACATGTCTACGTTTTATTTACACAATAAATTTTCATTATGTGAATCACGAAATCTAATGTAAATTGTGCTGATTTTTAGAGTAACTCGTGTTGGATTTTCAAATAGATACAATTTTGGAAAATATATTTATGTAGAATTGGGAGAAATTGAGAGGTTAAATAGTTTAAAAGGTTTTGGAAAAAAGTTTTAAAATTTTAAAAACATATTTAAAAATTAAAAAAAAAATAAGTAAGAAATTATAGTCAGTGTTTGTTGGTTATAAAAAAATTACAGTATGAGCCTCGTATAAATAATTTGTTTAATTTAAGATTAAGAGTGCGGTACATTATTATGGTGCTGGCATGTATGTGCATTTTAAAATGATTTTATTTAGGGAAAATATAATTATTATTCGGGAGATATAAGAAATTATGGACCGGCCTTCGTACTACTTTGCACATCCATTTTTGCTTATGTTTATCCCAAATCGATTAATTCTTATTATAACACCAACGTATATGAGATATTTAAGGCCTTCAAATTGAAATTTCTAAGGGTGATTGTATGGTGCTTGTGAGAAATAATAGACCGATCCATATATAATTTGGCACATAGTTTTTGAATAATATAAGTCTTAGTCTTGCAAACTTCGTTAAAATTACCTTTTTAAAACTTATATGGTTTTAAACCCCTCTTCAGGGAGGAATACTTGAATGGGGACTAGGTGAAATAATGGACTTAACATCACCAATTTTAATAAGCATCATTCTTACGTTCAAATAATGCATTTACATATGAAGAAAGTGCGTCAGAATCTGGCCAATCAAGTAATTCAAGAAAGTAATTCAGAGTCGAACGGTATTCATAAAAGTGACGTAAGCAATATTTTTTTTTTTTAAATTTGTGTATCTATTTTACAATTTTATATCCAGCGGAAAACGGTTTGATTTGTATGTGATATATTTCCACACAAAATAGATATTTTTAAAAAATGTTGAAGATCTTAAATCTCTAATATTTTAGTAAATAATTTGGAAAAAGGAAGGGATTTGCAATCCAATTTTTTTATTTCTTAATAAACAAACAGTCAAATAGAAAAGAAATCATATTTTCAACCACCTATATTTTCAACCGAATAACAAAATATCTTGACAAAAAACTTTTAAATAAGAAAAGGAACCTTATTCAAGACCATTTTTATTTTAACAAAAGTAAAAAAGATTTTTCGGCTACAATGCTCTTTAAAAGCCTTTGTCAAAAGTAAGTCCCTGTCTAGATTTAGAAATATTGCTCAATTCTTCAAAAAGAATTTCGTGCGATTTTTTAAATCGCTAATATTATTACATGACAATCATAGATTTATTTTTCAATATATATTTCCAACTTTGTGTGTCTTGTCAGCTGTTTAGAAATATTTCCAAGGCACGACATATTTATGAGTTTAGAGTTTTCGAGAAACACATTTTTATAGTGCACATTGGGAAAGTACCAATTTTTTAGCAATATGAATGACTGGATATATTTGCACTAAAACTTAACATAATTATAGCTGTGGAATGTAATATTAGAACCATGGGAGCACGGATCCCATAGCCTAGAGTACCTCAGACATTATTTTGTTAACAGCATGTAAAATTTCTGTTTCATCATTGAGATTAGAATTTTAATTCAACATGAAATCAACGTTTTTTATTAATATTTTTCTGAAAATTTTCTTTACATAGAAAGTTGTAATTAAAATTTGTATCCAAAAGCAGACACTGTTTTATTCAAAAAATGGACTAACACATATGTTCTAAATGCAAATTCCTTATAACTCAGTGCAGCTTTAAAAAACACAAGGTAGCGGATCTTTTCAAACAAAACTTTGGGAACTTTCCTAAAATTTTTGAGAGTACAACGAATTTTTTATTAAATCAATAACAAAATTTTAATATTTTTATTTATAATCTATTTCTTTGGAGCCCCTATCAATCCAAAATTCAGCGTATTGCAAAAAAATCGATTCTGCCTTCACTGCGTAATAGCTCGTTGGTGCATTGTGTGTTTGCGACCTTGTTTGAAGCATACAGAAAAAATGGCTCTTGACTTTTTTTGACAAAGAATAACTTTTTGATTCGGTATAACAATGTCCACCCTTTTATCAGCCATACAATTTGCCACATATTATTTTGGCACAGGTTCAAAGCTTATGAAATTGATAATTATCATCTCAACATTTCTAATATCCTCCCAGAAAGGAGTTATTTATTTACAAATTCTTATAGATATGAAATTATTTTAACTAAATTTAGTACAAATAAGTTTTTATTACTACGTTCCACAAATGAACGTGGCAAACATACAACATGCATAAATGTGTTTATGAAAAGAACAGTGTATCTAGTCCAGGGTATTTAAAAGTCTGCTTACACAAATATAGTTTTTCAATTGTTTTTATTTGGTTCTAGACATTTTTGTTGATATTGTTGTTTTTGAGGCTAAAATGGTTGTGTGCATTTCATTTGGTGCTGTTGGGATAATATTACAACTAACTGGTGTTGAAAATGTATTTGGTTGTTGTTTTTTTCATTTTAGTGTTACATTTCATTAGCAACAACACACTCAGAAAACAAGTAAAAAATTTAAAGTCGGCCAAGCTCGACTATGTAATACCCTGCCGAACATTTTTAGTTGTAAATGACTGGTGCAAAAATTTTGTGAACAGCCCTCGTATTATCTTTTTATTTATACTTCTGGATGCAATAAATTGTTATTTAAAACATTTATGTGAAATTTACATGTTTTAAAAGTATCTTTTTTCTGGAGGGTTAAATGGGAGTTAGATAGTAGCACAGATGACCCTCGTATAATTTTACACAGCGATTTTTGCTTATATTTATCTTAACTAGACTAAATACTTTTACAATACGAATGTGTGTGGTTTATGAAGTTCAATGTGATATTTGGAAGAAATATTGGAGCGATTCTCGTATAATTTGGCACTTTGTTGTAGAACTTAATAACCTATTTTAGCGAAAATTTGTTAGCAGCGTTTTGTATGGGGCCTATATGAAATAATTTCAGTAGACATCGCCCTTGGCGAACAAGCTCTACATAGGCAGCCAGCCAAACGGACGGAATGACATGCTTCAATCGACTCAGAAAGTGATTCTGAGTCGAACGGTATACCATTTTTTTGTCTGTTACAAACATCTGCATAGGTATAATAGTATAGAAATGCAAACACCTTTTACAACATCCAGCCATAGGTTTTCTTGCTGTTTGAAACGAAAAATGCGAAAAGAACATAAATAAAAAAACAACAAAAGTTGTTTGTTTACAAAAAATAACAATAAGAAATAAAAAATAAACAAAAAATATTTTTTAATTAGGAGTTTACTTTTCAAACACACTGTCTTTTTTCCTCGCGAAAGCTGTCTTGCCACTTTAAATAATTAAAAAACAAAAAAGTGTTTTAGCGGTTGAGTAGGTATGAAAAAACGGAGGGATTTAAATATTTAAATAGTAAAATGTTAAATTAAATTCCAAAAGAAAAGGATCTACATGAATTAAGTTCACAAAAAAAACAAGTTAAAGCTTTAAATAACGTATGATTGATATTTAATCATTTCTATATCTATTTCATTGAGTTTGAGTCACTATTCTGGTATTATTTAGAAAATCCGCTTAAATTTATTTTGCTATTTTTTCTATAATAAGATTTTTGTTTACCAAATAAAATAGAAAATTTTAAAAAGTTTATAGAAATTTATAGGAATTTTAAGCATCAAATAAGTTGGAAAATCACGAGCTTATTTATCTTAAGTAGAAAATTTCTTTTTAGGTTTTATTTTCCAAAATTGTTATAAAGAATTATGACATTTGATACCATTTGTTTGTGGCAAGTAAATATAGTTTTTGTTTTGATGTGGGTTAAATAAATATTGGTTTATAAGAGAATACAGAAATACATAACTAATTTGACGAATATCGGTCCACGTTTTGCTATAGTATCTATTTGAGGTGCAAAATACGGTTTTATAAACATCGTAAATATGGATCAATTATTTCTCTAACCGTTATGAATATATGTTATTAATTTGATTAATATCGTTCCAGTTTTTCATATGCAAAAATAGTTTTGAGCTTATAAAACACTTATACATAATCTAATTTCATTGCAAATCCTAACGAATAAATTTCCAATAGTATTCAATAATTTGACGAACTATCGGTCCATGTATATAGCTTGTATATAGAGTCATTCAAACTCCCCTGATCAAATAGAGGCCTTACTCATTCAAGTGAACTTAAAATCATTCCGACTATTTCTGGAAAGTTAAATCCTGAAAATGTATTATTTTACTTAGATTAATTATTATCTTATAAGTCAAAGTGATATTTTAGATGCGATCGCTTCAATAAAAATCAATACATCAAGTTATAGTGCACTTTTTCTAAAACTTCTGATAAGTATCCATATTCTCTGACTCTTTCCTTTCCATCAATTAATATTACAACCAATTTATTTTCTAAAAAATATCTGAACATATTTTCATAAAATATATGTAACAGATATTCATCTACTTAATCACTAAATTTCACTTAAATTACTTTATATCAAACAATTTAATATATTTTAGAATTATCTAACAAAAAGTTGTAACAAAAAAAGTTTTCATTAGCAAATTTCTTTAACCCATTTAATATATAACGATAACAAAATTTAGATAATATTTCCTAGAATTTACACACAAACATATAAATTTATGTATGTAAATTTTGAATAAATAAACCAACATTTGTCGAAAACACGCACACATACTAACAACAAAGCTTTCAAACTCGAACAAACTAATAAAATTTTAAATAAATTTATATTTTTAGAAAATTTTTAATAAAATTATAATCGAAAATACAAAGTAAATAAAATGTTTAAAAGAGACCAAAAGTTTGTTCAAGGTATGGGCTAAAAAATGTATGAAAAACGTTTAAGACTAATATGATTAAGATCTAGAACAAAGTTGCCCAAAACTCTGTGTTTCCCGACTCGAGAGGTTAAACTACAGACGTCTGTTGTTTACTCATCAATTTGAGCAGAGGAAGCGTTTATTCAAGGTTATTTTTTGTTTCTTCACTCACACTAAGAAAAATGTATCTCTAATTATTGAGTTCTTGAAATACTACTTGAACGGTGCTGAATGATCTAAACAAAATAAATTCTAATGAGCTTTGTTAATGGGCTAGGCTTTTGCAGGGTTGCGTTACATGTCTTAGTCGTTTGGTTGACAAGATACCCTGTGCTTTACATACCATTTATATATGTTATCAAATTACCTCCGGTAAATGAAGGTTTCCAGTCCCAACCTATTGTAGAATTTGAGACTCTCGTGCAACAACATGGGTATTTATTCGCAAACAATAAAATTCACTTATATTCCTAAGAATGATATTCGCTAAACCTTATGGGTTATTTTAATAGTACATTTCTCCTACATTCTGGTCCACTAAACTTCGAGGGCATTGGTTTCTGATGGCTTTTTTACTTTTGAAGATAAAATTTATCATTCATGAAATGAGATCCTAAGAATTGAATTTTGCTTGAAATTTTAATTTCCCTTTATAGAATGCTGGGCTTGTAGTATTAAGTAGTCAATCCACTGATCCAGAAATGGTCATATATAATATGCAATAATAGCGAAAAATAGCCACAAAATTTTACTCCTTTTCACTCTGCGACCAAATGACTGATTATCCAGACTTTCAGACTATCAGAATCAATCTTCGCATTAATTTTTTTGAATCATTAATTGTCAAACTACTCAAAGAGAGTATTTCATGTCTGGTTTTGTAGAACATGAGCAAGTAAAGTAAGGAAAAAATAGTTCTACAAATATTGGGATCCTACATAAAGCCCACTACTTAAAGTTTCATAAATTAAAAAAGAGGCTTTTAAGTAGAAGTTAAACATACTGCTTGCTCTTCTTCTGAAGGGGCTACATACGTGATGCAGAGATCGAATGTCGATTTTTAATTACGAGACATATTCTACTTAATGCATTATAACATCAAAGAGGTATATACGATTCTAGGATTTAATGCATTTGAATGCGTTCGTATTATGGGAATATTTGAAATTAATGGGTATTGAATCACTCCTTTTAGTGCTTCTGTTATGTGCTTGTGCTTCTGGTGTTACTGTTGTCTTTTCACGCCATGCGATAGTATACAGTTTTTGAAATTGATGGCTTTAGATCGGTAGGCCACCAGTTCCGAACTATTGGTATTTCAAATGGTACTAGTTCAGTTGATTATTAAGTCTGGGTGAATGTTTAAATCTGGTATCAGGAGGGTCAGGTAACCCTGACTTCACTTCCAACTTAAGAGTTGGTGAATCGTAGGGAAATTTAAGGTTTGAATTATATTATCAACTGGATGCCGTAACCCAACTATCCATATGGCTTTAGATATGCTTTGTTCAATTACAAGGGGGTTCTTGCCCAAATACATGTCTCGAAATGGTACTTCAAAGTAGCAGTCTGCTACATTTCGGGGCATTGGTGGACGAACTGTATTCACTCTTTGCAAAGAGCACCATTGTGTTAAGTTAACGAGGACAGATGCAGACGTTAAATATTTCGTTCTTATTTTGTTTATGAGAGATATCATTTTTAAATATATTTTGCCCATATTTGAAAATAAGTACAAAAAACTTTCCTTTGTACTTCTGTAGTACAAAACCCCATGAGCATAATCCTGTTGAAAATACAATGAAAAAGAATTATTTTACGATTATCTTTTATGGCAACAACAACAAATCTACCAAAAAATATAAGTAAAGTTCATAGTTCAGTAAATGACGATTTTCAGTTGTAGTTTTCCTTATTGTTTTTTGTTGTTACTTCTTACTAAGAAATCAATGCAAAAAAGTTTTCTAAATTCATATTTTTTGTTCTTGTTTCTTGGTACTAATTTTCCTTACTGTTGCTTCTTGATGGCCATGAATTCGGTCTCTGTTGTTGACCAATTTGTTGGACATCTTTTGGTTAAATGTTTCAAGGAAATTATAATTATATTTTATCTTCCCATACAATATAGTGGATTATTTGCCTTATATACTTCCTTCTTAGTTATTTTGTTTTGTACGTGTTTTTCCCCCAAATGTCCAATTAATCTTTTATGATTCTTTTCGGCAGTTATTAGCCTTTTTTCAGGGGGTAATTAAGTGTCATGAAGTAAATGAAAATAAACAAATTTATTGACTTTTTATGAGTTTTTGCGTGTGAATGTAATTATATTGAAGGGATTTGTAGATTATCTTGCATAATTTAAGGACATTTAAACGATGTCCTTTTTCAGGAATTAAAAAAAAATAATTTTGAGACGGGACTACAAAAGGGAAAAGAATCAAATTATTTAGATTTTCTTAAATATAATTTTAAGTATTTGAGAGGTCACAAATGCGAGTGAAGTACACACTTGCACATACACTCACAGATGTACTCTGTAAAATTAGTTATAGTTTTGTCTATAGCTTTTGATAGCAAAATTTCATTCTAAATTGTCTATTTATAATTGACAGTTTTACGAATGATATTAGCTAGAATCTAGAGGTTGCATCAGATATCGGTCTACAACTTTTAATGTACTGAATTAATGTTGCTATTTTTAAATAGGAAACTTTCAGGACTGTAATAAATACTCAGTCAAATTTCATTTAGCTCAGTCAGTTATTGCGGATGTGAGAGTACCAACAACAGAAGGCAAGCAGACAGACGAACAGCTGGACAGACAGACAGACAGACAGACAGACGAACAGACATAGCTAACTCGACTCATATTTTGGTTTGATGCAAAAACATAAATACATTTTGGGGTATAAGATGATTCCTTCTTAGCGTTACACACGAAATGACTAAGTATTCAAAATCGATTTAGTAGAAAATATTGTATACATCTGTGACTGTATGTGTGAGTATGTATGAACAAAATATTACGTAAAAAAGGGCATTGAAGATTCGACATAGCCGATAATAGTAGTCATACTTGTTTTTTAATAAACTTATCCCCTTCTATCAAAAGTCATCTTTCGAATTTTTGTTTCCTAAAATCCATTGTGTCACAGTGCGGCCATTTTTGGTTGGTGGTTTTCTTTTACAATTTACTTTATCTCAGTTTACGAGTTTTTTTTTTCTTATATTTTATTTTGTGGTTTATTTTGACTACAAAATCATAATCATAAAATGTTGGTTTTCTGAAGGTTATACATTTGATGAGGCCATAAAAACTGTTTTGAAATATAAGTAATTTTAAAGTAAAAACTGCGGATTTTGAAGGCTAATTTTATTAACACATTTTTCAAGGCCAAATTTATGTATATTATGTGGCATGTTAAATGATTTTTTTCTGTTTTTTGCAGAGGCAGACATGTTATAATATAAAGGGATTTGTTTCTCTTAAGTGAAAATAATTCCAAAAGCCTTTAAAAATGTTTAAAATAAGTGGAGGTCCGATATAAAATTATATTTTCTTCTCATAAAAAGGACAAGATTTTAGATTTTTTAAGTTTACTACTATTTATATGTGGTAAAGAAGGAAATCATTTAAATTTAGAAAAAAATTATATTTTTATAAATTATAAATATTCAAAATTCTCTTCCGGGGTATTTATCAGACGATCAAAACTTGAGCATAAATGGGTGACACATTTCATCGATTATGCTGATTAAAGAATCTCGAAATAAATGAAATGTCTTTTGCGCAGACACAAATCTAAAGCGATCATTATGACAGAGGCTTTGGGCATATAAAAATCCTTAGGAATGGCCTCAAAAATACAATAAGATTTTAATAAGTCAGGTGGTTAAAAGCGCTGCTAAATATAGTATTATCCATTTTCCGATGACCGTAAATTGGTAATACAAGATGCTTTCAAATTGGTAAGTCAAGTGATTGGATCCAATACGTCTAACCGAAAGAAACTCTTATGCGCCAGTTAAATTGATTATTGTGACTTGATCCAGTGAATTAGAGTTCAAGATGAATTTTTGAGAATTTTTTTTACAAGAAAGTTAAAATCTTTCAGCTCAACATATGGTTCCTAAGTCAATGATAATAAAACAAAAAAATGTTGTTTCTAGTATCCATTCTAAATAATTACGCTAAAAAACTTTAATAGCATTCACTTTATTAAAGTTTTGATTTAAAATAATGGCAACTTTTTGACGATAGATTACCTCCTAAGGTAGGTCCATGTTAAAGTCTCAAATAACTAGTGTGCTAAGGAAAATATGTGCGCTTTTTCATTAGACAGATTTAATTACTCATATTAAAATAACAAGTCACTTTATAGCTATAGTGAATATCGGTGACCGGGTTATTTAAATTAGTGGGTTATTTAAAAATGAATTTCTCATTCTATTTGTGAGCCAACAATAAATTTCTTCACAATTACATTTGAACAGCTGGAATGGGTTTTGAATGGTACCAAACTTTTATCTGTATATGACTCTGGATAGTGTAAAACCATCCAGATGAGTCGACAAAGGGACGATCTCTCCACCTTCGTCATTTTGAAGAATTTTATGGTTGGTAGTAATGGGAATCGAGTTATCTGTATGTAACTTTTACGAACCTATCAACAGAAGGTTCGTAAAAAATCTGGAAAGTGGCAAGCCAAAGAGGTACATTAATAAAATGGACTAAATGGACAAATGGGCAATACATTAGATTACAACTATAAAAGACAAAGTTCCTCACAATGAAGTGAAGTTCATGATAACCTCAATGCAACATAAGTAATTTGAAGGGCGGGTGACTCATGCTAATTGTTGTACTCTTAGTCAGACAAATCTCTTAACTTGTCATTCCAAATACTCACACCCATAGATTATTCAAAATTTCGTATTTGCTTAAGGTATATCTTTCTTGTACGAATGCAAGGAAATGCATCTAAATGTTGAATCCACAATCAGGAAGAAGTCAAACATTTGCAATAGTGTTACTGTTTTTTAAAATATATTTAATTACAAAAGGAGTATAATAGTCGGTTAAGACTGATTAAAGGGCACGTGTAGAGTCTGATTTGATTATTTATGCAAATTGTTTTATATGATCGTTATTGGAAATAATAGACCAACCCTTCCAAATTTTGATAATGTATTTTCACTTAGGATTTTAGAAAATGCAGGTAAAATGTAACATTTTTATTAAAAAAGACAAAACGAAAGATTCTGAACTGAGTCCTATACAGTTGTAAATGTGAATGATCAAAGACCCAAATAATGCTATGCTCCTCTGCAAAATATAATACAAATTTAGCTGACAAAAAAAAAAAAAAAAACATATTTATTCAAAAAATATCGATTCTTTGACACGTTGGACAGGTTTTTACTTTTACTTACTATCGCTGCCTTCATTATTATCGGACTAAATATTTTTCTTATTTAACCAAGAAAAATTTAAAAAAAATTTTAAACATTATTTTCATATCACATCTTGTTAAAGAGAAGGTATACAACGAACCTTCCCTTTCATACCAAAAACGAATACACACACATTTATATGATCATATACATTGTTAAATACATTAAATCTATTCCCTGAATAATTCAACTGCTCCTTTAATGATCTCATTTTATTTTTATTATATTATCTTTTCATAACTATAAATGTGTCTATAAACAACCATTCATCCATCTACCACTTCTTACTCGTATTACATCTATTAAATGGACAATTACAATTTTATTATAATTATTTACTTTTACAGGAAGTCTGCAGGGAGTCTTATTCCATTATGTTTGTATATTTGTTTGTTTTAGTTTTTAAGGCAAAACTATAATTAGCATTAATTAGCAATGTGTGTGTATCACTGTATGTATGTGTGTTGGAAATGTTACTATTCAATAAAAACAATTACATAATCATCAGTTGTTACTGACCTTTATGGCCAACAAAATATTTTAATGTTTCCAATTGGCTTAAAAATTACAAAAAATATTTTTGTAAAATTTTAAATTGTTTAAAATTTAAGTCCTTAATCCTTTTTTATGTCAGAAAGGGCTTTCAAATTACAATATATCACGTATCATAATTATAATCTTGTTGACATTTCGAATGAATGAATATATGTACGTATGTATGTATGTTCGTCATTTGTGCATAAAAACTTATTTTCTTTTTTTTGCATAAAAATTCGAGGAAAGAGAGAGAGAAAAAAAATTATCCTAAAAATGCATATTTGTCATGTGCAAATTTTACTATTAGAATCATCAGCATGTCAACATAATTTAGTTTATAACACCCCAAACATACTTACACATTTGATTTGAAATTTGATAATATGTATGTATGTGTACATAGATAATAATGTATAAGTTGAAATGTACATTTGGATTTTGCAACATCCATAGATTTTTTATTAGAGTCACATATTTGAATGGATATTTCGACTGTTTTATTATCGAAATTACAATCATCATCATTATCATCGTTATCATAATTTTCATTTATGTCATTCATAGAATTAGTTGGCCAAAGTATATAGTTGTGCTAAAATTGAAATATCATAATATTTATTCGATAAACTCAAAGTATTAGGAGGGTGCTACTTTGTGTTATAAAGTATTTCAGAGATTTAGAAATAAATTAAATAAGCTCGAAAAATTAATGCTTATAATTTAAGAGAAGTTTGCCCTCCGCTGCTTAGTGGTTCAAAAGGGATTTTTTAAATAATTTTTGAACTCTTAAACCACTAGAGATTTCAAAATAAAAGTTCATACTGTCAGAAGTAAAGTATTTTCTCATCGATTTTTCTCGATTCTAAAACGTAAAAGAAGAAAAGCATTCTCAAAGAGCTCCCAACATATTCGGTAGGAAAGCAGTTCGCTAAGAGCTCAGACTTTTTGGTACGCAATATTAGAGTTAATGCAGATTTGCAAATATAAAAAATTACGGGCAGGAACGCTGCTTAAAATTTAGAGACTAAACACACTTCCATTCAAAAGACTTTATAATTTATTTACTTATTTAGTGACATTCTGTCACTATGACAAAGAAACCTTTGAGTGGTAACAGAACAATAATATGGTATTTCTACCAAGAGGGACAAATCCTCCAAACTGTCCGAAGGTAAAGCCAGAGAAGTTATATTGGGCTCTAGTTAAAAGAGAATTAAAGAGCTCAAAAATGGTATCCATAAGTGTGGTAGATTTTAAAAGGAGATGGACTATCTCTTCCACCAAAGTGACAGAAAGCACTATAAAAACGGTTATGGAATAGTTTACGTTAGATTTTCAAAATTTCAGCACTAATGATTAAAACTATATATTTTTTTTTAAATATTTAATTATAATTTCAGTAAAATCGATGTTGCGTCCTATATGTTACACAGATTTTGGAGTGTATAAAAATTTTGCATATTTTAGTCTATAACTTTCTTCTATTGAACCGATTTTGATGATCACTTGTACGATGATATTACTGTATGATATAGTTAATCCTTTTTATCTAATTTCTTTTTGTTGTACAAATCAGATTTTTTTCGGAATCCTAGATATCAGTCTATAACTTGTTTGCTTATGAATCGATAAAGTTGATTTTAGAAGGGAAACTGCTTATAATAACACAAAATGACGCGGTAACATTTTTTTTATTCGGACAATTATTCTAGCTGTGAGAATGTTTCCAACAGACGAACTGAGGAACATACCAAAATCGACTCAGATTTTGATTGAGAAGAAAGAAAAAGCTTTATGGTGCTTTAGATGATTTCTTCTTGGAGAATTACAAAGGGTGTTGGTGAACGGTATAGAAATCGCTGTTCGGTACTTAAGCAACTTTTAGCATTTCGTGTGAAATTTCTGTTTATTTTTCTTTTTCGCTCTAAGTTTAGACAATATATCATCTCTACTAAAAAAGTTTTCTACAAGATTCAAATCTGGCGAATGTTGAAGCCATTCCAAGACTTCGATTCCATTTTTTTCAATATACCATACATTTTTTTGACTACATTTTTGACTTATTTTGGATTCGATTTTTTTCGAATTTCCAAATTAGCTTTCTGCTGTTAAAAAATGTTGTGTACAGTACATTTTTTTGCTAATTTTGGATTTGATTTTTTCACTTCATAAAAAAATAAATTTCGAATTAGCAATGTACTGCCAGTTTAAGCGAGAAAAGTGTATCCCCTAATGTGATATGTTTTATCTAATATACTGTGTTACAATGAAGAATACTTTCAGAATTATAAAATTTCTTTTTCAAAATATAATAAAATGTAAAATATTATTGACTTATGGCCAATAATATTCTTGATTTTTTTTTCCAAATTATACCGTGTGTAAAGTTGATCTAAATATACCACCCTAATAAAAATGTTTTTCATAAGTAAATTACTTAATTCTCATTTCCTCAAAAGATTTAATGAACATTTTTTATTTGCTTTTCTTTGGGTATAAAAGTCCAAATAACTGTCTTCATTTTTTTCACCAGCTTCTCTAATTAGTATTATGCCATTTAATATGGTCGATACATTCCAATTTTATTATTCTTAAACAAAACCTAACAAAATAACAAAGTAAGCTTCTTGATAAAGAAAAAATTGGCAAAAATTAGAACAATTTTAATATTTTGCCCAAGACGAACAAACATACAAAGCAAAAATAACACCAAAACTAAAGATATCTGAGAAATAGTAGTTTCCTATAAAAAGGATCATAATTAATTCATTTTATTGAAAGTATTGGACATGACAGCATAAGTTATGGGACATAAAACTTAAAACAATTTATCCG
Source organism: Cochliomyia hominivorax (assembly GCA_004302925.2). Taxonomy (NCBI): domain Eukaryota; kingdom Metazoa; phylum Arthropoda; class Insecta; order Diptera; family Calliphoridae; genus Cochliomyia; species Cochliomyia hominivorax. The sequence goes on along the minus strand of PYHX02000495.1, from coordinate 63,119,019 downwards.
GGAATCCAAAATTTGTTAAATGTCCATAATATGAAAAATATTAGAACTGAATTAATCAGCATAAGTCAAGGAAATTAGTCAGCATAAAACATAGCTTAGAAATTCCGAATTTTTAGCCGATGGACTTCAAATTAGGACAATTTTAGAGAAGATGATTTGTACTAGAATATACTCTTATATCAATGTTCTTAAAGAACTCTGATTCGTACTGTGGCCAATATTTTAATTAACAAGTTTCGTATTAATGATTGACTATATGTTATTGGACTAAAGGTAAAAGCACAGCAATATCTATGTTCCTGTTAAGTAACAACTATATCGCGTTTTTTAAGAATTTGTGCTTTTTCATGTCTTCTCATTCCTTATTACTGCAAATTCTGCAAGAAAGAGGTTGCCGGGTTTGTTCTAGGAGTTTGGATATTTAACTTATAATAAAACAACCAAAGATCTCCATAGTCAAATTTCAAGGATGAGTTATGAGATGAGTGAGCTATATATTAGCTCATATAAATTTGATCATAAAGGAGTTGTTTGAATAACCGTTAATAGAGAATAACTTCTTATTCTTATGTCTAGTCATCTCTTTAAAGAGATATAAGCAATCACTGTTGCTCAAAGGTCTGATATATATTTCGATTTAGTTCGATAGCAAAGGGGCCATAATTGCCTCGAAGTTGGGTAGGTTATTTCGAAGTGTAACAAATTAATAAATCTGCAAGAATAATATTTCAGGGGCATGTTCGAATGATGACAAACCCAAAATTGATAAGTCTTCATGTGAGATGATTGATATTAATCAATAAGATTAAAGTAAAAAGAGTCAGAACCCAGTATCCATATCCTCCTCAAGTCCATGGATGTGTTAAACTTACGCTTATTATATTTATGTCTTATTTCTCGTTGGAACCACACAACCTCCCTTCCAAATATCACTTTCAAAGGCATAAATCGCAACTGCACGTAAGTACTGTATTTGGTCATATAAAGATAAATAAAAGTTAAAAACAATGTACAAAATTATAGAAGAGTCGGTTCATATTTTTTTTTTACTTCCATATAACCCACCACTATTATCATAATAATCTATTTGACACAAAAGCGTGAATAAGGAAAGCATACGATTGCCGTTTATAAATTTTCCGCAGCAATAGTGCAGGGTAACGTAGTCGGGCTTAAGCGACTATACAATTTTTACTTGTTACTTTTAATGATGTTATTTTAGGTTGAAAACACTGAAGTTATTGAAAATGAAATTTTGCATTAAACATTATAGACATTAAGGCAACACAGACACACATACACTTCACAAAATTTAAAACAAACAAAAGAATTTCTGTAAAACAATACATGAAACCAAAGAAGCATCTTGACGTTGATTACGTATGAGTAATATTAATTAATTGCAAATATTAATCATACGTACCGAAGGACATTGTATATAATAATATAATGTACATTAACAACATCATGGAAAACTTTATAAAGTTTCAACAAAATCACATAAAATACAATTTATATAATAATGAACTCAGTTACAATTAACAATTTTCTCCAAAGTACATAATTACGTAAGCAATTTCTCAAATGCAATACAAACTCTAGTGAATATGAGCAAAAATTTATAACAGTTCTGGCAATCATTTAAGTTGCCTATAATTATATTGTACTTTCATATTTGTTGGTAGTTGATTGCTAGAACTTATAGTTCAAAGTTTTATAAAATAAACTGTACTAAGTATAGGAACACACATAAATGATTTTAAAATATTTTATCGTTTTTACTTATGTATATATGTATGTGTGTGTGAATTCTCTCTCAGCCTACAAATTATTGTAAATTTACAAGTTTATTACAACCTTAAGGCATTTACAATTAGTAGGAAATTAATATTCTATGCAAAAGAGCATTAGTCAGATGTACCTTCTACTGTTATTGCAGTTATTGTTTTGCTAGAAATCAGGGGGAACATATGAAATTTTTTGAAATCATAGGAAAGTGTTTTTGAGATTTTATACACTACATCAATGAAAATGAATAACATAGGTACACCTTTTATATTCTTGTATTTGTGACAGCGAATAAATATCCTTTAAAATCACATTATGTGCATAAAAGCAAATTGTTGATATTTTAAAAATTTTAACAAAAGAATAAATCCTTTCTAAATCCTTATTTTTTCTCAATTAGAAATAGATACAGCAATCCATAATTATTATATATTTAAAACAAATATGTTGTAAATATCTGTGTATAAATGCATAAAAAATGAGCAAAGTACAATAAACTTAGACGGTGTTTTTGTAGTTAACAATTTGTAGGAAACTGCATTATCAGTGAGCTTCAATTAGACTCAGTAATCTTAGATGGAGTAAAATTTCCGTTTTGATGAAATTTTAAACAAAAATTTCATTCATAATGAAAAAGGGAGGGTTCTAACTCCACAAGTAGTGACGAAGGTATATTAAGTTCATTTTGTGCATAAAACCAAGAAGTAATCATCGAATACGAATAAAAGTACGTATATATATATATATATATATATATATATATATATATATATATATATATATATATATATATATATATATATATATATATATATATATATATATATATATATATATATATATATATATATATATATATATATCTCAAATCAAAATCTGCGTCGATTGTTGGCATGCTCACATCAGAGCTTAATTAGAGCTGACCTAAGTAGTTTCAATTCTTAATATATCAGTTCAGTTAACAGTAAAGTTATTAACCGATATCTGAGATAACCTCCTAAAGCTGAAAAATTTGACCACCGATTGTAACTAAACGGCTTATTAAACTGGGCTCGCTGATATTACCTGATAGGACATAGGGGATGGTATCTCCCAGTTAATATCTCATATGTGTATATCTTGTACAGAAATTCTCATGAAATTTGGCACAAAAATAGTTACTTTGTTACAGACTATAAAATCCACGGAAAGGGTTCGGAGGAGTATGTGATGTCCCCATAACAAGCAAAAATTTGTAATATCGCATACTTCTGAAACTGTTTCTGAACAATTTATGAAATGTAGCACTTGGTTAAAGCGTAAATTTGGGATAGGATACGGATGAGTGGTATCCTCTTACAAACAATTTTTTTATATATTCCCACAATTATTTCTAAATCGGTTGCGGTGAGGGGTATATTTATAAAAAAAATAAAATGTTTTTATCGGAAGGAAATTGAGGAATTTTTTTATATCAGGAAAAGGGCGAAAGGGATTTTTCCTTTATCATCCTTTTTCCTTTATAATCATCTATTCGTTATAGTCCACTGTAGTTTTCTCACTTCATAGATAACTATATACATATGTATGAATTTTCTAAACAAAAAACGTTTTCAAAGCAAGAAAATTATTTTTTTTTGTGCTTTAGAAAATTTTGAATCCTTAATGAAATGTTTTCTTTTACACTTGGGAAATTGGAAAAAGGAAAAATGTCTTACTTTTGCATTATTGCTGGTAGAAAGTTTAAAATAATTTAAGGTTTATTAAAATATATTAATAGTGTTGTATATGTTAGGATTTAGGCTGAATAATAATCAATTGCACTCAGGAGTTCACTAAAATAGCATGATGTTGTATTTTAAAAGAATAATTCTAAAAGAATAATTTTCTAATATTTAAAATTTTGTATATGCAGGTTCTTAAGAACAACTCTGAAGAATCTAATCTATGTAACCAACCAAAATCGGTGTTGTCTGTTCTCCATATTACAACAACTAGGAAGCATAAGAGTCTGCGATTAGTTTCTTTCAACAGTATTCTTTTGAATTTAAGTCATTCAATCAAGAATGGAATAGGACATCACACAAAGTTTATCATAAACTCCAATGGAATTATGTAGAGGAGTTTCGGTGAAATGTCTATAAGGGTAGACCAATTTCAGTTTATATTATCACCATAAATGAACTTCTTTAGATAACTTTACTGTTATTAACTTTGTTATTTGATTGGTAACGATAAGTAATGTAAGACCCCAGAATTTTGGCCCAAGTATTTGTTATCGTCTCATTTAAAAACGGTTGATTATATTAAAAAATATAGACCGATAGCTAAGTAGTCTAAAAATTCAAAAGAAGATTATCCGTAATATTTTCGATTGTAGATCGACAAATGGGAATGATTTTGTAGTAAAATAATCATTCCAAAAATGTTACAACCAAAAATATTTTTTTTAATTGAGTCTTCTTTTGTTTATTTAAACAAGTAAGAAAATTATACTTGGCCGGCCCGTCTATGGCATACTGAAACCACATTGTTGCTTACCAGTCACATTTACGAAAAATTATGGAACGACTCTCGGATAATTTAGTTTTTTGGATTATTTAAAACAATAATATAGATTTGTGTCAGATTTACTCGTTTTAGAATGTTTTTTGGAGGGTCTTATATGGGATTATGCGAAATTTTATACTGACCCACGTAAAATTTCAAATATCGATTTCTGTTTATATTTATATTTATTTAGTTAAATATAAATACAATGCCGATGTATATAGGAGATTTTTGCACTTTAAAATGGTGTTCGGAATTTGAGGTTGTATTGGTCTATGGTTTATATAAAACCGATTCTCTAAACATTTGGCACGTTTCTTAAGAATATTACGAAACTTATTTTTAATGTCGTTAAAATCGTAACATATTTACGAATTTATTAGGCCGAAAACGCTATTCCTTGGGAAAATTTTTATGAGGCGTATATGAAATAACTGACCAATCATAACCAATTTCAATAGTATCTTTCTGTGCCAAACCAATACTGCATGTGATATTTCAAAACAGTATGTTCTTTCCAAACAACCTTAACATGAACAGCAAATGGTTCAATCGACTTAGAAAATGATTCCGAGTCAAACGGTATACTGAAAAGTGGTGTAATTTGTCTGCCTGTTACGTAGTAGTTTTATATATTGTGTTTAGACTGTCTTCAGTCTATTTATACCCTACACCACCATAGGTGGTTGAGGTAATATGCATTTAAGCGGATGGTATTATTTCACCTAGATCCCAGAGAAATGTTCCCGTTGGAATTAAATTTTAAGCTCATAAAAGTCGAATAGATCCAATATTTCTTATAGCTCTCATTCGAATATATATTGTTATTGTAATAATTATAGTGATGGATATATCTGATTTGCTTTCAAATTTATTTAATTGAAACAATTTATAAAAAATTTCGAAGAAAATGTTCTTCCTTTTTTATTTTCTTTTAACTTATTTACAATTTAACTATAATATTTTGTGTCTAATCTGGATTTTTTAAATAAGTCTAATTAATTTTATTTTAAAAACCAACCACTTGCGGTGACCAGTGACTTTTTTAATGTCATGTGTAATATTAAGTTTAATCTTAGATCTAATCTTCGATCTAATCACATAATCAAATTTGGACAAATTCTTTACGAAAGTTTAATTTAGAACCTTATTTAAATCCAGCAACATCGTTTCGGTAGAAATTTATTTACTAATATCTGAGACAACATAAAAATCGAAGTAAAAGAGTTTTGAAAATATAATAAATAATATGACCCATTATATAATCCTTTAAGAAATATCCTGGAGTTATCAACTTATTAAGTACGTTTCGGTATGTTAGTCTACGAATGTGTTTATCTGTGATATTGTTTGATATTGTTTGAGTTTTTTTGTTTAATTAAAAAATCTGAACAGATTTTAATAAAATAAACAATTTATGTACTAAATACATTCCTGTTATTGTCTAAAATATGGTATAAATCGTATAAAAATAAACATATTTTTTATTTTGGTTCATAGATCTCATATTCAATGGGTGTCTTTATAAAATTATTACCAAATGATGATAAACATATCAGGATATGATTGAAACTTAAACTGGACACCTCTCCAAGGGTTAATAAAAAATTCAAAAAAATAATCATTTGTAAAATTTAATTGGTATTTTTGTTTGCAAATATTTCTTTCACTCCCATTCATGTGGATAACTTTGAATTACATGTGAGTAACAAAGCGCATTTACTACGTGACAAGATGTCACCAAAAATTTTATTGCTGAGAAAGAGAAAAATTACAAACTAAATCCCAAACACGTTCAAATGTAACAAACAGTGTGTTACAAAAGTATAACTTTTTATTTTAAATAGTTTGTTTTTATTTAAAAACTAACATTAAAAATAATTTATATGGAGGCATTTTGCGTTAAGTTGACAGAATTGCAGGTAATAATAGATGAAGTAAGTAGTCAGGTAATTTATTTCAAGTTTATGTATGAACTTGAATTTATATCCTCATTTTCGATGTATTGTAGAAAGAACTATAGAAGAGACAATGGCTTATTACCAACAACAAGTCCATGTTAAATTTACTAGTCGGGATCTTAATAAACTGAAAAAATTATTAGATCGGGGTAGAAATAAAAAAACTGGTAGATTTAATATATTTGCAACATCACACATGTATGTGAAGATGGTTAAGTATCCATCCACTCCACTCATTCTAATGCAGCAATCGTATAACGTTCTGAAGGAAATTTGGTTGTAAGTTCAATAATCTTTATTGAAAAAAATCTAAAATTTAAATTAAATTAACCTCTATCGCCTTACAAATCGGATGAAATATAAAAGCTTAATATTATTATAAAATTTGTAACAGATTTTTTTATTCAAAGAAGTCCAGTCTGTGGAATATATTGATCAACAATGGTGTTAAGCAAATAATTATTAGTGTCATTTAAAACATTAATATGCTTTTAACCATTTTCTGAAAGACAGTTAGGATAATAATTGTACTAGAATTGGTCCACATTTAAGGCTTTAATAAGTTTAAAGCCCTATTTACTTTATCAGGTCTTGGATGATTCCTTCTTCGATTTAGATACGGAATGACCCTTATCATCTCTTGTGGGGGTGAATGATAAAAAGTTTCTTTCCCAAATATCAAACCGTAAAAACGTGTTTAAAAAATTGCTATTTTTATTAAAATGTTCACTCTGTCGATACGAAGGACGTCTGGACAAATCTTCTTGGGTGTTTGTTTTATATAATGTCAAAAATATCTTTATCATGTAGATTTTTTACAGATAATTGTAACTGTTCAAAAGCTTAACTTGTATATATCATTTCAACCATTTGAACAAAGAAAATATTGTCGTTTATTATATAAGATCCAAAAATATTTTAATCTACCATTACACAATGAGCCATATTGCTTTTTTGGTAATTAAAGCCCTCCAGGGCTTTGTATGGTGTTAGCAAAGCAGTGTGACATTAATAACTTTGGAAGTATGGATTCCATCAAGGCTCTACGAACTAGAGATGAGCAATACCGTAATTTTTGAATAAAATAGATCCCGGTGAAAGTGATTTTAAAATCACTGTTCTTTAAAATAGTGACAGTGATTGTAGTATTTCAAAGGAAAATAAGAATATTTTTATTAAAAAAATAAAAAATCACAAAAAAAAAAAGAGTTGAATAAAAAACGATAGAGAATTTTTTTTTTGAGTCTCTATTAGAGTTCACACTGTGCAACGTAGGAAACGTATAATTTTCTTTTAAGATGAATCGCCGGCAAAAATTAAAAGCAAATACATTTGAGTTTCCAACAAAAGAAGAAAGAATGACATTTTAAATATCTGTTGTTTCATAATTTTAATCACTCTAGTTAACAGTAATTTAGCAATCACAGTGACTAAATAACAGCCATAAAAATATGGCCCATATCTACTACAAAAGGAGTGATAGTGGGGCAAAATGGTTTTTTACTTTCTACTCTATAGCATGATTAAAAAGGGTCAAACCTTATAGGATTTTCCAGTACAGAGTATATGAAAATAAGTTAAGGAACCTTTTCGGCAAAAAGAACACTAAAATTCGCAATTTTTTGAACTTCAGAATTTATGATTCATGAACTTATTAGAGATATTGGTCTCAATTTTTTTGTTTATAAATACTTTTGTATTTTAAGCATACCTAAGTAAAGGTCTCGTCAAGTGCTATAACTCCATGGAATCCCGATGGGGTCCACACTTTCAAAGCTATAAGCTACACTCCTAAGACAAATTTCAAATTTATCTTTCCGATCAAAAGCTACGGATTGATTAAAAAATCGGTTCTGCCCAATTTTGCATTACTTTGTGTTTAGATTATTTAAAGCCAATAAATTTAAAGCCAAGTTAAAAAAATCGGTTAACCACAATAACAATCTAAAAATGTTTACTATAAAAAATGTTGTCTGGGTAAGATTAAACTAACATTGATTTTAAAACAAATACGATTCATAATAAGTAGAATTAAATGTTTAAAAATATTCAAATTTAATATTTGTAATAATGAATAAAAATTTATATTTATTTAGAGATTTTTAGCTCTGGGAATAAATTTAGTTTATTTGTTGATTTCTAGTTTTGATATTTGATTTTTGTAAAATAGATTTATGCAAAGCACACAGAAATAAACTAAAATATTAAAATTACTACATAAATGTGTGCGTGTACATTTATGTAGTAATTTTAATATTTTAGTTTATTTCTTTTTTGTTTTATAAATAAAAATGTATAAAACCATTTCAAAATAAAAACAAGTAAAAATGTTATATTCGGCTGTATCGATTCCTCAATACCCTCCAGCACAAATGCGAGTGCATTATTATGTTTCCTACATATGCACTCACAGACATGCAACATATATAAAAGTTTTTCTTAAATAAAACACTGGAACATTTAATGAGTCATAAGATTAGTTATATTTTTCGTCATAACTTTTTTCCTAATAAACCGATTTTGATAATTTTTTAAATGGAAATGAAGTATATAGAGCCCTAAGGACTATAACAAACGTTCAGGCCAAATTTTATTGTGCTCTCTCAATTATTGTGGATGTGAACACACCGACAACAGACAGACAGGTGAATGTAATTTTTCAGTTATAACTTTTAGCTAAAACTTTTTACTGAACCGATTTTGATCATAATGATATACATATAGCTTAATACTAAAGCAAAATTTCATTCTAATTTGACAATTTATAGTTGACAATTTCTTGCTTGAACTTAAAGGTTTCAGGTATCGGTTTCTATCCTTTAAAATACTAAACCAATTTTGCTGGTTTTTAACAGGAAATATCCCAGGACTAGAACAGGTAAACTATTATTTTGCTCTGATTATTGTGCTTATGTACGTGCCACATACTGATAGACAGACAAATAGATGGACAGACAGATAGACAAATGGCCATAGCTAAATCGACTTTGATTTGATATATACATTATGAAGTCCGAGATGATTCCTTCTTAGCGTTACATACGGAATGACAAAGTTAATATACCCTATTTACCACTTGTGTATAATGAAATAAAATGTATACTTTCATGTTGATAAATTAAACTACTCTGAAATATGACAGATTAAAAGTAAAAAATGTAAAAGTTAAATGTGTTAAATGTCAAAGGACTTAAAAATATTTCTATTAATTTTTTTTATTTTAACAAAAAGTAAGTAAAAGTTTGCAACTAGTAAACATAATAATTCATTTAATTAAGTTCTTTTATGTCTATGTATCCTGGAAATTAAACTTCTTACTAGTTTTATTACTCAAATTTCACAAAAATCCAAAAACAAATTTCACATAAATTACAAATAAACCATTAAATAGTTGGAAAATCTGAGAAAGCTTTTAAAATAAGTTTTAATTCCAAAATATCCTTTTAACAAGACTTAACTGTAGTCTAAAAGTAAAATGTTTGTCGCATGTGGTTTATTTACCATTAAATACCTCAAATAGTTTCTTTTCTTTTTTTTTTAGAAAAAGTTGTTAATGCAACTGAAGCTGTTAATTTTTTGTTTTTGTTTTCAAATTAAGTTTTCTCTTAATGGAATCTAAATTTTGTTAACAAGGCTACAAGGATAACATTTTAAACATTTTCCTAATGCCCCAATGAATATGAATCTATGCAGTTTTTTCAAGCTTCACACATACACTCGCATACTAACAAATTGTGTGACCACCCTGCAGAGCATTTTTTCGAGACAACAATGTTTTGTGTTTTATATTTTAATTTTTTTATTTTTTTGCAAGAATTTGTTGAAATAAAAACCCCAAAATAAAATTTAATTTGGGAATTCTTTTTAACATACAATATTGCAGAATTAACAAATATTTTTTTTCTTTGTGGTTCACTGGCACAAGATTTTTATACTCTACCATAGGTAGATGGGGTAGTGTACGTTGGGGCAGATGTTTGAAATGCACAGTGTGGCAGAACTGATTTCTTTGGAAACAGATCTGAAACTTTTGCTTCATTTTTAATCCAAATTTTTTAGGATAAGTGCGAAGTTTTTTGGTTATGATCACTTAAATATTTTTAGTAGCTCCCACATAAATATACTGCCGGAAATAAGAGCTTATAAATCATACAAAAATAAAGTATTATATTGGCATAATAGTCCATATATTTACAAATTTAAATAGCAGAAGTCATACTATCAAAATATTTGCGATTCGGTTCACAATTTCCACATAGTTCTCATATAATCCCCACTTCCGAAAATCAACTCAAATGACATAAATCTCTCATATGAAAACATCTCTTATCATGAAACAATCTCAACATAGGGATATTATATAGTCTATCTAAGCCCTCACTCTTTTTATGTTAAACTTATTTATTTTTGCAACAAAATAAAATAAAAAGAGGAAACTCAAAAGCAATTGCAACAAAAGAAAAAAATATAAAAGTTGTTGTACCTAAGGAATGTAATAGAATGCTTTTTACAAAAAAAAAAAAAGAGAGTAATCTTGGAACCTTAAAGGTATTATTAAATTCTATGTATATTTTTCTTAATTTTAAAATTGTATTAGTGATTACAAATTAAAAGCATTTAGATGATTATAAGGTTAAATTCGACTATGTAATATTCTTCACCAAGACTCTGACTGACTCCAGAAGAATCTGATTTCATGATTTGTGATTATTTCTGATTTCTAAAATCTTAAACATATATGCTCTTTCAAGTGATTTTAGGAATTGGCATCTGTATGTGATTTATTGTCACTTGTGGACCAATCTCCTTGAAACTTTATATGTAAAGCAATATTTTGAAAACATTTTGTATATTACAGGCAGCACACATGAATAATATCCTATCAAACTATATAGTAAGGTAATAACTTGAAAAAAATTAAGATATATATTTTAAGATGTTATCGGGAGCAATGCTTTAATGTTAATTAATTAAAATTAATTAAATCTCCTTTTTCATAGGGCTGGTGCTAGCCAAAATCCTGACTTGTTTTACAAAGCAACAAAACATCGGGAACATTACCCATCCCAGCGATTTTGGTTTAAAGCACATCCAGCACGAAATTCCTTGAAAACTCTTAACAACCAGTCCAATATGACAGGATCGATAAAATCTGGTTTTTTTAGGGGCTGCTGAACTTAAGTTTCTTATGAAACTTCGAAGGTTGTTAGCCCCCAAATATGACAAAAGACCTTTTGGATATTATTTCACTTTATTTGTTCCACTCTTATTTCATCAACTAGATCACAATAGAAGTCTACAAGATCCTTTGAATAAGATTCTTGCAGTTTAACGCATAGCTATTGTACAAGAAGGAACATGTCTTAAAGAACGTCAATTCATGTGAGGAATCATTACGTAACTTTTGGACTGCTAAGTTTCAACATTGTTATAGCTGAGTTGCATTTGATTTGACTTGGGAAATTGCAGGCTCCTTGTTAGTCAGCGGATTAGTGGATGACTGTCCAAATTGACCAATTCGCTTATTAATCATTAATCATATGAGACAAAAAGAATTATTCGCGTAAATAGTTCTTGTAAACACATTTTTTTAAGTCTGAGATGTTGTCATTAAGTTTCAGAAATATTTATTATTTTTAATATATTTTTTCAACTTTTTCATAGTTTCTTGAATATTGTATGGAGAATAGCTAAATTTGGTTAGAGTTTTTTAGATTTAATGAACCGATCCTCGTATAACTTGGTACATCACTTTAAAATATTATTAAACCTATTTGTTTCAAGTTTCGTTAAAATTGCAGCAAAAACCCATTCCGGGAGAAACATTTGTATAGTGGCATTTTTATCACTCTAAGATCAATAATGGGTGTCATTATTGCCAAGTTTCATCAAGATATCTCTAAAATCACGACCTCTATATTGTTTACAAAGTTTACAGGACAACAGCCAGATAGCCAGACGGACAGGCGGACGGACGAATATTGTTAGATCGACTCAGAAAGTGATTCTCAGTTGAAAAGTATTTTATATTTAAGTGGCGGTGGAATTATTTTTGCCCGTTAAAATCTTTTGCACAAAGGCATAATACCTCAGTAAACTATGTTATTGTAGGGCATAATTATGAATTAAAATGCACTTAATATGAAATTTTATTTTGATTCCCTATAATCCATATGTTTTTTTATATTTCATTCCCCCATCATTAATATTCTCCTTTTTGATTTTATTCCACAAAATATTAATTTAAAAGTAAAAGTTCATATATAAAAACCACAAAATTTAATATTTCCATGAGAGGAAAATTTTATATTTTTCTCATTTACTTCTGCCTTCTGCGAAGGAACATGAAAAAATCTTTTTCTACAGAATATGATTTTTAATGGAATAAAAATATTTTTTTAAAATTATAATTTCTTTCTGTTTTTTTCTCCTTCTTTTACCAGAAATAACGTGCAGTTCGTAAATTTAAAATAACTGACTTCAAAATATACTGATATATTAAATATGACTGTATTTTAAGTTTATAATTTAAATTAAAAAAGGAAAATTTGTTAAGCATAAAGTAAATATAAATTTACTCATATGGAAATATGAGTAAATTTATATTTACTGCATTATTTTGTCTTGGGAAAAATGAAAAGTAAATTTTTATTATAATGCACAGTGGGGTAAAATTAAATTGAATAAGTTATTTCGAAACTTATGATCAAAAAGTTGGATATACATAAATTTGTTCATAGACCTATAAGAGATGGCATTACATAAACAAATTGAATAATATTGGAACAGAAAAAGTGTTACTGAAAGTAACCTGGTTCAGAAAAATTTCGAAAAAAATGTGTGATCACCACCATTGCAGTAAACGCTTAATTACTTCAATCATAAAAATTCTATATCGTTAATATAATTCCATAATAATATGTAATATAATTCCGCTCCTGTAATGTACGATATTGCTGGTATAAAATCTGGAAGATGTTAATGCTGTTCATAATATACTTTGTAGTTTTCAGTAAGAGACTATGATTACTTGTTTTATAACTCTATAGCTTTGATGGCTAAATAAGAATCCATCAAAATGTATTTACTGACTCTGACTCTGACCAAAACAACCTCTTTTTAAGCTTGCTTACCAGAAGAAAGAACACTTTGAGTTTTTTCCTACATTATTCTACCCTCTGTTTAAGTCATCTATATATAAAATAGGTCCTCAAAGGTAGTGGCGTAGTAGGAATTAAGTTTCTCAATAACTTCAGCTTTATGAATTTCTTCACTTTGTTATATTCGTTTTCTTTGTTATTCTTTGTAATTCTTCTTTGGCTCCGGTTGTATTGGTAGATTCCTCCACTATTTAAATTCCAAACGCCACAATGACATTCATTCTTGGAACCTCTTGGTTTATTTGACTCCGTATTTCTTCTCATTTAAGGTTAACTTAACTAAAAAAACATAAATTATTGATAATCTTATTACACTTATATACAGTGTTTAAGCATTCAGAGAACTTAGAAAATTGAATATAAAACAAGTATTAATTTTAATTTTTAGCCTACACCCTTTTAGGTAGATGGTAAGTAACCGGTCTTATATCCACTTTTAGGTATTACTGTAATAAAATGTGTTATTCCACAATTGTATTGAAGTTAATAAAACGGGTGTAACAATGTTAAAAAACCATAATATGGATGTGGGACAACATTTTTTTTGTTCTACAGCCACATTTTAATGTCTAACGACTATATTATGGTTAAGTGTTCACAAGTAGTAATATTATGTTTGTATATTCCAAAATATGCCAACCACAATACCATAATCATATTTTTAACTGAATGCGTCCGGCTAGCCGGCCATGTAAACATTGTGAATCCCCTTTAGGTCATAATGTGAAAGATATCTCTATAAAATTTTTAAATCTTACAATACATACCTAAAAGATCAGTACACATATGAATTTAAAAAAGTATATTATTGTAATTTATAACTTTTAGATTTCTCAAAATTGATGGTAATATTTGACCCAACATATTGCCAGGAATTTTCTTAAAATATTTATTAAATTTTCAGTTCTCCATTTCAGCCATATTTTCCTCAAGCCTCAAAAACTCTTTGATCTAGGAAATAAAAACTGTCTGATAGCCGATCCATTATACAATAAGAGTATTTAAGTCTGAAATTTCATTTTAGTTTCCGTACTCTGTTCCAGGCTATTTTTTTAGTTGAAAAGGTGTAAAGAGCATTGTACTTTCGACCTTTCTTATTGTTTAAATACCACTTCAATCCATACAACTTAATTTTATCAAAATCGTAAAGTATTATAGTGCGTATGAGTGTTACGTTATACTCACATCACACTAAATCTATATCACTCATACGTCTATAAGTTATATCATTCCTCTTTAAGCAAAGATATATAAATATAATCTTTGAAAATCTTATCGATAGAAATAAAAAATAATTCTTCCTCTTCTTACCAAATATATCAAAAATCATTTTAAAAAATATTTCAACAATTAAATGAAAACTCAAACAAACATAAATTTTCAATAAATCTTAAAATAAAATACAAAAAAAGATACTTTTAAGTATAAAAACATAAAATTCCTAAATAATTCAAAAATATGTGATTGTGATAAAAGACGCCTCTAAGGTATATAAAATATATACACACACAAACATAATAACAAAAATGTTAACTACTTATGAATGAGACTTTAAAATATAAAATAAAATAATAAAATATATAGACACTCACACATATAAACAAATGTTTATTCGCAGGCTAAAATACCAAATTTATGATTGAACACAATAAGATAAAAACGTACATATGCTGCCAATACATGTATGTGTAAAGAACAGGAGGAAAAGTATTCGTATATATATATGAGGTTAAGAACGAAAAATTCTAAACATTATAAACACGGAATCACTAAACTTATAATATCAATTTTTTTAATTTTATTGAAATTGTTATAACTAACAAAAAATATTTAATCAGCAGTGATGAAATTTTGAACCTTTTTCGAAAACCCTTTTACGTTTTTATAGTACTTTCTCTCATTTTGCTCGAATAGGAAGTCCATCTCCGTTTAAAATCTACCACACTTTTGAACGACATTTTTGTGCTCTTCGATTTTCTTTAAGCAAGAACTCAATATCTCTTCAATAATCTTAGCCTCGGGAAGTTTGGAATAATTGCCTCTCTTAAAACAAATGCCACATTATTGTTTTTTTTTACCACTCAAGGGCTTATTTACCATTGTGACAGGATACCGAGTCAGACCAAAAATAAGTGAACACATTATGAAGTCTTATGAATTGAAGCAGTCTTTTTTATATACATTCCTTGATGTAAATTTCGATTATAAAACCCGTTGTAATGATTAGCTTCTTTTACTGCTACTGTATATTTCTCGCCACGCAAAATCCTTTACCTTTCTTCAGCATTCCCTAAAGAGAAAAATCTAAACGCTTTTTTTAGCTGAATTTTAATTTCCGTACTCAGTTTTTGATCTCTCAATATTAATAAGCGCTCCTGTCGGGAACATTTTTAGTCTTGTATGTTTTTAATCCTGCATTAGATTTAGCTTTTCTTACCAAATGGTCTGATCACTGAGCTAACAGGCGTACTTTTCTACCAAAGTTTTTCGGAACTCTTTTGAAAACGATTTCTATTTTTGGCTTTAAAAACATCGTATGGACCATAACTTCTACTTGAACCGAGTTTTCTAGCAAAGGAAAAGTTCTTCCGGTACTACTTAATGACATTGGAAACAGTTTGATGGCAGACCCTTAAATGCTTGGCCAACTTTTTTGTAGGCCCAAGTTGGGTTTTATTGAAAATTTTTAATAATTTTTAACCGCACTGTTTTCTGATCACTCATTTTAATCAAATTAACAATATACTGATTTGTTTGCTATTAAACGTAACAACTGAATTATTTTATAAAGGTAAATTTGATCAAAAATTCATTTAATGTTGTGATTAAAAGTTTGAATAAAAAACGTGTGTTAAGAATTTTTCGATTACACTCCTTATTTACTTATTCAGTTTGTATCTTATTTTATTATTATTTAATACTTATGTTTACTTATGAGTTTTGCTTGGCATGGTAACATTTTTATTACAATAATCTTTTGAGATTTACTTTCTCTTCTTTTTCTATACTTTTTTTCATTTTTCACTTTTATTTAATTTTTTTAAAAGTACTTTTCTTAAAGATTTATTTCTATAAAATTTCTATAAATGAAAAGATTCAAATTTAACTTTTTCATGATCAGGGATGTTTCAGTAGAAAACGCTCAAAAAGTCAAGTGCGTAATTTCAGTAAGAAATTATGGTGTTCCGGAACATTCAAGGGGAAATACAAAACTAACAAATGTGACGATTATTCTGTAAAACAAAAATCATAAATATCTATCTCAAGCACCTAGAATTTAGGTCCCATGTGCATCAAACGGCTTTATCTGCCCTCATGCGTATAGTTTCACTCATGGATAGTTTACAGTGGAAAAAAGTACTCAAATATTTGGCGGTATTTGATAATCTTTATGGAATGTTATAAGAGCGGTTAAGCCCACAATCACAAGCGAGACTTCATTTACTTATGATACGCAATGCTCAATAATGCCTTTGTAACTAGGTCCTCATTTAAGTAGCTTATAAATCCAGAGCATCCATTGTCAATGTTTACCTCCAATAAAATTGACAAAGTGGAGTTTAAGTTGACGTAGTGAAAATTATCCTCAATTTACAAAATTTTTAATCAGACTACAAAATAATAGAGAATTCTCATTGTTGCCATTTGTAGAGTGTGAAATAGTTCCTATCGACAAGCAATTTAAAGGATAAAAGTGTGTCCTAATTCGAAACGCTACCCATTTCTGAGCAGAATTTTATATATCTACAAAAGAGCAGTCATTGTACACTTTCAAATCAGGAATCGGTTATGAGTGCTTTGTTTTAACAAGTGTTATATCAAGAACCTGCCTATGATACATCACCGTAAACATTGTCTCTAAGCAC
Source organism: Cochliomyia hominivorax (assembly GCA_004302925.2). Taxonomy (NCBI): domain Eukaryota; kingdom Metazoa; phylum Arthropoda; class Insecta; order Diptera; family Calliphoridae; genus Cochliomyia; species Cochliomyia hominivorax. The sequence goes on along the minus strand of PYHX02000495.1, from coordinate 63,101,715 downwards.
CTATTGACTATATTCATGTAATTCTCAGACAAAGAAAATCGTATCAGCACATATCAAAATTTGTACATCGATGCTGGTTGATTTGGCAACTGTCCTTAGGTATCAATTGCCTCTACTTGAGCATGTATCATATAGCAGTGCGGCAGATGCTGCCTTAGAGTGTTGAAGGTCGATTTGTGCAATTGCCTCCTTCATAAGTATCGATTAAAATGACGTTGACGTTCTCATAGTCCACTGTCAGGAAGACTTCATAATTACTCGTCTTATCAGTGTAGACAACAAAAATTATGTGAGGCAGTTTGTCTCTTGATCTGGGAATACCGACTACCTTCTTTTAGTCATCTGATTTTTTATTTCTCTTGTATTTACGAAATATCTCTCATTTTAGAATTATTAAAATATATAAAACCAGAAATTAATTATCTTTTCTATAGAAAACTACAGATAATCTCTAAGAAACTCAAAGCAAATTAAAACTTTTTACATACAAAAGCTTTTATATTAATAGGTTTTGAGAAATTTTACTTAAACTTCTTTATCAAAAAATACTTTAAGATATTTTACCTTAATAAGATGATTTACACATGAGAGAAATCATTTTAATACGGATTTTGTTGTTTAAATAACAAACAATTTCCAAATATGACTTTATTCAAGAGATGATACAAGTAAAATTAATATTTGATATATTTTAGAAACAATTCTAAGATTTAAGCATAAAGAGAGTTAAGAGAGTTTTATTTAGACAATTACAAAGGTTATATTTTCAAAAAGGATGCTAATGTGGGATGTGTTAAAAAGTTAAGTTAAATGAGTTGTAAAATATAACATCTCTTTTCTATCACACCCTTTTCATTTACAATATCTAATATTAAGCATGAAATAAAATTATTTGTTTTTATTTAAGCATGTACAGTCTCATACAAAACTATTGGTACAGCAAGCATTTTATAATCCATCTTACCTTTTTGCAATTAAAATCAAATATGGAAGAAAATATCATTTATACTGAATACAGCCCTTAGCGGAAAAGTATTACTGCATATGCCCACATAATTAATTAATGAAACAAAGCCGTTTCAAAGTTCGAATAGAGCCGAGCAACCTAAAGTTTTTACTTTCCGCGAAAGAAACCAAATTATCTGAAAAATTAAACAAAATCTTAAGAAAAACATCTACTGCTGCACTGAACCAAAAAAGGTAGTAAGTAAATGCAACGAAAAAGGGTGTAGAATTGAAGAAAAATACGTTAAATATCAGCCAATGAAACCATTATTCATCATAATGAAGTTTTTCGTTAATTTTTTTGTAAATTCTTCAAATTGAAGAAAAATTTTCAATATGACTATTTAATATTATTCATATTCAATTGAATAAAAAATTATTAAAATTGAAATAAATAAATTCTTTATATTGATAAATATTATTCAATTTAAATATTTAAAATTAAAATAAATTTGTAAAATGTTAATTGAATTGAGGAAAGAATTGCATTTAGTTGTTGCAATAAGTTAATATTGGGGACCAAGAGAAGAAGTACTTCCCATACAAAGCAAATATTGATAATAGAATATCTTAAGAACTGTAAACGCAGAAATTTTAAAATTTAGTCACAATAACTTCTTCAAGGAATTGTTTTACTGGACAAAATGTAAGACGATTAGGATCAAATAGGACGAATATGTAAAGATCTTCTACAGTGATAATTTCGTCCAAATAACTTTTTATTCAAGTCGTGATTTGTGAAATTTCTTTCAAGATCTAGAACTGAGAATTTTTGAGAAGCAAAGCGGATTTCGGTAAGCTGGTTTTCATATATGACATTATGAATAAAATAGTTAATTTAAATATTTTTTATGGGGAAAAGTTAAACTTACAAACAACTTTCACATTTCAACAAATAAAACGATATAAAACATTTAGCCCATGATGTACATAAGTGGTTAACTTACGATGAGGCACGCACCTCAATCTCCAGACCTCAATACAATTGAGCAGTTGTGGGAAAAACTGGACAATCGGGTCAAGAAGCGACATATTTCAAATAAATATGATCTTTAAAAGGCATTAACGGAAGAATAGTTAACAATCGATTAGAAGTATGTAAATGGCTAGAGAAAAATATCCTTGGTGCACCAATACTTTTGTTTGGGGCTGTATATATGTCCTTTATGACATATTTTATGTATATGTATTTGGTATTTGATATAATATTTGAAGTATGTACTTGAGATAAATATTCAAGTACATTGTTAAGTGTATGTGATTATATATAAAGTGGTTGGTTAATAAATTTATTTTCCAAGGAATCATATACACACATACACAAATATAACATGATATAATAATACATGCTCTACTAAACAAATATACTTTAAGTAAAACACATATTATCTTTGTATTATAAAATGCTAAATATCTTTAAAATATATAACGAATAGAGATTAATAATGTTTTGAAATTTACCGATAAATTTCCAAATAAATATTTATAGATAAATAATTATCAAGCAAAAGAAGAAGAAATTGTTAAAAATGTATTTAAGAGGGTTTAATTAAAAATAAAGTGTGAACAGTGTTTATAATTTTTGCAAAATTAACATTGAAACTTTGATAAAATTTAAAATTTTTTACGCCGAATAATATACAAATTTGATTTCTTACTGATATAAGTATCCCGCCATTATATTTGCAAAATTTGTGACTATAACTTTCTTACTTGTGGACCAACCTTCTTTAAATTTCTCACATCGATTTTTGCTTACTTACAATTATAGTAATTTGACTACTTTTTAATGCGTACATGTGACATTTAATTCCTTCAAAGTAAAACTTGGAAAGGGGGTTGTATGAATCTTTGTATACCAAATACTATGGACATCATCCGTAAGCTAAACTATTAATACGTGCCACATTTCGTTAAGAAATTTTGTTTTCAAAGATTTCATGGACAGTTTACAGGCTTCGAATACATTGTTTAATCGACTGAGGACGTGATTCTGAGTCGAATGCTTAAAAGTGGTGGAAAGAACTGTGGTTGATTTTTTTACTTTTAAAGCCAAGTTTCTTATGAGTTACCTCTGTAAAACATATCAGTTATTATGTTTAATATTAAACAAATAAATAATTTGTTAATCTGGTTAAAGTAAATGACCAGAAAAAGGTGCATTCTGATATTATAAAATATTTTCAACAAAACCAATTTGGTCCTACAAAAAGCAGATTAAGCATTCCAAGGTCTGCCTTCAAAATGTTTCGAATTAAACAGTATCAACACAAATTGTCCGTTATTAAAAAAAACCGATTCAGGTAGATAAAATGGTCTACGTGGTGTTTATAAAACCAGAGGAAAGCAATTTCAAATTTCAGATTTTGTAGGAAATCAGTCAATTTTGCTCCTTATTCGGACTATTTGGTATGAAAATTAATTAAGGTTGTGAAACATTAAAGCTTTAAAAGTTTCCTGATAGAAGTGCTGCTAACAATTTAGAGGACAAAACCAGAGCACATAAATTGAAGTCAAGTTAGCTGCTGCATATTGGATGAAAAAACGTATGTTCTGACAGATTTGTTGCAAATTTCCTGATCAAAAATTTTATATTGCTGATATTGAGGGAATTTTTAAACTAAAAAATTCCAAACCTGCCAAAATTTTACTAATGTTCTTGGTATAGTAAGCAATATGTAGTTGCGACAACTGTCAGTATTTGTACCAAGAGATGCAAATCGTCCAAACTGCCTGGATCTAAGGCCAGTGGAGAGATATTGGGCTCTTGTGAAAAGATAATTGAAGAAAAATTTTTGTGCAAAAGTGTGGTAGATTTTAAACAAAGATGGTCTAGCTATTCAAGCAAAACGGCAGAAGATCATTAATGAAAGGGTTTCCGAAAAAGGTTCCAAATTTCATCACTATTGTTCAAAACTATAGAAATATTTGTGATAAATTGTAATAACTTTTTCAATCAAATAAGAAAATTAAAACTATAAGTTTAGTGGTTCCATTTTTATTTATAAATATGTATGTTAAGCATTTTTTGATCTCATTCCTTATGACAATTTTTGCTTATTATGCCCCAAAGTGCAAAGTTAAAAATGGTTTGAAAATTATTTTTATTTGAATATCTGTGAAACTTAAAGAGATAATTTATAAATATATGCACATATTTAAAGACGAATTTTATTTATTTTTTTGGAGCATTAAGAAAATATTCTCATTCATTTCATTGCGATATCTCCCAAACTAAGTTACAAAATTGGGCCAAATTATACGCCCAAACATTTCGGATCAGAATTTACATGTATTTTTTGATTAAGTTATCTTTACGGATTTCATTAATAATTTAAATGAAACCCATGTTAAATAACAAAATCTCGTGACATCAAAATGTTATGGCAAGATTTTCGAAGGCGAGCATAAATTTTGTATCTATGTAGGAGAGTCTTTGGGAATTCGAAATAGTTGTTAAGCCTAAAACTGAATATGGTGCCGTTATATGCTGGAGGACTTATCATGTGGTCCTAGGAAGCTGTTACATACTACGCTTATCAAAGCATTTATTATTATATTACTTACTTACTGTATTCATGCTTTTGGGAAAGGTCCTTCCTTCACCGTATTATTGAAGTGTTATTCAGGCGAAGTTTTCTGTTTTTGTTAAAGTTGAGGAAAAGGATTAAATGTCAGAAACATTCAAATTTTCAGGTTTCTGCATACTTAATTCAAATCCAAATTAACTTCTATATATTAGCGAAAACTTCAAACGAAATTTTGAGACATTCCAACCTGGACTTAATCTGAAAGATAAGAGGTTGCTTTTGTAACCCAGCAATATTGTTGGTATGAAAATATGTTAACATGAATATACGTGCAAATTAAAATCTAGTCCCGAGAATAGGTGATCGAAATTTATTCTGGGTTCAAGACATTGTGTGCTACGTGTTCATATCGAAGGATTAAATTTTAACGGTTTCTATAAAAGTTGAAATAAAGGAAAAGAGAAAGGAAACAACTGGACACTTTCTCTGCCATTTTCCCTCACATTGAGACACTCTTTTTCCTTTAGAAAGCTGATGTTGGTCAGAGTCTAGCCTGAACCGGGTTTTTAATTATGATAAATATATACATATACAACAGATTATATTTTTGGAACAAAGTAAGCTGCACTAAAAATGATGACATAAGCATGGCTGCCTATAAACTATACTATAATAAAAATTTTTTTGAGTACTTAAAAGTTGGTCCATAATTAGAAGTCAATTACTCATTAAAATTAAAAAAATATTATATATGGAAGAAGATTCCCATAAGAAATTTTTTGCACTTGAACAATTAAATAATTGAATTTTCAAAAGTCCTGTCCACAAGTCCTCTTCAAACTTACTTAATTTTACAAAAACTTTAAACTTTTTCCTTAGTTCTCAAATCTCAAAGCTTGAGTTATTGTTATTTAGTTATAAGACCCAAAAAATATTTTCTACCAGACGAACCTTCAATAAAAAAAGTTAAATTTTCTAAAACTTTTTAAACGGATTCGAGATTTTGGTATTTCTGCATATAAAGATTTTTAAGTACTAAAGACAGAACAATAATAATATATCAATAATTCGATTAAATTTTAAACTAAAAAATGAACACTTGACGTATACGTAATATTCAACATTTCTTTATCTCTCATTAAAATATCAATCATACGCTTTGTATTGTTCAATAAAGTCAAACAAAGAATTATTTAGTTTTACCTTTTTTCTAATTCTCATTTTATTTTTGATTTTTTAAATCTAAACACAATTTTTTCTTTTGACATTAAACTACAAGAAAATCTACTTGTACATTGACATAGAAAAAACAACAAATGAACAACAACAAAAAGCCACAACAAGAAAATGTCAAAAAAATGTCACTCATTAAAGTATTAAATATTCATACACATGTGATGGTTTATAAATAAACATGCAAACACATTCATGCATCTCTTCTATATACATATATTTAGATATACATACATATGTAAATGTACATGGGTTTTTGTTAGAACCAAAAAATTACAAACGAAAAAAAATAAATCTAAAATACAACGACAACAAATTTATATGTCAAATTGTATAAAACTAAATGAATGCGTTACGTAAATTTTATTAACCCTCTAAGGGGTTAAGATTTATTTTTATTACGGATCAATCGATAAAAAAACTGTAAAATATTTAAAAAAGTTTATTTCTATTTTACAAACATAAACTGATTAGTTTATAAAATATACATTTAAATCTTTGAAGAACTCACTGTATTACAAACTGGTAATAGTTTGTATACCTATATAATTCTTAATTCTATTTAAGAAATGACATTTATAGTTTATTTAGGGATAATCCCTTCACCCGTGTCTATGTGATATAATTCTTTGAAATAATGAGCCATATTATAACTACATCCATCGTTATCGTTGCCATACAACCATATTATATTCGGCAATATTAGTGCGTCTTTGTTATAATATGGTTGCGGAAATCATAATTATGATTGTATCTATAACCAAACTTTTTTCTGAACGTTTTTTGATTGAGTCAAAACCTATTTAAGCTAAGAAAACGAAATTATTTATATCTGACGATACATACATGTTCTAGAAAATATACATTAAAAATCTATCTTAAATCAATAGTAGTTAGTAAGGAGAGAGATCGAAAAAATTGTAATACACGTTTTTCATTGAAACTTTATTTGATCTTTTTTATCATTGTAAAACATCTCATATTTAAAATAAGTGACGAGGAAAAAGTGCGTATTAAAATTATTAAATATTTTCAACAAAAACCCAATTTTGTTCTACAAAAAGTTGGCCAAACATTCATAGGTCTACCATTAAACTGTTTCCAATGTACTTAAACAGTATCATGAGAACTTGGCCATTGATAGAAAACCTGGTACAGGTATATGGAATGGTCCACATGATGTTTTTAAAGCTTAAAAATTGAAAGCATTTTAGATCATAATTGTTTTCGCAGAATCATCTATATTTCGGAAAAGAGCTTTGCGTTCCATCATGTTGTGAAATCTAGTCATTTATGTGATCATCGTTTTTATGCAAAATTAGCATTCAACAATCTCGAATTGAAATTAGGCAGACTAAAATAAGCATTTTTTATTAAAAAGTGAAAATAATTTCCCTCATTATAGGGTTAAAAAAAGAGTGTTTTCATTTTTTCTTTTCCTCTTTTATTATATGTAACATTTTGAGGATTTAACATTTACATGCACATTGTTCATCAAATACATTCCGAAAAAAATGTTCCCCTCAATATGAAAATCTACTTGGTTTGAGTTCTATGTATGTATTTGATTTACATGTGTTCGAGTGTTTGTAATATACGAAGTCTTTTCTATTTTAGTTTAGTAAAAAATTTATTTTGTGGCAGAAAATTTTTATGTATCGAGCATGACAGTGAATTGCAAGTGTAATGCACTTCATGGTTTTAAGTACTTGTATCAGGGGTGACATTGAACAAGGTAAACTCAAAATTAAACATACACATTGACATGAATAGGTACCCAGAAGGGTGTATATGTATATGTTATAAAAGCCCACAAGGTTTGAAGTTAAGTAATTTATATAAAAACAGTATATAACAAATTGCTTTATATAAATTATAAGCCAAATATTTATGTCATATGAGGAATTAAAGTGCAAAACAAAAAATAGTTATTAATATTAACATATGGAAATGAAGGTAAAATTACAAATTGTCATTTAACCGAGTTAAGGGAATTATTAAATATATATTTTTAAATAATTTATTATGTATAAAAGATTAAATTTTATTTAAATAGGAAATATTGAATGAGCAACAAATTGTTAATACATTTTTTATTAAATATTGTTTATTGCAAGAGTTCATTTTTGCGTGCTGACGTCATTTCAATATTGATTATTTGTTTTAAATAGGTCAACTATTGTGATCTCTTTAAAAGTAGTTTTCCTTGAAAATTAATTTATTTTTAAATATCCAATATTTTGCTTTAATCTTTAAATTAAAAATCTTTTTGTAAAAGTTAATTTTAGAAGCTGTTCACAAACAACAGTCTTTTTCTTAAATGACCACAACAAAGGAATTCTTTTTCTTTTTTTTTTTTTGTTAGTTTTTCTTCTTTCCAACAAATGAATTTTACCTGTAACATATAATTGAAAAAATGGTACTTTTCAAACACACACACACACAAGTACTTATAAAATGTACCAAACATATTTTTTGTTCTTATTCAAAAAAAAAAAAATATATACATATAACAATAGGAAAAGAAATAAATAAAAAATACAACAACAAACAAAACAAATCAAATAAAATTGTTATAGTCGGTCAAGCCCGACTATGTGATACCCTAAACCACAATTTTGGTTGTAAATGGAAGATACGAAAAATTAATGAACCAACCTCGTATAACTTTATTCCCTGATTTGTTCTTAAGTGTGAAGCATATTATTGTGAAACAAACATTTATGTGATATTAAGGTTTTAAAATAATTTTTCTGTGGGGTTTAAATGGGGGCTTGAAGAAACTTGCACATCATTTTTTGAATACAGTTATATAATTTATATCTTATATACAGTTATATGATTTATATCTTTTAATATTTGAAAGGGGCTTGTATTTGACCTATGGGAAACAACAGAGCGATTCTCGCATAATTTGGCACGCTGTTTTAGAATATCATAAGACCTATTTTGTTCAAAATTTCGCTTTATAGTTAGGACTCAATCCGAGAGCACGTTTGTATGGGAGGTACTCGAAATATTGGACTGAACATAGACAATTTCAATAGGCCAAAGTAATAACACGTACCAAATGTCATAAAATTATATCTCCAATATTGCGACCTGTATTCACATATTTACAACATTTGGCAGCTCCACAAACAGACCATTCGAAAATGATGATTGAAAATAAAATGATACTGAGTCATGTGATATTTTTAAAGGTGGGTACAACACAACTTTTTTGTATGTTACAAACATCAATACCAAAGCGTAATACCTGAACCTCCTAAGATGGTGTAAAGTATAAATATTATTTTTTTTATAACCACCACAAATGGTGAAGAGACTATATTTACTATGACCTTTTGTGTGTAACGCTTAGAAGGAATTATCTAAAACCTAATAATGTGTAATCTTGCATCAAATCAAAACATTAGTCAGTGTGTCTGTCTGTCCATTTGTAAAATTTCTGCCTGAGTATTCATTTTTGTCCTGAAAAGCCTCAGCAAATTGGGTTCAGTATATTAAAAAATATAGACTGATAATTGGGGCAACCTCTTAGTTCAAGCGAAGAACTTTCATGAAATTGTCATATAAAATTCGACATATTAGAAAAAAGTTTAACATCATAGACAATTTATTGCGATTCCAAAAATTATTTAAATCGGTTCAGTATAAAAAGTTATGGTCAGAAATACAACTAATTTAGTGTTTCTGTTATAATAAAAACAAACTGTTATATATCATGTACGTTTGTAAGTATATGTGTGTAATAAGTATAAAATATAATGATTTATTTAACATGCATTTGTGGTGGAGTGTATTGAAGATTCGGTGTAGCTGAATATAGCATTTCTACTTGTTTCTTCTTGTTTTGGAAGCACTAAGAAATGAAAAGCACAAAAACTGAACAACAAAAAATTGTATCTGATGCTAAAAATTAAAAATTTGGAAATACCAAAATAAAGCTTATGAACAAAATATAATTGTATTTAGTGGAAGTAGCACTCACACATACATTCAATAAAATCATAACAGGTATTTGCTACTAATATTAAATAAATTCATATATGCGTGTAGAAGTTTTTATAAACAATAAAAGGTATTGAAACATGAAACGAATAATCAATGAAATAAAAATAAATAATAAATTGTGTGATCATAACAGTATGTACTACACATTTATATAATCGTTTAACACATACACACTTATACCTTTCCTCAAAATATGTGTGACTCTTTGATTTATTAATTTGATTTAATAAATTGGAAAAGTATATAATTATGACTTGTATCTACAGAAAAATAGTCATGCTATAATGACACCATTGATTCCTTATGTTATTTTGAATTAAGAGTTCAATTATTATATTTTTTTTGGTATTGATAGAAATAAGAACTTATATATCGTTCAAGACAATTGAAGGCTGCTAAAGTTTCCATCGTTGCTCAGTTCTTCAAATATAAAAATAAAATAGAAATTAATTTATAACCTCCGAAAGAAATCGGTTTAATTTAATAATTCATTTGAATAATTTTTTTTGCAAATTATTCAGTTTTGATTTTCAAAAAAATTGGACAACTCCACTTAATGAAATTTAATACATTAAAAGTTGTTCGACACATAACTGGAAACTATTGCGTTACTTTACAACCGATATCTTTTGCGTTTTGAGCCAAAAGTTGGAAAAATTGGTAGAATCCCTGAAATCCTGTTTTCGCCAATATTTAAGAAATTTTTTTTATACAACGCAAAAGGAGTGTAAATATTTTTATCGTAGAAATGACGGAAAACGATATATTTTGAAAATTGAAATTTTAAGGCTTATAACTTTTGATTCCATGAAGATATTTTTTATTTTTTTCTAAACAAAATGTTGTCAGTAGTTTTAAATGCAAAAAGATATTTGAAAAAATCGAATATAATTCAGATCCAGTGCATAGCGAAAAAATTAAAAATTCTTAAACTAAAGATCTAAGATGTATTGTAGGTCTTCAATAGAAAAATTCGTTCATATAAAACTATATAAAATCAAAATCAAAATGAGATTGAATCCGAATCGTTTTAATATGAAAACAAAAAAATATGTTCTTGATAAATAAAAGTTTTATACAACATCTGTATAAATAAACCAGAGTATATAATAGAAAAAAATATATTCTATGATTATATATTATCTGTTGAAGAAATAGCTTATTGTGATGAACGAAAGTGAATTAAAAGCAAAAATAACTATTATTTTTCTTACTTTTACAAATCAAAAACAAGAAAAACTTATGAGTTAAATTAGTAAATTATATTAAGTAAACGCCTGATCGCAGAAACGATCTATTTTAATAATTTTTTAACCGAACTGTTAAAGATATCTTAATGACATTTTATATGAATATAGCTGACATACATTCGAGTTGATTTGACAATCAACAATGTGGTCAGAAGCGTAGTCGGTACCCTCCGAGTTGACTCCCTTGGAATCCGAACGAAAATTTTTTGAAATACCTCTAACGTTAAAACAAATTACATATTTATTAAAAAAATACTTAGACACTCTTTAGAGTGTATGATTTATATTGGCATATTACATTAAATATACGCAAGTAATGCGTACACAGGCATTATTTCTAAGAAAACTGCAATATTTGAAGAAAAATTGAAAGTAATAAAACAATTTTAAGAAAATTTGGCAGAATTATTTTGTTGTAAAAATATAACAATAATTCATTGGAGCAAGTAAGAGCATAATAGGCAGATAAAACCGACTATATAGTATCCTATATCACTGCGCGGGCAAGAAAAGCTTAGTTTTTCTGTTTGTAAAAATCTTAAAAATACAATAAATACTGACAAACTTTTGAGACTTATTCACTTCAACATGACATTATATAGTGGGCATCTACATGATATACATTTGTGAGATATATGAAATAATTTTGGAATTTCTTTGAATTTAGCACGTTGATTTGAACTGATGTTAGTTTTATAGTTAAAATATGTTTATATTTGTGACTTTTATGAGCTTAAAACCTTCCGGGGGCTATCGAAAATATTAAACCAAACATGACCAATTTCAATAGACTTCGTCCTTGGGCCAAAATAATAATAATATTGTATACCAAATTTCATCAAGATAAGAGACCTGTAGAGTGTCCAAAACGTTTACATGGGTAAATGGGCAGACAGACATACACAGAGACGGAGGAAGTGGATGTAACACTATTCTTCCGATGTTACGAAATGTAAAGTTGTTAATTTTAGAACATATTGAAACTTTTAAATTTACTATATTGAATTTCTTGATCTAACATAACTCTAATTATTTTTATATGGGAACACTGTGCATCAACTTAGCCTAATAATGCCTTTTTTAATTTGAGGGTCTAAAAAAATAGAATTTTACATAAAATGTTAATAAATTGTTATGCTAATGTTTTTAAACTTCTTTTATTTTTAGATCAACATTGGCCCCAAACTTTACACAAATATGAGCCTACTGGTATGTATTAATTTACACTTAAAACAGTTTCAAGTAAAATTTAAAATTATAAGTAATTCCAATATATATAATATTAAATTAAAACATCACGTTGTAAAAACTTAAAGAAACACAATTTTCTTATCATAAAATCAAGTGTTTTTTTCATATTTTCTTTCCAACAATAAAACAGTAATTTCTTCGAAATTATAAAGATTTCTTAAAACTTTTCATGTTATTCAAATATAATAATTATATAGAAAAATATAAAATTCTCTTGTTTACAAAAATCGTGGGTTTTAAAAATAAAACCCACACACATACTTTCGCTCATTCATTCATGTAGTTACTTTTCAAACACAAACACAAGCAAACAACATATAAAGTTCATTTTGACGTGTTCTCTTGGCTGCAAATAATATTCATCATAATTTTGAGTCATAAGTTATTTTCTTATTTTATACTAATTTTTACATGAGTTTTTTTTTTTTTTTTGCTCAATGCAAAAGTAATTCACACTGAAAGGGTTGAAGACGTGAGGTTAAGTGTATCAAGAAGCGAGAAAAAATAACAGATGTTGGCTAATTTAAGCGGCGCCATATTGTTCGCCGTTTTAGTATTATTCTTCAAGAAATGAAAAAAAATCATACAACAACAATAAATGATGACTGAGCACTTAAGTGACGCCAAATATTGCAGCCACCGTGTGTTGCAATTCATGTTTAGTTGTGATTCATATAAAAATACGTTACAAAGCGAACAGAATTGTAAAGGATGCCAAACAGTTTGGCTTAAAACTAAATAACAAACTAAAAACCATCCAACAAGCAAAATTACCAGCAAACAGCAACATTATACAATAGACAAGAACAAACATTATAAACAGTGTGACAGAAAATTTGTTGAACCATTTTTAAAATGCTTCCAAAAAGGTTTATAAGAAAATTTGTTTTTGTTTTAAATCTTGTCAATAATGAAAAACTGAAGTGAAAACTGAATAATTTATATTAAATAAAATATTGTATATTATGTCACTCTGTATGCCTAAACTTGCTTAAAGGTCGTATCAATGTATAAGTTAATATTTGAAACAAGTCTCATATTTCACGGTCACTGCTTTAACTACAAGAATTTGGTTGTTTTCCATAACCAGTTTGACATTACCAATACTGCCAAATTCGCAAAAAGGACACAGTAAATACATTTTGATTATCGTATAATATTTTGCGTATTTGCATTTTTTATTAAACGCTATGGAATGGTAGGAAATAATTAAAATGCAACTAATAATAAAACAAGTAAGAATATTTAGTCGGTTAATCCCGACTTTAGCAGCTTCTTACTTCATTTTATAAACAATTTGCTTTAATGACTTGTACTTTAGAGTGAAATTTAGGGTATACAAATGTAAAACAAGTAAGAATGATAAAATTGGCTATAAAGAGTCCCTAATACCCTTCACCTATCGTAATAATAATATCTACACTCTAATATATCTATAAGCATACTAATATACACATACAATGATATATACAAATTTTTTCACATACCTACTGATCCAATTTTGTATATTTAAGGCACAAAGATGAAGTATATATAGCTGTATATAGTAGTCAATGTTTGTTTTAATTTGTTTGCATTTCATTCAAAAAATAAAATATTCTTTATTGACATTTTGAGGTTATCACAGATATCAGTCTATAACTTCTTTTGAACAGAACCGATTTTGCTGGTTTAAAAAAGAGTTCTACAATCTACATTTTTATTGATCTACGACCATTACTAAAGAAGTGAACATCCCAAAAACAGACGGATGAATGTACATAGATAAACTGACCCAGATTTTTATGTGAGAATTTTAATACTTTATGGGTTCTTAGATGTTTTTTTTGTTAGAGTTATGTACGAAATGACAAAGCTAATATACTCTCTTCACTGCTTCTGGGTAAATCTAAAAAGATCTAAACTTCATGAAGCTGTATTAAGTCCCAAATACATCTACATTGAAAAACTAATTTCAATCATGAAAGTCCATATCTAATAAATAAATGGCCAATTTAAGATTATAATTAGATATATTACCATAATACACTACTATGCCCCAACCGAAGAAGTAAAGGATATTAAGACGCACAAATTTTTACTTCGCTCAATCTGGTTCAAAAAGAAGGTCTCACATTACTCATTAGTGCGAAGATAGGAAATGACATTACAAATATCAGCACTAACATTTAAAAGCAAGGATGCGGAGTTAGGAGTATCAACGGAGAGTGACTTATCGACATGAGTCAGACATTTCAAACCGTCCTGATAGCTCCCTATTCTCATAAAAGAGATTCACAATTATACGTGAACGCAAATTGAAAAAGCTGATTAATAGATCTCAGAAATAATGAGGTTTCAACATCGATAGCGACCATGAGCTTATCACAGGCAAAATCAAGATAAAACTGAAACACCATGGAAGAACAATTAATCACACAAGACGAACAAGACTCTTCTCTCAACAACTGCAAAATAATCAAAGAATATTTGAGCAACGGCAATAGCATTTCCAGTCAATCAACATGTCGTTATCTTCAACGGTTCAAAATTTATAGAGTTTAAAAAAAAAAAGAAAAAAAAAACGATTTTGTCACATTGTGCATTACATCTTCCAAATATCACAGTATAACCAATAATATCAATAATCAAGTTGCAGGGTTACAAAGAAAAACTTTGGTAACAGGCTACACTTAGAATCTTAGGGGAACTCAAACTGTTAAACGAGGAAAATGCTTTGAGACAGTCATTGGAACCACTGGCAAATCAAGTAAGGAAGCTGTTAAAATAGTTTGCAACGACAACAGAAAATCATCTAATCAAAACCATATGAGGAAATTACATTAATTCTTATCATCAGTGTTATATGAGAGAATATAAATTTCAAACAAATGCTAAACAAGGATGCCCAATCACTTCAAATGTTCGATATCGTGTAGGGTGATATAATTAACAAACTCTATTAAAAGAGAAAAGGAGTTACAGACTTTGGACAGTATAGTCATTGCAAAAGCCGGCATAGTTTCAGACTTAAAATGGCTAAATAAAACGGAGAAACTCACAAATATCTCTAGACGAACAAAGCTAAGAGTATTCAATGGAAGTTTAAAGTCAACAACAACTGTTGTACGAAAGTGAAACCTGATTAGTGCCGTATATCCGAATACAAAAACTTCATATTTTCATCAGAAAATTCTTATTATTAAATGCAGGTTATTTTGCCCAACAAAGATCTCCGGAACTTAAGCCATCAGGAATCCATAATATAAATAAAATTTCAATGAAGATGGATTGGTCATACCATCAGAAAGATCCCAAAATGACACTTAAATGGAATTCTAAAGGTTCAAGAAGACCTGGATGACCAAACAAAAAGTTCAATACTCCAAAATATAGAACAACACTATTATACAATGCACACTAGGGCAGAACTTTGCAAGTTCTAATGCAATTAAAACAGCGTGGGTGAAGTTGTAAGAACAGAAAGTGAGGTAACTCGGATTAGATATTTTTAAACCGAGAGAGTATAAACTCTAGAATTAGAATTTCTAGATGTTGGTCTATAAAGTCCACATTGGAGGAAAACGCCATAATCAAATGATTAGGAATTCATTAGAGTTTTTATAACTACATTCTGTTTTAAGATTCAGACTTTAGGATTTTAGAAAGGAAAAAAGTTGATTAAATAAGATGGAATTCGAGAGGGTCTGGACTAAAACCTTTGCATAAAGGCACGTTTTAGCTAAATAAAAACATCAGATAAAATTTTAAGACAATTTTAGTTTAGTATGGGTATAAATAATCGATTTTTTAAATTTGTAAACGATTTTTTTATTTCTATACTGCGTAGAAATATTATCCTTAGTCCTTTTAATTGATAAACATTTTTTAACTACATAAAAAATGAGTCCAAGACCTCCAAACCAAATACCCATAATTTCATTCCTCTAATCACTTATTTATATTAAGAAAAACAAATGACTAAAAATCCAAATTGACAAAAATAATTTATGTCTTCTACTTAAAGTTCAACCAAATTAGTAATTTTCTTTGTAAGTTTAGACTAATTCAATTTATTAATTGTTCATTCAATTTCATACATTTCGAAGTTTAAATACTATTTTAAGCTCCAGCAATAAATCACAATTTATGGATTTGTAATTTATTTCTGATAGTTTTTTCTACAAAATGCATTTGATTTGTGTGTTATGGCATTGCAGTGCATTATTGCACTTTTGTAAGTTAACAGAGACAGACATTTTGTTTCCTAAATCCATGAAATCTATAAAAAACAAAAAAAAAACTAAAAATAAAAATTATATTGTTGCAATTTTCATCCCAATAGACAATGAAAATCTGTTTCTGTGTCTCCATTACAAATTCCTGCAACATTTGCTAAAAATGTTACAAGTTTTAAACCGGAGAGAATACAAAAAAATGGAGGAGAAAAATATTTGTCAGTATTCATAAATCCTTTGGCAGCTTTAAGTTTTCACTTAAAGTTCTCAGGGGAATAACTTCATGCACTTAGATGCTCTTACATACAAATGGGATTTATGAAAATAATATATGTGAAATAGTTAAGTCTTGTAATATAAATTTATTTATCCCTTCTTTAGTTTTTGTTCCATAGCAAAAGGTATTTGAATTGTTTACTGTCATACCATAATAAATGGTTTCTTTAAACTTATATTGTAGTTTGGTCTCTCACACTTGTAAATTTATTTATTTTTATGTCGTTTTTGTGCGATTAAGTAAATGAAAAATCATTTTTTTTAGATTTTTTCTTTTACAATGAAATTTGTTTTGTTATAAATTACAATGGATTTTTTTGTTCCTAGTCAGTATTACGCCCTTACTAAAGATCATATTTCATTGTTCTGTAAGTAGTTTTTCTTTTAATTAATTTTTAGTTAAAAATTTTTGTTAAGCAGTTAAATATGAGCAATATTCGCTCAATATATCAACCCATGGCTCCATATGCCATAGATTTTCTTGAGAAAAATAACTGATTTAAGAATATATTTGTTATTAGCCCAAATATCCTGCATTTAATATAGTGTAACTATTATTGCATTTATTTTATATAACTCATACGCATCCATGTTCTTTATTTATATTTATAAAAGTAAAAAATGTTGCAAAATCGATTTTTTTAATAAATCTTTAACTTTTGATCGGCTAAAGGACTTTGCAGAGGAGTTGTTGTGTTAAATTTCGAAAATTCAATTGTTTCTCATTTCTCATTCTATTTTTAAAATTTAGCGTGCTTTGTCGACGCTAACTTTTTCGACCTTTGTCATCATGCCATAAATTTTTCTGAGAAAAGAACTGATTTAGGAATAATTGAAAATAGTATAATATTCTCGATATATTTCGTTACCAGTTTTGGGTGGATATGACAGTTTATAAAGTGAAACGTGAAGATGTTGAAGACTTGTGTGTTCAGCATCCTCGTATATAATTGTGATGGCGATATTATTCACCTGCTTTCATATATATTTAGACTTTGTTTTTATAGGAAAAATCCATATTGTATCCCTTTTTCTTAAAAGTCATAAAACTCAAACATAGTTAACTTCTTCGGTGCGTATACTCAATATAAATATAATATATTTGTTTGATACAACTTATACGTATCCATGTTCTTTATATACACTTTTTTACCTTTCACTATCACAAATAGGAATACCGAAAAGGAACCATCTAAAACCCCATAATATATAAATATTTTTGCATGAAATCAAAATCTAGTTCATCTAGCTATATCCGCCTTTTCGCGTATTACTTAAATTGTGTGAATTTATTGAAATTTGGCGCAAGGATGGAGTCTGTTTAATTCTGTAGAAGGGCATGATGAGTAATATCTCCTAACAAAGAGTATTAACGATTCTGCACACCCAAATAAAGAAGTCCTACTTTCTTTTGTTTATTAATAGAAATAGTTTTAGTTTATTGGGGGCGTTTACTTTATATAACTATCAATATATTTATTCGATATAACTCATACGCATCTATGGTCTGTTTTTAATAACAAATTAATTACTAAAATTTAGTTGATAATGAAATAAATACATTATCAGATTCAATATTATTTAGATGTGAGATCGAAAACTCCAGGCAGTTTTTAGAGTTTGTCTCATTTGGTATAAATACCACATTACTGTTCTTGGGCCTCTTAAGGGCTTATATACTTTAGCGATATATTGTTTGCTATACCATAAAACTTTATGAGTCATTTTGACTTCTTTTGGATCACCAACATAAAATTTGTCCAGGAAGTTGCGAAAAATTTTCCAAAACAAACGTTTCGTCATCCATTATGCAGAAGAAATATTTTTTTGTCATGTTTTTAGCGTCTAAATTTTTGGCAGCGTTTCCGTCATAAATTTTTTTGAGCTTTTTCGAGCAGAGTTTTAGTAGTGAATTTATAAGATTACTTCGATGACAAAATTTTGAGGTGGGATCCAAACATTTAAGTTCTCTTCTATTTAAAAAAAATGCTGGCAAATGAAGTGGCCTTTAATTATTATTGATATTAATTTCTTATAGTTTGAATTTTCAAACTTCACAATTTTAAACATTTTAAAAACTTTACCAATTTCATTAGACTTCGTATTTGGCTCAAAATAATATGTAGTGATTATGGACAAATAAGGCAACAACAATTCTAAATCATAAATTTAAAATAAAAAATAAAAATATATTGTTAACTTTAAGTTTTCCCAAAAAGAAATTAACCTATTTTCTTTCTTATCCTCTCTTTTTCTTTCATTCTTTTCTATAAAAAAATACAAAAAAATTATTCAGTTTTTTTCTTCATCATTCTTAAATTCGTTCCACTTTTAATCATTTTTGTTCTTATTTTTATTTTACCCTGCATTTGTTGCCGTTTCAATTGTTTTAATTATCTTTATAAAATTTAACACGAAAAGTACCCATGTTCAGTTCCATATAATCCTTTCATAGCTAATTTGCTTTATTTAAGTTAAGCTGCTACATTTTGTTGTACAATTCATGCTACAAACTAACTTACAACAGCAACATATATCTTCTTTCTCTCTTGTTGTTCATTCTATCGCATCTTGTTAGTGTAATTAGTGTGAATACGAGTAACAATGTGTTTTCAACAAAATATACAACAACAACAGCAATAATAACAAACAACAACTACAATTATTCATTGTTTGAAAAAAGTGTGTTAAAATTGTTATAAAATGATGTTGTTTCATGCTTCTGTTGGCATTTCTCTAACTGTTGTTGTTGCTGCTATTTTGCTGTCATCAGCAGCACCAGTTTTATGTGTTTTGCTTTCACTTTGTGTTGCAGCAATTTAATGAAATTATTGCAGATATTTTTCAAGAAGTTTGTTTTTCTTTTTTGTCATTCCAATTTTTATTTGTTTTCTTTATGTTTTTTTTGTTTCTTTATTCAAAACTTTATTTATTTATTATTATTTTTTATTGCTTAAAGAGTTTCTTATTAATAGCATTTCATAAATATTTAGTTTTTTATTCTACAACTTTTTACACACTTTTCCTTTTTATTATTAATAAAATAAAAAAACTTTAAGAAATTTAAAAAAGTTTTATGTAATAAAAAATAGTTGAAGTGAAATATAAATATTATTTTAGAGGAATAATTAATAAGAAACTTATGGTAAAGGTTGATGAACTTAATTAAAATCGTTTCTAATATTCAAGGTTTTGAAATAATAATTAAATTATTTTTAAGTCAATAATTTAGCCATTCAATTAAAATTTTGCTACAATTTGTTAAAATTCTTTTAGACATTTTTTAATTTCTTTTTGTATTATTAATAACTAATGACAAATTTTTGTAAAGTCTTAAAACAAACTTTAAGGAATCAATAGTTATAAGCTTTCAAATTTAAGTTTTCAAATTTTCGTTTTTTTTTAACGGTTGACTCGTTTTAAGTTATAACAACAATTTTTATACCCCCCACCACCACAAGTGGTGAGGGTATGTTAAGTTTGTCATTTCATGTGTAACGCTAAGATGGAATCATCTCACACCCTACAATGTATATATATTATTGCGTTAAATCAAAAACTGAGTCGATTTAGCTATGTTCTTCTGTCCGTCTTTCTGTCTGTTGGAAACATTCTCACGCCTAAAATAATTGTCCGAATTTAATGAAATTTGGTCACATCGTTTGCTATTGTCCTGATCAGTTTGCTATTTAAAACCAGCTATACCGGTTTTTAAACAAGAAAGTTATAGACCGATATCTGAAACAACCTCAAAATTCCGAAAAAGAACTCTTCTAATTTCTTCTAAAAATGTAATTAAACTTAAACAGAAAATTTTTAGCATACAATTGCACGTGCTTTATCATCGTGCAAAAAATTATCAAAAGCTGATTAACAGGAAAATAGTTATAGGCTATAATATGCAAAATTTTGATACACCCCAAACTCTTTGTGTCATATGGGCCGCAATTTTTAAGATTATTTACTGAAATTTGTCACATATACTTACTTTGATACAATATAAATCCATAGAAGTCATATTGTTCTGGGATTATTAATTAACCCAGCTTCCATGAAAGGGCCTTTTCCGGAATATGATTTATAGCTTACAAAACCAATTCTATTGAAATTTGGCACAATTAATTTTTTAACTATTCTAAACATATGTTACAAATTTTATTAACATGGGTCCATATTTTGATATAGCTCCCATATAACGGTCCTTCCCGGAAAACGGGGGTTAAGCTTATAAAACAATTAAATAAAGTCCAATTCCATTGGAACTCAGCTTTTTTAAACTATTTTAAATATATATTTCAAATGAGAACAATCTCGGTCAGTCCCTTTAGCGAACAGTTTTCAGCTTATAAAACGAGTAAATAAAAACAAATTCTATTCAAATTCGAGATAATTGTTTTGCTAAATGTTCTGAAGATATTATATTAATTTGCTCTATATCGGTGCATGTTTTCCTATAGCTCCCTTATAACGAGCTTTCTCGGAATAAATAAATAAATAAATAAATAAATAAATAAATAAATAAAGATCAATTCCATTAAAATTAAGCACAATGATTTTTCTAACTATAATCAAAGTATATTATAAATATGATATATTTTAGTCCAAATTATGCGTAGCTCCCATATAAGACCCCTTCCAAGGGCATATTTTTTGTTTTTGTACCCTCCACAATACAAGTGGTGAAAAGAGTTTATTAGCTTTGTCATTCTGTGTGAAACGCTATGAATGAATTATTTCAGACCCCATAATGTTTACATATTTTCGCTTTAAATCAAACTCTCATTCGATTTTCGTCAATCTGTATATCTGCTCACATCACAAAAAATTGACAGAGCTCAATGAAATTTGGCCTGGTAGAAAAAAAGCCAATTTAATAGAAAAAAAGTTATAACCAAAATTATAACTAATTTTATGACTCATTAAGTATTTTTGTGTATGGAACCTATCGTATTAACTTCAATCTAATTTGTGGTGGAGGGTATAGAAGATTCAGCAACCTATTCCATATTTATACTTTTCTGAAAGATTATTTTCTAAGTGGTTCCCAAATATTTTATATATTTTCTGAAAAGTTTCTTTACACATAAAGTTTCCATTTAATTTTTGTATCTAAAAATTGTACAACGAAAAGTTTAGATTCCTTCGAATGTATTTTTACCAAAATTTTCAATTTAATCTACATGTTGTAAAATCCCAAAGTTGAAAATTCGAATAACAGTGCAAAAACTTCCAACGATGAATATCATGTTTTTTTTAAGTTATCAACGGGAGTTATAAGAAGGTGACTTTTGTAATTGTATAAGAAACAAAAAATTGACACCCGAAGAATAACGTACTTTCTGTGCAAGATAACCTTTTCCGAAGCTCCACGCACTCAGTTTATGAAGCTGTTCTCCTTTCTTATCGGAACTTTAAACACATTATAAAATTGGGTCCTGTATTAAGATCGCATACTTCAAAAATAAAATAAAAAACTATTAAATAACCAGGGCATTAATGGGTTAATTTTTTTTTTGAAATTGAGTATCCGAAACTATAATAGTTGAATCACATATATACTTTATACTTTATACTTTTTCTTTTACACAAATGACTTATATTAGATGGCAATAGTGTCGTCATTAGCCTGCTTTCTAACACACTTTTAATGATATCAATGGTAATCACGGCATTATTTAACAATTAATCACAGGTTGTCACTATTTTAGTATATAAATCGTTTCTCTAAATTTGCCACAAATTAATTTAGATATCTTTTATATCAGTTATATTAATTTAAGATTAATTTCACAGAAATAATGAAGGTCAAATTAAAAATATATTTTCTCGATTTCCATTCATATTCCACCCCAACAAAATTCACTTAAAATAATTTCGGTGTAATTTTTCCATTATTGTTTTTAAATGAAATAAAATTTTGTGTTCAAATATTTTTTACACAAATAAAAAGTCGATTAAACCACAATTAAAACATTATATTCGAGAAATACCTCCATCTACTGGCGATAAATAGCAGCACAGAAATGAATGAATTTAATTTTTATTTTTTCGAATAAAAATATATATTTTTTTAATTTTTGTATCATGACATTTATTTGCAAAACCCTAAGGATATTTTTCAATATAAAACTAAATAAAAATTTCCAGGAGTAAAAACACTAAATTGAAATGTCATATAAACATTTTAGTAGAAATTTTTTATAGATAAAAGTCAATATTTCTATGAAATATATTGCACACTAATTGTTTGTTATCTCGTTTTTCCTGTGTTTCCAAAAATATGTATATGGGACTGAAATGAATGAATGAAAATCAAAATAAATATGTAACTTTTAAATGACTGCTTCATTTTACATTGCACAGTATTTTCAAATTAAGGTTTTGGAAATACAGTCCTGAACAAAAGTATTGGCACAGCAAACATTTAAATTTTAGAAGACATTTTCGTGAGAAAATGTTTTAAACGGCTAAAAATTGGGAACAAAAAATAATACACTTGATGTGCCAACAGTTTTGTTTGGACTGTAATTCTGTAAAATTTGAACCATTAAAGATATCTTTTTGAAGTTATGCATGGTGAAAATTTAAATGTTTCTAAGTTAGCTTGAAAGGTTACAAAACTTTATCTGGTCACGATCCAAATTTCGGGTTTATTTTTTTTTAAATTCGCCAACAATCATTAATTAATTGAGGAAGTTTAAAACATGGAGGATCGATAAAAAGTTTTTAATCATTTATCCACAAAAATTTTAAATTCTTCCCCATTGTACAACACAAACACATACATGATATATATTATAAATACACATGTATCCAAAAAAAGAGAAAAACTTGCAACCTTTTGGAAAAAAATGTGAAATGAATGAAAAACACCAAATTGCAAAATAATTTTTACAACAATTTACCAACACATTTGTAAATGTCCTTTCATTTCTATTGTATAACAATAATGACAACAACGACTACGATGATGATAATGATGATGGTATTGATAATAATGATATTGTGGATATTAATATGAAGGATAGTAATTCAATTAAAGGACACTTTACTCTCAGCATATGTATAATAATTTCAATGGGAAAAAAATGTAAAAAATACTGGTTACAATTTCAACAGAACTGTGTGTTTTATAGTCAAATATTATTGGTACTTTTAACTCTTTTTCCACCAAACATTTAATGGCAATTTGTGTTATTAATGAATAAAAGAGTTGAACTATTTTATTTTTGTTCATTTATTTATCATTTCGCTTAACTAAATTTTATTAGAATCAATTTTAAAACGAAGGAAGTTGTGATGCAGTAATACGAATAAAATATATACAGTTTTTGTAAATCATAAATGTATTTGAAATTGTTATTTTTAATTAATAATTAGATTGTATTTTACAACAATAATGCTATTTAAAAAATCTTCATTCTACATAGTTTATATATATTGTCATACAATACATATAAACTATCGCACAGTGGGTCCAAATCGATATTTTGGAAATAATTCTGTCCCCTGACGTCATCGGCGATCCTTCAAATTTAGTCGTCTCAAGAATGTTGGTTTTTAAAAAATTCGGCAAAAATTAATTTATGTATTAAAACAAACAAAATTTTACGTATAAAAAGTCCTCATAAATCTGAATAATATGATTTCTTATTAAATTTTCAAAAATATTGATGCAAATGTCAATGAAAATATGAATGGGTAAAACAGTTATATTAATCTGAAATTAGGACTTTAAAAAATAATTCACTTTTTTATAAAACCATTTCTTTTTTAAATTTGAATTTCGTAATTTCTTCAGTCAAAAAGTCGAAGTTTTAAACATGATTTGTAGGGACTGAGATTGGGTATTTCCGCATAGAAAAGTGAATTTGTTTTCAGTTTCCTGATTCATGAAATTTCCAAAATTAATATCGTTATTCATTTAAAGTGAGCACCTGTTACGTTTGCTTAATTGTTGCTATGTTTGCATAACAAATTCTACATATAAAGCTCTCTCCAATTTAGGGGTTGAAACTATCTAATCTCTTATGACACGATTACTGACATCTGTTGCAGTGAAACAATCTACTAAATGTCTCAGCAACTAGTTCCGTATGACAAATCCTAGAAAGTCGTACAATGTCAGGGTCTGCTGATTTCCCTGTTACCAGACAAAAGTATTCGGTGAAACTTTGAAGATTGTAACATCCCAGTTTTTACACCAGACCTTTTGTGTACTTATTTTTACAGCTTTACTTCTTCAATTCGACCAGAGTAGAAGTCTACATGATCCGTTGTAGAGTCTTCTTTTTTCTTTATTCTATTGTTCAAGGGGGACTTATCTCTAAAAACCTCAAGCTTCGTTAAAGTTAGCCTCTTGAGAAAAACGGGGAGTTAGATATATTGTATCAAAGGATGACGGTTGCTCGTCATGTTGTCCACTAAGACATCACTTGTTTAAAAAAGTCTTGTCTAAATACCGCTTATATTAACGCAAAAACTAGTCTATTATCATGAACATGTGACCTTGCATATTCCTCTGTGAAGAAATAGCCCTTCATTTCTAATTCATAGAACATATTGTAAACTCCCATAAATATTACAAAATCAACACGGTTACTCCCATTAATCGTTTTACTACGATCTATTGAGACAAGCCTCCAAATGATTAATTCTCTTTTAGCGTTTGTTGTCAGGAAAAAATCTACACCTCTGAACTGGGGCAAAGTATGCAGAATCTCCGCTAACATGCAGATTTGCAGACTTGGATTCCAAAAGCGCTCTCATATTCCATGTACTAAATAATGACCAATTTTACATGCTAAAAACCATCATCATCAGATTCTTTTTCCAAAATTTTCGAAGTTTCAATAATCTAGTTTTTTTCAGATTCTATTCTGTTAATGGTGCTACAATCTAAACAAGCAGACTAAGATCATATAAGAGACATCCACTTGCAACTGCACCTTCTAGGAGAAAAGGAATTGCAGTCGCTTCTAACATTGTTTTATAAGTGTCCACCGAAGAATTATTTCAATCGGCTTGAAATATAATAGATGAATATCGATTCCTATAAACATATATTATTATATTCTTATTAGTTATTTGGACTTAAAATAACGAGCGTGAATAAAAATAGGGCAAAAGTATTAGAAATAAATAATTGATTTATTAAAATAATTTTTCCAAATTTTATTACTTTCATACATTTCCATCACCATAATTTCCCTTCAAAAATTCCCATAAAATTTCTCCCAGTAAAATTCCCCAATAAATAAAATTCAAATATTTTGTATGCACAGGTCACCTGAAATTGAGTTTTCTTATAATTTTATGCTTCAATAGCAAATTTTATTATTGTTGTTTTTTTATAACAGAAGGAAAAATATATATTTTTGTGACGCCATTGCATGCACCTGTTTACATATTAATATTTCAAATATCGTTCGTGCATATAACTTAACAAAAGTTGAAGACAATAAATTTTTGAAGAATAAATTTAAGAACTTTTCTTTATACAAAAAACATAAAATAAAAAGTGCTCAATACTGAACTTCTAAGAAATGAAATGCTACAACGAGGAAAAAGTTTAACCAGTAGCTTTCTCTTTCTCTCTCTCTACCTCTCTTTGCTGTAATTGCTATATTTTTTATGTAAAAATTAAAAAAAAGGAAACGAAAATAATGGTCAAATAACTTATTTTAAAAATTACCTTTACTAATTCGTTTATTTACTTTTTATTTTGTATTCATTTTGCGTGAATAGAAGAAAATAAAATATTCACGGCTAAATGGCATGAAATATAAAGTAAACAAGTAAGAGTGTAGGAGACGGTTGGAACAGACTCTATTGTACGGTACACCATGATGCGGGTAAGAAAAATTTGGATCGATTTACAGTTTGATTCTATTATTTGAGCTTTCGTATTCTAATCTTATTTTAAAAATTATCACGATTATCACATTATGTGTAATTTAAGGTTATTTTTGTAAATGGGTTTTGTCTGATTACTAGCGAAAATGATCTGATCCTTATTGAATTTGCTATAATATTTTTAATTTACAAAATCATAGATATTAAAAATTTATCCGAAATTAAAGTAATTTAAATAGTTTCCGTTATTTAGAAGTAATCGAAATTTTGGTCACTTTTCATGAATTTTACAGAAATTCAAAATTTTTTCCACTGAAGCAAAATATTTATTAATAAACGCATCTTTTAGAAATTGTCTGAAAATATGGACTGTATGATTGTAAATCAAAGTGTTGAAAGGAATTATTTATTTGACATAACAATTTCCTTGTATTCTCAAAATACGAGGAAAATTTCTAAATATTGGTTAATTTTTGGATTTTGATCCATAAAGTCCACATTGATTAGAGATATAAAAAATCATTTGATTAGAAACATATTAAGGCTTTTCAAAACTATTCAAATTCAAGATTCAGGCTTTGGAATTTCAGAACACATAAATGGAATTCAAAATTTTAATAAAAGGAAAAATTCTAGACGGTCTGGACTTAATCTTATAGAGTTTTTGGATACAGCACTTAAACTCTTTATCAATGTAAAGAAAAAGAGTAAAACAAAGTCTTTGTTTTAAAGAAAATAATTACTTAATTTGCACTTGTATTTATTATTAAATTCCAAATTATAATTCCCCTATTTAATAGACTTGGAAGGGATATTAATATGAGTCTTTTTTATTTTTATACTAAATGAATAATTTTTGAATGTTGCAAATTTAAACACAAATAACTCAAAAACTATTAGGGATGGATTACAAGTTTAAAAGGCCTCATCACATCTATAAAATGATATATAAGAAACAATAATTTTACAAAGCCGAATGTGCTTCTCCATCTATCTCCCAATGTCGAAAGTTTTAATCCATCCATAAAACCTTTATAAATTATAAACTTCTAAAGTTATAATATAATTTCGACATTATTTCATTAAATATCCAGCCAAACCAAAGTTACAAATTTATTTCCAAAATAGTTTTGTCGTTCTGCGGAATATATTAGTGCTATGGTCACGGGCCGTTCTTCCTAACATTTGGCTTTATAGATTTAAACAAATACACATCTCTAAAAATTTTACCAATGCAGTAACTGACAGACAGACGTTAAATCAGATGTGGCTCCAAAAAGATTTTTTGAAAATGATTCCGTAACTTTTGAATCATATCAAATGTCTTATGAAGATTAAACATGGCTTTAGTTGAGGAGGTTTTTTGTTTTTTTATGACTACAGGCTGTCCAAAGGGATAGTGGATGGTCTTCCCAAATTGACCATCTTATGTTTATTTTCTGTAAATTTGTCACTTTTCCCAAAACTACTTTTTTTAAATAATTCAGAGGTAAAGGGATATTCTTCATAAATTGTTGACATAAAACAACGTTTCACTTACTTTCCCAATTTCCCGAGGACGCTTATTATACCTCTAAAATATCTACCAGTAAAGTGTGTACAAGACTGACATTTCCAGTGGGTCAGAAAGATGGACGGACATCCAATCTGATCTTAATTGTATGTTTAAAAGATCTCCATAAACAAATTACAACCCAACCAAAAATTGTCTTCGGTTAAGGCCGACTATTTAAATACTCTCCAAATATTCTGATTTACAAGTATCATTCTTTTGAATTATAAAATGTATATGAGAATTATGAACGGAATTTTCTACACTGTATTCTATATAGAACCTATTTGAAATGATGTGAAGAATCTGTAAAATTAAAGTCCGTTTTCAGTAGTTCAGGTTCTCTTGGATTAATTTGTATAATTACGGGTTGATTTTTTATGGTTTTAAAATATCGCTCATTGTAGTGTAGCGCTCATGAAATGTAAATACAACAAAAATGCTTATTAACAAGAGCAACAACAATAATAACAACAACAGTAATTTAGTACAATATGTTACAAGGACAAAAGACTTCCAAATACTTCTTTTTTATTTTCTTCTTTTTTCAAAAATAAAGGTATTTAGTTTAAGGCGTTTTATAGTTACCTAAAAAAAGACTAAATGTTTGTAAGAGTATTTACTTGTTATGTTGCTTTAAGATACTTTAAATTGTTGATAAGGAAATAAAGGAAAAGATTCTTTATTTTCTGAAGCAGTAAATGAAATTTTATACCCTGGAAAAAATGTTTGTTTTTTGTTAGATTTTTTTTGGTGAGATAGTTACTTTCGTAGACATACCCTATGAGGGTGGAATTGGTTATATTAGTTTGAGAAAAAAACGATATGTGGGAACGAATTAAATGTTCATCTCTATTATTAGCTAATGTGCTGGCAATTCATTTTAAACAAATTACAGTTTATTAGAAATCTTGATAAATCTTATCACGAATTGGTAGCTGTAATAGAGAAATCACTTTCAAGTTTAAGAATTAACTGTAACTCGGAGTTCCAAATGTGTCGGAAAATAATTTTCTATACTCTTTAACACATTATATGATCGCTTTTGACCGACATTCTTACTTCCCACCCTATGAAATATAACAGAAATCCCTTAGACCCTTATCGACATCTGTTATGAGGTCTTGAAGCACATGTCACACTTTATTGGAGATATCATATAATTGCTATAGAACTTACGTCGTAATGACCTTCTGTTCTACTACAATTAATTTGATCCAGGTAATATGTTTACCTGTGTCCAATTAAGTTAAAAGGCGATGTATTTATTTAAGTGTTTCTACATATGATGCAAGAATATGGTCGAGGAAACAATTAAATATCTAAGTCAGTTGCGTTTTTAGGTTTTGAGAATTACAATTTTTGATCAATCCAATCTGCATGATCCAGCTACCTTCATGATATTGACAAAATGATCAGTTGGAACAAGAAACATAAACATTTTTGTTTGAAACAAAAATTTAAAAACAAATTAAGATAATTTAAAACTAAGCATAATTTCCGAATAGTGCAATGGTCCTAAAATCAAGATGCTCTCTTGACGAATTTAGCTTTCATATTATAAACATCAATATATAAAAAACTAAAGAAAAATTTTAAAATTAATGAAATCTCTATAGAGCTTGCGGAGAAGATATTTTCCCAATGTCCTCGTATTTGCTTTAGCATTTATAATTCCTTCAAAATTGAGCAAAAAATTGTATAGTCCAAAAGGAAGTAGTTGATTTGAAAGTGAAAAATGTTCCTCCATTTTGCAAAAAAAAAAAAAAAAATCACCAAAAAATCCATTTTTTCTAAAACAAAATCATTTTTTCTTGAATCCGCATCGGTAAATAATTCTCACACAAAAATTATTTAGAATATTGTGCAGAATCTTTTAAGACCCCAATAAAGCCTAAAAATCTGTCCATTTTACTTTGGTCTAAATACCTCTTAATCTATAAGAGATATCTCACATCTATAAGGATATTTTTGTAGGGAATAGTAACAGCTGTATGTGTGTAAAATATCTTTAATCAAATCATAAATCAAATGTTGGCAATTTTTTTTTTAATCGTCTAATCATATTCCGGACCCCGGGACCTACTACACACAAGTTCTTCTCGAAATCAGTAGGAAAACACATCAAGAATTTTCATGTGAAATTTCGTTAAAATATTCCATAGTTCTAAAGTTATAGAATTATATCCAAAAAAACATTTGGAAATAATCCTTTAAGTCGGTTGAAAACATTGTTCAAACTTTCACCCAAAAAAGTTTTAAATATCAATATTTTAGGAAGCAGTTCAGCTTAGAATATTTTCTTAGTCGATTTAATGATAAATCTATCTTCTCTCTTCCCTGTGTCCGGTTGGTAGATCATTTAAGCGTTGTGAATACATTATAGGCCGCAGTTTTAGAGAAATTTTACTATTTTGGGCCAATTACGAAGTTTTGTTTTTTCCGGGAATTTTAAACTCATAAAACTTACAGATATGAAGATAATAATTTTTGGCACAAATAAATCTTGTGTTGCACATTAAAGTGCATAAATTTGAAAAGCTATTTTGCATATTTATTTTTTTTTTCGAAAATCGATTTAAAATAATTAACCACTGGTTCCAAAATTCCAAATCGTATTTATATCTCTTATATTTGTGTATCGTAAAAATGTTTTATATAAGTATAATTTATATGTGATCAAATTATTGAATCTAAATCTTGCAGAAAATTAGAAAATCTACCATTTCTTCCATTTTCTTATTTCCCCCCATTTTCATTATATTGTTGTTATCTGCACACCCCTAGAACACCAACTATACACTTTATGTTTATATATGAAATCTTACCTTTTTCACCTTTCACACTTGACTACACTCTACTCAAAGATTCACTTTAAAAGTATCTATTACACAGAGAACATAATCAGTAACTAAAATGTGTCTGTCCTTCTTTATTTGGTAAATATTTAATAATATTTCAAGCATATCAAATCTGATTATCTTCAAAGAAAAAAAAGATATTTCTATTTCAAACGAAAACTTTTGTAAATTTGTAATTTAATTGTCCTTCTGTCTGTCTGTCTCTTTGTCTATTTGGTCGTTTGTTTATGAAATTTTCATTTAGAACGTTTGTCCTAGATGTTGCTGTCATCATTAGTGTCTTAATTTTAACAGACAATTAATGCCGCGTCGCTTCTAATTTAATATAAATTTATTAGTTAAATAAATACTGGACTTGAATTTGTTAAATTTTACAAAAATAATAAATGAACATAAAGTGTCATGTTTATGGTGTGACCATGAATTTGAAATTTTAATTTTCGTCTTTTTCCTCTCTCTTTTGTTGAAAATTTTGTGAAGGCTTTAAAGGAGGAATTAAAAAGGGATTTTATGGCATATTTTTCATTTCTTTATAGCCATAAAATGTATGGCATAGTGGAATGGATTGTAATCTTATATTGGATATATATGACTTAAAAAATATCGAAACAAGTAAGAGTGCTACATTCGACTATGCCGAATCTTAATTATCCTCCACACTCACATATACACTGAAAAGCGATATGCAATATACAAATGTTTTTCTTAAATAAAAGGCAGGGATACTTAATGAGTATTATATTTTAAGGCATAACTTTTTTTACTGAACCGATTTTGTTATTTTTTGGAATAGTTATGAAGTACATACAACTTAATTTTATGGCAATAGTTCGCTTTAACCTAGAGACAGCCTCAGATATCGGTCTATATCTTTAAACATACTGAACTGATTTTACTGGTTTTAAACGGAAAATTTCTCACCAAATTTTATGGAGCTCTATCAGTTATGGTAGAAGTGACCACGCGAACAACAGACAGACGGACAGACAAAGCACAGACAGACAAACAGACAGAGGGATAGCCGAAAATATATAAAAATCGACTCAGATTTTTGAAATTGCTATACAAGTTACATTTTACACATAATAAGAGCAGAGGTGTTTCAAGTAATTTTTGTAGTCAGAGTTGGTAGGTACCCTCCGAACTTATCATGACAACAATGAGCGAAGAAACTAAAGAAGAATTTGAATGTGATAAGACCACATTCATTGGAAAGTGATATTTCGAAAGACAAGAAGAAACATGTGAAAAATCAAGGGCCACTTAAATGTATCTCTGTTCATTAACGTTTATATAGTGCTTTCTATCGCTTTGCCCATTTAAAATCTACCGCACTTTTTGACACTTTTTTGTTCTTTAATTCTCTTTTAACAAGAGCCCAAAATCCCTCTACTGGCCTTAGTGCCGGGAAGTTTGGAAGGTTTTTCTATATTGGTACAGACCACATTATTTTTCCTGCATCAGTCAAGAGCTTGTTTTAATCTGTAACTCTTACCTACGATGGTGTAGGGTATTATGCCTTTGTGCTAATATTTATTACATACAAAAGAAATGTTATTATTTTCTGAGTCGATTTAACGATGTCCGTCCGTCCGTATATATGTCTGTCCATACGGCTGGTTAAAATTTTAAATTAATTTCTTCTAATTTTAAATTAATTTATTTATCTTAAATATTAAAATTTTAATATTTTGAGAAAATAATGCAAATAAAAAATAATTACATTTGAACAACTATAACAATTTGCATACTATTTAGTCTGTGTTATAAGTAATTTCCTACTTAAACATACGTCTTCATCCACTTTTATATTTCCTCATATGTATCTCTTCTGTGGTAAAACTTTTCCAATTTATATAGAAAACTTTTTCCAACAAAGAAAAAATTAAGCCAAAAAATAAAAGCAACACAAAAATCTCAATTTCAAAGCCCAATAGCAATTGTCTTTGAAAATTTTCTACCCAAAAAAAGTAAAAAAAATGCATTTTTTTCTCTTTATCACTCTGGTATTAAATTGGGGCACAATAGCAAGTGAATAATTTGGTTTGTGAGTTATTTAGTTAGTAAATTAGCATTTTAAATAAACTGCCACTAAACTATTCTCGTATGCTAAACTACTTGTAGTTAAAATATTTAAAGGAATTCTTTTGCCATAAAGCTTTCTGAAGCACAGTAAAGCACTTTGTTTCAATTGAATCTGTATACAGTTCTATCTTTTCTCTTTGTTTTTGGTTTGTGCATAAATTGCTTTACTGCCTTCTAAAAAATGCGGGCATGCATTTTAGGGCTGCATTTAAATATTTAGATTTTTTTCAATTTTTTTTATTTTGGTTTGCAACTGCAAATGGAATCCATTTTCATTCGAGCGGGTTAAAGCTGCGGTAATTTCATTATCTGCATTCACAAAGTCAAAGTGGTTAATGGGGAAATGGTTTATAAAAGAAAAAATAATAAAAATTTAAAATATTGGATCACATAGTAAATATTTGAAATTTTTAGAAATGGAATAAAATTTAATGTAATGAAAACATTTTAGGATAAAAAGAGACAAAAATATATTTAAAACAACTTGAAATATTATAGGCGGTCAAGCCCCATTCTAAACTATAATGTTAGTTGTAAATTGTACAACTTGCAACGATATTATTCAAAAGTGCATCCTATTCTTTAATCACAATATTTACGTCAATAGCCAGATGGACTTACGGACATCATTCAATAGACTTGGGAAATGGTTCTGAATTAAAAGGTGTAATTAAAAGTGATAATAGCACTATTTAACTTTTCTATTTTAATGGCAACTCGTCCAAAGAAAATTTTTTACAGCTGTACAGGAGAAGCACAATTTCCGAAAGGCACTTTTTGCTTAGATTCTAAGTGATAAATTAATTTATCATATCAAGGTTTAAAGTAGTTAACTTCACTTGACAACTTTCCAACTTTACCTTCTGGTAGATAAACCCATTAGGTACAGGTAAGAATAACATGCAGTCCTAGATTGTATTCACTAGCAGATTCCATATTTTCCGATCTTTGTATAAAGTGTAATGACAATGGACATACAGAAGGAAGAGTGAAAGGATGTAAAGGATGAATAGGTTTAAAAATTCAATGACCATCATATTCAGAATCCTATACAAGGGCATTCAGTGATATACCGACTACTAGATCGGCAATGTCAAATGTATGCCATTAAAAAGCCCTACGTCCCTACTTTGCCCATGTCTACAGAAGCATGTGGCATAACGTTTGACACTTGCCAAAAAGGCGTAAACAAAGATCATCCATATTGTTTACCAGAAAAGAAAAAAGAATGGCAATAGAAGAAATAAAGGACAATAGACAAAATGTAAAAGGTGTTTCACATTTAAAGGGAGAATGCGATAAAGAGGATAAAATGAGATACGAACTATTAAGCGGCAATATTAAGTTAATACTATTTAGAACCATCCACAGCTACTGACAAAATAATCGTTATTCCTTACGGATGAGCTGAAAGACAGAGCAGTGACTGAAAATTTTCATAAATACGTCAGAAGTATTTGAATGAATGACCCATTTTGGCAGCATGACTACCAAAAGCATAGTAATACGAAATTCTCACAAGCTTACATAGGGGATTAAATCGTGGGAGATACAGGTATATGTACACATGATAGTTCATTTTCACATATTCGTTGAGCCAACTTGAGAAATTTGATTTCCAAGCATTTAAGCAAATTCTGCAGTATATGATACTCCTACCCAAGCGATCTGTAATATGTGCATCTTTTCCAGGATAATTTCCAGGTGAATTCCTTTGAGGATTATGTTCAGGAGGTTACCTTTCCAATGTTTGTACTATTTCAACAGAAGATTGAATACCTTCAAGTCCCTTGCATGGCAGAGTTTTATACATAGACAATGTAGTAGAGGAGATTCTCTTTCCAATGTTCTGCAATATTGTAACAGAAGATTAGATATTTCCAAGTCTCTTGCATGGCAGTAAATAAGAACTGTTCTAAGACTAAGATCCTAAGTACATCACTTTATATTTTTATTGAATCCAACATCTTTTGACTTTCGCGAAAATAACACTAAACGACCCAACAGAGGTGACATTAATGATACCTCATATTTACATTCCGATCAAAATCTTTTCGATTGAAATTTAAAAAATCAATTCTTGGTCCAATAAGTAATAAATTACATTTCACACAGTGTGGACATATTTCCATTAATCTTAACTATCACTAATTGGACACAATATTAGTCAGTATTGCGTTAGTACTCTTTATTATACCTAATATTATTTCAAAATATATATTTGGGTGAAAGTAATGGTGTGCACAATGTTATTTAGTTTGAGACAAAATTTTGTTTAAACTAGAACATTTAAAAGATTTGGTAGTAATAAATTATACTTTGGGGGATGGAATTCATAATTTAAAGATTTGGAAAATGCATTCATGCATTTTTGGTAAAGGAATCAAAACATAGAATTTATTATTTTAATATTATATTTAAAATTTCTTCGGTAATTTAACTAAGAATAAATAAGTTTCACCTAAAAATAATGTTTGAATATATTGAATTTTTTAAATCCTTGACCGATATATGAAGTAATAAAATATCATGTCACATCACACGTATTAACTGTATATCACATAGTTAGAGACAAGAAGACTGAGAAAAAATTCAGTTGAAAGATGATTGTCAAAAAACGAAGAATGTTAAAGTCCTTACTGGTAAAAAATACACGAAGATTTCATTGAAAGGCAGCAGCAAATTATAGGAATCCTATTTGGATGATCGACATATGCTACTGATTCAGTAACTCTTCATGTAAACCGAACTCTAACTTACCATCTTGTACCTTCGACATTTAAGAGACCTGGTAGCAAGATTGAAGAATTGGAGAAATGAAAAGTAAGCATGCTGTCAATCAGTTTCTCTTAATGACATTAACATCCTTCAGGCTGATTATGTTACAAACCACAGCATATACTTGGATTTGTTTCTAAAAGAGTTCTTCACATGCAAAGACAAAATTCAATTTTTTTTATCCAAAATGCATTAAAAATCTTCCGTAATTACACAGTATCGAAAGAAATTATCCGTTGATAAAAAAACCTGGTTTAGGTAGCAGGAATTGTGCACATGATGTTTCTAAATTCAAAAAAATAGAAAACAGTTAACACCACATACGGTAACAAAGCATCCCGGTTAGCTCAGTGCTTGGACTTTTTAGTTTGAAAAGTTAAAGCTAATGCAGGTTTTAAAACATACAAAGCTCTAAAAGTTCTTGATAGGATCGCTGCTAAAAAGTAGAGGCCAAAACAGAGCTTTTCTAAAATATTCTTGCTTCATAATGGATGATGAAACGTATGCTCTGACAGATTTTCCACAATTTCCCAGTCGAAAATTTTAAGTTTCTCATGCTCGATTCATGGGAATGTTAGAGAAATGTGTGGGATCCAAACACATGCTAAATATCCGCAAAAGTTCTTGGTATGGCAATCAATATACAATTGTGGCAATAGTAGCCAGTTATTTGTTACAGACACAACGGACTCTATATATACCATATCAAGGAATATTTACAAAAAAAATCTGCTTTCATTATTTTTACGCTGACTTTCATCCTGTTGCTATGGTAAACAAGTTCTGTCGAACTGCCTGAATCTAAGGCCAGTAAAGAGATATTTGGTTCTTGTTTAATGATAATTAAAGAACACAAAAGGTGTCCCAAAGTGTAGTAGATTTTAAACGGGAATGGACAATTTGTTCGAGCAAAGTGACAGAAAGCACTATAACAACATTAGTCGAAGAGTTTCCAAAAAATGTTCCAAATTTCATCACTAGTGATTAAAACCAGTCTAGTAGTTTAGCTGCCTACAAATCCCAAACAAACAAAAAAAATTTAATTCGATATATCAAAAAAAATTGTATTTTCCAAAAATTCACAAAAAGTGATCAAAGTTTCGGAAACAATTTTATGTTTTAATTTTTTGTCTGAACTCTCTGCAAATAGATTCAATTAAATGGTATAAAATTTTGGATAAATAAGAAAATTGTGAAATAAATCTAGACAACTTCTGAAATTGAATGAGCTACAAAAGTACGTCAGGCAGTTAGAAAACAAATCAATGATGCAGTACCCCATTTGCCCCTACGTTAATTTACAATCATCAGTCGATCTAAGCTTTATTTGTTATGTTGATTCTGCCCCTCTGTACAATGCTGGTAGTAGAGTATACAAAAACGCATTTAAAATAAAAACTACGAAACGCTTTTATCATCTATTAGTTTACAATGAAATACTCACTTAAAATTATTCAATTCATTTAGAAAATTAATCAAAATTTAATTTCTTTATTACAATTCCAATACTCTCCATTTACATATAATTCATTTATAGCATTTTATGTATTTATGAATTATCAGCAAAACAAAAACAAAATCAAATTCCATAAAAATTCCCATTTTTTCTTTAAATACTTCAAAACGAAATACAAAAGATCGCAAGACAAAGAAAGACAACAACGAATAAATAACAATGAGACCTGTTTATTTTATTCCCAGAAATTCATTTCAATTTAACAGGAAACAAAAGGTCAAAGTGTTATACGAATATCTCTGAATATTATTCCATTTATATTATACAATAACAGCAACAAAACAAAAAACATAAGTAATTTATTATTTACTTTTGTAATAAAAATATACTTCACAAAAATGATATAAAATGAAAAGCGAACTTTGACCTTTATCATATTAAACAAAAAAAAAAAAACATGAAACAATGTATACAAATTAAAAAGAATTGTGCTTTATGCAGCTATAACGAATCTTTAATACCCTTCACCACAAATGCGTGTAAAGTAAATACGTTATCGGTTATAATTTTAGCTATAACTTTTTTGTACTGAACCGATTTTGATAATTTTTGGAGTGGTAATGTAGTATATATAGCTTCTTCATTCTATTTTTTCGATAATATAATTGAGAACTTTACGAAAGTTCTTCGCATGATTTTAAATAGGAGTTCTCTCAAGTTGTACACCAGAATCACTTTATATATTTAAATATATGGAACCGATCTTGCAGTAAATAAATAGGAGACTTCTTAGGATATAGAAAATCAGATCAAATTTCACTCAGCACTGTCAATTATGGATGTGAGCATGCCAACTGAGGTGATGCCTCTTTAGCCTTACACACGCAATGACAAAGTTGATATACCCGTTTCACCACTTGTGGTGGTGGAGGGTATAAAAATTTTTGATGGGAAATGTTTGGAGTCTTATTTTTCTTTTTTCCTTTTTTTGGTAGATGTTTCTTGTTATGGAATTTTCCTTTTGTTAATTTTTTATAACAATAATCCCACTAATGGCTGTTTTGGAATAAAAGGAATCATTTTATTTTACCTTTTTTGGTTTGAAATGGTTTGCGAAAAATGTTTTAGAAAACATTATTTTTTTAACGCAAATTGTAATCAAGGTAATCTGTGTCGAATAAATGTCAGTTTTTATCAATAACTTAGAAGGAGAAAAAACTATTTTAAAATTTGACATTTAATTTAACAAAATACCTGAAGTAAATGTTTGAAATGTTTTATTTGAAAAGGGTTAGATTAATTTAATTGATTTGTTTAATAGTTCAATTAAGAAAATTATTCTTGGATCTTATTTAGAAATATTTATTTACAGTCTACAGCATTTGTTTTTATAGATATTGAAGGTGAGAACCTTTAGAAAGTTTTTTTCTTATGTCAGATTTTAAACGACTAAAATGAAACACAGTGAGATATTTAAATGAGATGTTATCAAGTAGAATAGGGAAAGTTCAGGCCCCTATATGCTCTAAGGCATAGTTTGAGGCTTGACTACTACCTGATTACTTATATTGATTTTTTTAAGAATTCGCCAAATGAATTCATACGAGTGAAATTTCATTTCAATTTTTTATCCGTTTTCTCCGTTGTTTTTTCTACTTTCTTTAGATAATGCGCTTTATATAGATCTTCCCAGTTTTGAAAATATATGTCATATTTTACTACATATATCTAAAGTTAGAGGTATGAGAAGAAAATTTAACATTTATTCACTGATTATATTACTCGAAACTTTATAATTTATTTTTTTTAAAGAAATCTAGAAGTTAATGTGTGTTAATTAAATCAGATAGAACTTGGAGGAACGAGCTGTTCACAAGCCCTCTCAGAAATTGTTCACTCCATTTACAAAATTTCTTTTGTCACAATAAAAAAAAAAAATTGGACGTATTTGTAATAATTTGAACAAAACAGGTGATTAACTTTCGATGGGTCACCGACTATGACCCTGTGGTGAGATATATGATGATATTACAGAATTACTACCACTGCATCTGCGAAAGTAATTAGTTTTCCTCATTTCATCCTTTAATTCATTTAAAAAATAAATGCGTCAACTATTTTTTGAAAGCCTGCCCACTAGCCCTGTCGAAATTTGGTCAATATACATAAAATTTTTTTGAATTTTAAAAAATTAACTTACCATGGCCAACTTTATAGGACCACCGAGTAAGCCCATTTTAAGAGATAACTTAATTTTTCAAAAGTTACAAAATGCTTAAAAAAACGACTTGAGATTTCACCACTAATTGGTATTAATTTAAAAGGCTGATTAGCATCTTTTAATTTCGAATCGATTCGATTTCAATTAAATAATACATTAACGCTCTTTGTCAGCAAAATCATATTAGCTTCCAAACCACAGCTCCCATTCTTAAATTAAAGAAAAACATCAATTAGAACTATAAAATTTTTGCAATTGAAAAAATTTTTGAAGTACTTAAATTTAACGATTTCTTAAATACCATTCTCGGTAAGTCTATTTTTGGAATGTTAAATCTATGAAAATATGAAAATACCAAAAACAACAGTCAGAACTTAAACCTGTTTTAAAACTTTATTTATTTTTTTTTTTTTTTCATTGATATGCTTATTCTGTAGTAACTATTGAGTGGTACAGTGTATCCAAATAGATTTTTTTGAAAATAACATTTTGAAACCAAATTAAGTTCTGATTTATAAAGAAATTTTATCGTATTTCCGATAAAAATTTCTTTATAAAACAATACACAAATTATAAAATTCAAAATAAAAAATAAATGTAGTCAACTTCTTTAAAATATGATAAGATCATATTTTCATAGCCAAGGTGACCAACATTGGCTATGG
Source organism: Cochliomyia hominivorax (assembly GCA_004302925.2). NCBI lineage: Eukaryota > Metazoa > Arthropoda > Insecta > Diptera > Calliphoridae > Cochliomyia > Cochliomyia hominivorax. Next base: position 63,061,463 of record PYHX02000495.1, on the reverse strand, counting down.
TTTTGTGCTAATAGGGGCCTTCAGATTTTATCATTAAAGTTTCATTTGTAAGCAAGAAATAGTATTTTTTATGGAGATTTATATGGATAAAATAAGGTAAATGTCATGCCATAAATAAGTTTTCGTGTTTTTTATTTAGTTCAACACCCAACTTTCTAGGTCACCTACTATGCTCTTGACCATTAGGGAACTCTTTAACAACTCAAAAATACCTTTGCTATGCCACTTTTACCTACATTACTTTATTCTATGGTAAGTTTAGTCCAAAAGTGATTAAAATACAGATTAGATAACAAATTTTGGTTACTTCCCACATACACTGTAAACATTTGAAGCTCTGTTGTCATTTTGAGCAAAACAGACATTTATTCATTATAATTTCTTGTTACTTCGCGCGTAAAAAGTCAAATGTATAGAAATGTGGCGCACACTATTAGTTTATGATATATATAGTTATTCTTATAATGTATATAATCTAAAATTAGTATAGTCTTTAAATAATCTTAATCTAATCTGACTATAGTCAGTATAATTTGTAAGCCGTTAGCTTAATATAGACAGTTTTGATTACAGACGATCTTGTCAATTTATTCATATCGTCTATTATTACATTTCTATAATAATTCTAATCTTTAGTATATTCTTTACATATTAAATAATAATATATAGTACTTCTCCGCCCACAGTCATCATAATCTAAAACTTTTTTCTTACAAATTTATTCACAAAAACTTTTTCTTCGCCCCCAACCGTTGGCCTCCAAACGAATTCCAAATCGTTTATTCTTTCCGCAATTTTTTTATTTACAATTTGATACTTTGCATTTTTTATTAAATACATTGTTTGTTTATTTTTTATTTTATTACTTGACATTGTTGACATTAAAAATTTAGACGTGATTTTCGGTATTTGTAACACAAAAAAAAAATACCGAAATATAACCAAAGATTAATAACAATAATACGTGAAATCATTTATAAACTGATGTCATAACCAAAGTCGTCTACTAACGAAAAAAATAACTTCTAGTAAGTTCTATCACGCCATCCAGCAAGTGCATCAATCATGGTAATAATTTCACTTTTTTCTATTTTTTCCGTTTAATATCCAACACATTACAAACTTGTGTACACTTTTAGGAGTCATCTAAAGTCATATAAAAATTTTATGATTATGAGTTTATAAGTAAAAATATATAATCAGTCATTCCGAAAACTGTTCTTTTTTTCTCATCTTGGCAACAATGTTTTTTGAAAGAGAGGAACAATTATTATGGAAATTACTTTAGTGTACTAAAGGGACATAAAGTATAGAAATGGAAAAAAATCTGAATGATAGTAAAACAGATTTTATTAAAATTTAGCAATATGATCTAACGATGTAAATTAATTTTTAATACAATAAATGGGCAAAAAAATGTGTGAAAAGAATATATTCACTTTGTCATTCCATGCGCAACGCTAAGAAGGAATCATCTAAGACTCCATAAAAATATATATTCTTACATCAAATCAAAATCTGAGTCTGGCTGTCTGTTGGTTGGCAAGCTCATGTTCACAATAATTGATAGAACATAATAATTCTGAGAAGTTTCTAATTAAATCCATCAAAATTGGTTCATTATATCAATAGATATAGACCGATATCTGAAGCAACCTCTTATGCCAGACAAAGAACTTTCGTGAGATTTGTCAAATAAATCAAAAAAATAAAATGGAATTACGCCATAATATGAAGTTTAGTTTTATTTCATTACCATTCCAAAAATTCTCAGAATCGGTTCAGTAGAAAAAAAGTTAAAGCCAAAATTGTATGTATGTATATATGTATGTATGTATGTATGTATGTATGTATGTATGTATGTATGTATGTATGTATGTTGTTTGTATGTATATGTCTAAATTTACTACACATTCATTGGTGGTGAAGTTATTGAAGATTCGGCATAGTCGACTACAGCATACCCTCCTGTTTCTTTAACAAATTCTTTAACATGATGATGCAGAGAAGTATAACATTACAATTCTAAGAACAAGAACTTCATGGTTATAGAAGTACAAAGTAGGTTACCTCGAATTTTAACTGATTATTTCGAACTGCATGCAAATTGTTTACTTCTCATTCAGTTTCAAAAATGAGTCATATAGTTCTTGATAAGATATTTAAACACTTTTCTATTCAAATTTTTAACTTTCAAAAAATTGCAAGATCTACATAAAAGACAATATTATTTATCAAATGAGGAAATATTGAGCTCAGTAAATCTACCCAGCAAAAAATTAAAAAAATCAGTTTGAATATTGAAAAACTTAAAAAAAATATCATTTTAAATACAATTTTTCTTCAAAATATACACTGATGCATATTTATATAAACAAAATAATGTTGAAGCTTTTTAATTTAGAGGCAACTTAAAAGTACTTTTGTAAAGTAAACAATTTTTTTTTTTGATTTTGTCTCGTTTAAAAAAATTAATATCCGAGATACTTCATTTGCGTCCATAATTCCGCCACGGAAATCTAATGGGGTTCAAGAAAGTTATAATGCTACTATCGCTACGTAAGATTTCATATAAATCAAAAAAAAAAAAAATAGATCGATTCTGTCCCACTGTGCTTCATAAAGCATGTACTTCTTTATTTAAAAACACAAAACTGTATAAGATTGAACTTTATGCATTAATTTTTATGATCATCGAACTGACTGTTTTCAATTTCTTAATATGGTTTCCTGTCAATAGCAAAATATCGCTGATTTTTAATTACATAAAATCGTTTTTCTTATTTTTTTATGTTTCAGAATTTCCCGTACAACTTTTTTTGCCCATACTTAATTAAATTTTGTTAATTTAGTACTTTTTTCATTTTCAAAAAAATCTTATAATAAGTTATTATTTACTTTATACAAACACGTTTATTATTCTCTTTTACATCAGTGAAAAGATTAACTGTCAAAAATGTTGCATTCTCCCAGTGTGCGTCATAAAAAATGTCTAAAATTTTTATTAACATTTTCTTCCAAAAATTACTTCCAATAATCCAAACACTTATTAAATTTAAGGTTAAATATAAAAATTTTTCCATTCGTTTTTACTTTATTGACTTCCTAACAAAATAAAAATAAAAACTGTATTTATTTGTTTATTAATCAGGCTTAATTTTTTCTTTTCAAATTACAGCAAAAGAAAAACAAGTAAACATTTAAATTCGGATATACCGAAACATGAATACCCTTCACCATAAACTCGTTTAAGTAAATACGTTATTTTTCGTACATATACACTCACACATACACTCACAGACGTATACAATATATACACGTTTTTCTTAAATATGAAAGAGAACACTTAATCAGTAATAGAATAAGTTATATTTTTTTAAACTGAACCGATTGTGATCATTTTTGGAATGGTAAGGAAGTACATACAACTTTATATTAAGACATGTAATTAATTTGTCGATTTCTAACTGACAGTTTTACGAAAATATTCCGCTGTAACTTAGACGTTGCTACAGATATCGGTCTATATCATTTAATATATCAAACAGATTTTGTTGATTTTAAATAGAAAAATTATCAGGACTATAAAATACATTCGGGACAAATTTTATTCAGAACTGTCAATTATTATGGATCTGAGCCTACCAACAATAGACAGACGACATTGCTAAACTGACTTAAATTTTGATTTGAGATATAAGATGATTCATTCTTAGCGTTACACACGGAATGACAAAGTTAATATCATCGCTTCACCACTTGTTGTGATGGAGCGTATAAAAAAACTATAATTGAAATTCCAAGTACCAAAAAGGAGAAACAACTAATATTTATTCTTATATTTTCAGCCTTAATTGCGTTGCACTTGAGATGTGTAACTGCTAAATTTAATTAAGCATGAAAACATTTGAAAATATTTTCCAAAATATTATTGTTGTTGCTCTTATATTTGGGTATGAGAGCTCTTGTAAAGTGGGTGGTTGACCATTTCTAGCTTTTCATTTGAATTGTTAGAAAATAGGAAGAAAAAGAATAAATAAAAATAATGCAACTAATGAAGTGTTGCTTTAATCAAGGACAATAAAAAAAAATTTGAAAATATTTTCTCTCTCCTCTTCCCCCTTTAACTCTTTCGTAAAAAAGTGCTTTTCAAATTTTAAGTGAGTAGAAAAAGAAATAAATGCATAAATGATTTACAAAGCAAAGAAATTGCATTTATAAGAGTAAATAATTGTAAAAAGTGTAAAAGTTAGAACAAAATTATTTTTGGAATAAAATTGTGTAAGTAAAATTATTATAAACAAGGTTAAATTATTATTTGATGCCAGAAAGCACTTAAGGAAACATTAATTTTAGGTTCATGTGCAGTTTTACGATTTTCTGCAATTTACGTTTGTTATGATTAATGTTCGCAAACAGGAAAGAAAATATACTTATGTTTGTGTAAGCTCAATATGTATTAAGTAGTAACGTATACTTTATGTTTCAATATAAATGATGATGTGAATTCAATATTCATCATACGTACTGTTTTACAAATTGATTTCTAAAAGAAGAAAATAACAAGTTGCATAGCATACCTTTAGGATGATGATATGTTAAGGTACATGTTACGTATACTTAATATTTATTATGATATTAAGTATTAAATATTAAGTATACGATTTAATTTAATTCTAATTTTAATATATTTTACTTATAAAAGTCAAGCAAATGCTGATTAAATCTTCATGAACAATAATACATATTTGGTATCTATGAAATTAGCAGAAATTGAAAATTCACATTTTTTGAAGAAAAAAATATGTGCAATGATATTTGAAATTATTAAATTAAATCTTTTATATATAAAATAGGATGTTTAATGTATGTAATATATATTTATGTATGTATGTATGTATGTATGTATGTATGTATGTATGTATGTATGTATGTATGTATGTATGTTTGTACGTATATAACGTATTGACCCAAAACGGCTGGGCTAATTTCAATGAAATTTTCACAGAATCATCCCAATATACCCGAAAGTAACATAGGAAAAAAAAATTCAATAGGATCAGGAAAAGGGGTACATTATATTAAAAGTAATTACTAGAGTATCGAATATCTAAAGAACTATAATAGCGATGATTCTTAAATTTGGTCCCAACAACATCCTGAAGAAACTGTGTTACTGGACAAAACGTAAGATCTATAGGTCCAGGGGGAGGGTTACCCTCTTTAAAAAGTATATATTAATTTTCTATTTTATAAAGATCTATAAAATCTTAAATTTAATCCCAACAACTTTTTCAATGAACTGTTTAACTGGACACAACTTTGCACGGGTAGATCTAGGAAGAGGCGTACACCCATACAAAGCAAATTATTACATAATAAATGTTTTCACCTTTTTTAAAAAAAATACATGATATACATGATAAAAAAATACATGCGATTATTATAGATACTTTTTACGAATTTTTCAAACAATGTAGTTCATGAAATACTTATAATATAATAAATTAATACTTCTTTCCGATTTGAACATCTTTAAAAGAATAAGAGATATTTATTGCCGAACTTTTACAAAAATCAGTCTACTAAAGAGACCAACTTTGTAGGATCTTGAACTAAACATTTAGAGCATCTCTTAAATCAAACCAAAAGTATCTCAGAACTGAATGTTTTGTTATGATGTATCTAGTTTTTAGAAAAATCGATTTTGGACACTCTGCGCGGTTATATTGTTCAGAATTAATTTCCTATTTTGTCAATAATTTTTGTCATTGCTGAATTGTTACAAGAACAAAATCACAATGTGTGTGCGATTGGAATACTCCAACTTAGACAAAATATACGATTCCCGAGACGAAATTACGTAACAAACATTTTATATAAAAATAATTTCGAAATGTAATTGAAGACATATCCAGTAGTTGTAATGGATTTTTTATCGTGTATTTGTTTCCGAGATATACATACAGTGTTTTTTACTAAAACAGATCAAATAAATATAAGATTTTGAATATTAAAAACCTAAGACGAATACAAGATGTTTTTCGTTTTTTTTTATTAAAATTTTGCTAAATTATATATTTTATATTATTAACAGCTATTTTCACAGACAACATCATTATTAATACTAAAGTATGGTTTTCGACATTTCTTTCAATCTTCAATAGATCGGATCTTTTATAAAGTTAAATTAATTTATTTTTTAGTTCTATTTTTTATATCTCTTCAAAAAAATTGAATATAAAAATATGACAAGAATTAAAAAAGATAAAAATAAAACGGAGAGAAATTAAAAAAAATAAATAAAAAGAACAATTCGCACAAATTTGAATCGGTATAGCAAGATACTAAACTAATGTCTTTACTTTTGTCGAATGAAGTTTTACTGCAACAAGAAATTTGTTTGGTGCTTCTTTATGTACAAGCAATTTTTTCTTGGGTTTTCTTTTCAAACATTAAGAATTTCTGAGCGAGCAAAAAATTAAAAATTTAATTCATTTTTTATTCTTCACTTGAAGAAAAAGATGTAAATATCATCCGAAAATGAAAATGTGTTCCGAGTTTTTCCATACTCTGATTATAACAGCCATTAACCATTTTCATTTTATGAAATCAAAAACAAAATAAACCAATACCTTAAGGCAAAAAATTCATTCAAATTCGTTTTTGAGCCAACAAATTTATTTTTACTAAATTTCATCAAGATTTGTGAATTGTGAATTTTAGAATGTTCACAACGTTAAAATGGTTAATCAGGACAGAGGGACAGATAAATAATGTTAAGCCAACTTAAGAAATGATTCTGAAATCAGTAGAATTTAAAATTTATAAGGAACTAATCACCTGCGGTTGTGTAGGGTATAATTAAGTTTTTTGGAAAAAATACTATTTTCTGCAAATTTTATTGATTTAAGTGATTTGACATTTTTAATTGAATTTTATAAAAAAAGAAAATCAATTAATTTTGTCAATTTAAATTTTGTGACATTAAAATAATTGAAATTATATCATGTTATTTAATAGTAACTAAATTACAAATTTCAAAAAGAACTATAATGACTTTTGGTTTTATTTTTTAATTAAAACTTTTAATTATTTTTCAATAGAAAAAAGAAAACAATTAAATAAAAAAGTAATTAAAACTTATTTGTAATACATATTTTAAACATTAAATAAGTTTTTCGTTAAATATTTTCAGAGTAAACTTATTAATACAGTATTGATTATTATATTTTTTCTCTTTTTCTCTCTATTACAGATAAGTTACAAGAAAAAGAGCTCAAATTAATTGCAACAAAAAAATAAATAAATAAATAAGTTCTTTTAATTAAACAAAGAAAAAAACGCCAACAATTGTGAACAAAATAATGACAACAAAAACTGAGATAAGAGCAATACATACACCTACAACAACAAAAGAAACCAGAACTACAACAAACACAAAACGTAACACTAAAAGAACAATAAGAAAATCTAAAGAATTAATAAATAGACTACAACAACCACAACTAAGAGAAAAACTAACAAATGAGACTCAATTCAAATTAAAGGCAAAAGCAACAACAACTACAAGAGAAGCAGTAACAACAGTTAAACAAAAACTAAGATAAACTAAAGAAGAAGAGTTTAGAGAAATAAAAATCTTTAACAAAACAAATTTTCCTCTTAGTGCATCCAACAAAATTCTACAAATTCTACATTTCAATACCTTTTCCACTATTCCCAAAGAAAAAGAAGGTCTATGGAAATCCAATTAAATTCTAAACAATTACCACCATTACCGCCACCTTTAGCACTACCACCATCACTACCACCACCCATAGGAAATATTGCAGCATTATTAACAGTGAAAACTGGAAAAACCACAATTTTAGAGTCCATTGAAGAAAGATTGTGTTATTGTCCGTCTTTAAATCCGTTTCAAATTACAACGAAGACGAATAACAACAACAACAGCAACTACAAGAGAAAGAAAACCAGCCACAAAACAACAACAACAAACTGCAGCTGTTGTAGTGATAATGAGGAAATTAGTCATTTGCCTTTTAGTTTTTGGGCTCTATGCAATACAGACAGTAGTGGGACATATGAACAGTGACCCAGCGCCAGGACGTTCACCAGGACCACCTGTAGATTTTCAAACAATAAATCTAACTTTGGCAACAACAATAACAACAACATCCAAAACAAACGAAGAAGATGTATTAGACAATAACAACTACAACAACCATAACAGCCATGAAAACAACAACAAACAAATCAATGTAAATAATGAAAATGTTGCTGACATAAACGCAGCTACAGTTAGTAGTTTACCAACAACAATTACGCTTAATAAACAACTGCAACAAGAACTAGAAGAACTAGAGACAAACCACAAAAATAATTTACAACAAAACCGCAATAACAACGAACCGGAAATAAACATCAATGATAGAGAATCACTTAATGACTCTTACAAACAGTTAAAAGCATCCACAGAATTAAATAATCATAATGAAAATGATAAAGATGATGATGATGATGCTACTAATGATTATGATAATCAACAATTACAACAACAGCAAAAACAGCAAGAACATAATGTAGATGTTAGAAATCATGATGATGAAATTACCTCAACATCAACACATTTAGACAGAAATGCAATTAATTTTCAATTAACAAAAGATAACAAATATCAAAGTTCTTTAGATGATAAAAATCAACATAATGATAATGATAAAACGATATATAATTATCCTCCCACAAATGTTAGAGAAACTTCTACTCGTGTGGATAACAAGCACAATGAGCAGGAGCAGATGACATTACATAAAAATATTGATTATGTCACAAGCAGGAGCGGCAGCAGCAACAGCAACACACATGAAAAACTGCGGCAACAATATTCAAAACCAGTACCCGCCATATCAACAACACATTTACACAATCGGAATGACAATATGGAAACATCTTCAACATCATTGTTTCCCGCCTCGTCTGATTTCTTCTCGTCCTCCTCGTTCTCCTCCTCTTCATCATCTGTTGGCACATCAGCATCATCCTCCTCCTCATCTCACACATATACTTCCTGTCATTCAGATCTCAATGATTTTCTCAATGATGTTACTGTGATTGAAGTTGATGATGATAATAATGATGACAGTTTTTCAAATACTAACAATAGTTCCAACACCACATCTTCTACTTCTTCCTCCTCGGCAACATTGCCACCCATATTGCAGGGATTTAAAATCCAATTGCAACTTTATCATGATGTCTTTGATGCCTCAACCGCATTTGGCATCAACTGCGGTTTATTGTATAAAAGTAAGTAGAAAACTTCTTACAACACCTATGTTTGTATGTATGTATATATGTATGTATGTAGTAGTGATTTTATAAAAAAAGTAAAAAGAAAAAAGCAAAAAAGAGAAATGTGAAATAGTACTTTGGCAAACGGGTAAAAATGAATATTTATTTTTAGTCTTTAAATCTATTCGTTTTCCATTTGTGGCTTTTTGAACTTAATGCTCTAATGAATTGTTTAATTGTTTAGCATAATGATGTAAAGTTGCATTATAAATGCAAACTAAAAGGATTTCGTTTTTGCAAAAATGAAATTAGCAAAAAAAGACAATGGAAATTAATTTGTAAAATTATTCTGCAAATTAGAAGTTAAATTGATAAAACGTATGAGTAATATTTGATAAATAAATAATTAATATTAATCATACGGTCTTGGTTATAAAAAAACATATTTTCCCATGGATAATTTCGGATAAAATTTATGTCTGAAAGCAAAATGTGGAATTGCTATATCTTTTAATTCACAGTGGGATAGAATTGTGTTTTCGTACCCTCCACCACCAGAAGTGGTGAAGATTGTATATTAACTTTGCTATTCCATGTGTATCGCTAAGAAGGAATCATCTCAGATCATCTCTGGCATGCTTACATCTACAATACTTGAAAGAGGCCAATGAAATTTGGCCTGAGTATTTGCTATAGTCCTGAAAAGTTTTCTATTTAAAATCTAAATAAAACCGAAGTAATCGTGTTAATTTTAAACCGCGTAGACTATAATTAATGACAGTCAGAAAGGGCAAGGTCTTAGCTATAGACACTAGTCACTGACATGATGGAAGTTTATATTAGTGAATAATCTTAGATACGAGATGGTTACTTATCCTACCCAATTTACCAGAAAATAAAAACAATTACGCTTATATTTATATTATAACAGAGCTTCAAGAATATTCGGGTTCCTTTTCTTTTTAGCGCTCCAACGTCATTTCCTAAAGTTTTTTGCAACATCTTTCGACTTGAACCAATTTTCCAATTTTATGACAACCAATAACAACTTTTTTGCATTTAAGAAAGTTTCTCCATTATCTGTCGAAATATATAAAATAGAATATAAATATATAAACGAATAGATCCAGGGAAAGAGATGCCCCCCATACAAAGCAAATTTAAATACTAATAATCTATTTAAATTGTATGATAATACAACGCTAATTTTTGCTTAGGGCCAGCCACGCCCTAATTTTATTTTAATATTTTTTTTTTTTTTTTGCAAAACGTAGTTTGCCGGATCTGTTAGTTTATCCATTTAAATATTTTAAATATTTTTAAATATTTTATTACATTTAACAAAGCTAAATTTCACCATAATTCATATATTGAAATTTAAGTAATTAAAGTGACATTTTCAATACGATTTTATGTGAGTGGCAAAAATGCATTTTATTACATATTGAGTTTCATGTAAAAGCGAAATAATGTACATTTTACTTGTATAAAATTCTATACACAAAGATATTTTTCAAAAGTAATTTAATTTTAAATAAAACTCCAGTTTTTCTTAAATATTTTATTTGAAATTCCACAAAAAAAATTAAATTAAATTCTATAATTATTCCAAGGAAAAAGGAAAAAAGAAAAGAAATTAAACTATTATTGCTGCTTCTTACGAAATTCATATTAAAACATTAAATGCATTTGAAACTTTAAATTCATTCAACATTATTCATAAAATAAAATGTTAATGAGTTTGGAAGGAAATGCGCCATTTTAAAAATAGTAGTAGCAGCACAACAACAACAAAAAAAGCAAAAAAAATATAGTTTGTCTTACATTCATCATTTTGTAACACAGCAAAAGAAGAAAAATTACAGCATATTGACAGGCGTTTGGTAAATGCTTTACAAACACGACCACCAAAAACTCATTAGTATGCAATGAGATTTAAATCTTTTTTTTCAGTTTCTTTAAATAAAAAAAAACTTTTAGTTTTTCACTTTGTAACTCTGTTGCTGCATGAAAGTGTAAATTGCAATTGAGAGTGAAGGACTTTATATTTGAAGCAAAAATGATGAAAGTTTTAGCATTTGTTTGTTATGTCGTTTGTTTCATGATGAGGTTATAATGCAATTATGATATAATACAGGGCCTTTGAAAAAATCCAAACTTATACTTATGGTTGTTATTCATTCATTCAGTTCAGATTTTACTTAATAAATATTCAGTTCTAGTTCAGTTCTGGTTCAGTTCTAGTTAAGATTCTACTTTAGATTTAGTTCAGTTTTGGTTAAGTTCTAATTCAGTTCCAATTCAGTTTTAATTCAGTTCTAGTTAAGATTCTACTTCAATTTCAGTTCAGTTTTGGTTCAGTTCTAGTTAAGTTCCAATTCAGTTCTAGTTAATATTCGAGTTCAGTTTTAGTTCAATTCTAGTTTAGTTCCAGTTCAGTAATAAAAAGTAAAATTTAAAATTGAAAAAAAGTTCTAGTTCAGTTCTAGTTCAGTCAGGTTTAATTATTGCTGAGTGCAGCTCTAGATTAAGTTTATATTCTCGTTCAGATCCTAGTTCAGATCCTAGTTCAAATTGTAGTACAAATTCCTATTCGGATTCCAGTATAGAATCTAGTCCAAATTCTAGTCGGGAGTCTAGTTTAGATTCAAGTTCAGTTCTAGTTCAGTTTTAATTCACATTTTAGTTCCGATTTTAGTTTATATTATTTTTTGGTTCTAGTTTTGTTCTAGATTCTAATCAAGTTATTATACAGATTTTCATTCAGTTCAGATTCCAGCTGAGATTCTAGTTCATATTGGAGTTCAGTTTCTAGTTCAGATTCCAGTGCAGATCTAGTTCATGTTCCAATGAAGATTCTAGTTCTTGTTCAGATTCTGTATCTCAAATTCTAGTTCCTCAAATTCAAGTTGATATTCTACTTCAGATTTAGATTTGTATTATAACAGAGATTCTAGTTCATACTACATCTTTAGATTGGATTATAGTTCAGATTCTAGTTCAGATTTTGATTCGGATTCTAATTTATATCACGCCTCTTGAACAGATTATAACTCAAATATATATTCTAGTTCAGGTTTTAGTTTAAATTTTGGTTCCATGTACATCAACACTAACGGTGAACGGACCACGTGATCAATTCCTCGATTATGGGTTGTCGAAAACGAGGTTCATGTGTTCTCTGGACTTTCGTTTAAAATCTTCGGCAACAAAAGGTAAAACTGATAATTAATATTTGTGGGTCAAATAATAAAGGGGTTCTGCTGATAGGCGCATATCTATGTGATATTGTTTCCGCTAAGCAATGCTATTTGAAAGCAATATATCACTTCCAATTATAATTATAGCATTTTTTTTTTGCAACTCTCTCTTATTGCCTTTTGGGCCCTATAGCATAGATAACCCTTTTAATAATATCTTCTTAAGAAGAAATACAATCGAGAATGATTTTATCTACAAGGTTGAAATTACTTTAAACTTAAGTAGATTTTTGTTTTCATTTTCTTTACGCTTCGTTTTAGTTTTTCTTCATTCTTCTATTTTGATAATTCCTCAAGGATTTTTGTCGCACAAAAAAAGAAGAAGAAACTTTTTTCATTAGGCTTATAATATTTTCCAAAACTTGAAAAATAATTTTCACATACACATACACATTCTACTAGTGTGCAAATGTATTTATATGATTTCATGTGTAAATTTATTTAAATTAGAATTTTTGTTTTAGTTTTAGCTTTTTTCTCTTGTTTCGTCTGTTTTTCTATTTCACTTTGTTTTAAATCCATTAAATTGCAACATTTGTTGCATATTCCCCAATTGACACTCGTTTAGTAAAAATACAAACATTTCAAAAATTGACAATTGTCAACAAGCAATACGATTAGCAGAATGTCGTCGTATAAGTGTAATTAACATTATCTCTCTGTCATTCTCTTCTCTGTTGTTTTCCTCTTATTAGCTGCATATTGCCACTTTGGTTCAATCTATTTTTTTTTAGTTTTTTCCCTCCTTTTTGTGTGTATTTTGTGAACTTGATGACTTTTTAAAGCCTTTTTTATGGTATTATTGACAGCTGTTGATTGACAACAATTGACATCGTTTGTTATTTGTATGAATTTGTGTTGGAAATGAGGGTGTTGTTATTGAATATGGAATATATTATGAATAAAGTGTTCGTTTTTTTTTAATTTTTTGCTATTTGTAATATCATAAGTGCTTAAGTGTCAATTCTCAATAATTCATACAATATGATATTTTATTTGATAATATTGAAGGTCTCTGTATATCGAGTACTGTGGGTAGAGAGTTTCATAAGTTGATAAAAAGTTATAATATTTATTTTAACTGGATTAATAAAATATTCGTTTATATTATTTTTAAACCTCGCATGGAGGACCATATCAAATCCACTAATCGCCAGTCATTCAGCTTCAAAATTTTAATGACCCGAATATCATGAAGTTGTTTGACCCAATTTCAAAATTAAGAAAAGTTTTTTGTAAATTTTCAATCGTTTATTTTGGATCAGTATAAGTAACATTTTTGTGGCTCTTAACATCAGCAGTTTATATATTCTTCGTTATCGTATTGGTACCAATATGAAATCACATCAAAAGCATAAGAACAGAATGCTTTTCCTGACCAAAGAAAGAGAATGTCCTTACATAAAGCTAAAAGATGGGCATTTCGAAAAAATTCCTATAGTAATTTTTATAACAAGACATTAGAAAAGGAGCAAGTGTTCTATCCTTTGTGCAACTTCCCAGCTCTGAGATAAATCTGTTCGATTGAATATACGATCAGTGTTCTCTTTCCTTACAAGTACGGCTTAGTTCATTAAAGTCGCCTGAATAACACAACAGAATTCAAAATGCGATATTTGTAGGAAACTATCCAGAGCAATTACAAATCTCATTATGTTACAAAATTGCGTCGCGAGTCCAAATAAATCTTTAATGATTTTTTTAATTTTATTTTATAGCAAAAATATTTCTTGATCATTTAAAAACGAGTCAATATCTCTAATCTTTGGCATATTTCTAATCGAAACTAGTTTGATATTAATTATTTAGTTAAAGATTGAATCAAACTAATTTCTATTACTCTATTACACTAAGTACAGTATTCATCGATCGACCTTATGGTGGATGAGTCAAAACCTTTTATTCATTTTTTCCAATTAATGTTTTTTTTTTTTTTTTTTTTTTTTTAACAAGATTAAGTAATCGAGTTTGGTGAATTCTCTCTCATATTTTTTACTCTTGTCATATGAAGACCCAATTTCAAAAAATCATAATATGTTTTTCTGATCCGGCTCTTAATGTCTTAAAAGCTTTTGAATGAATCCCAATATTACCTTTTTAACATTTGACAATAATCTTCGTCAATAAGCACTTTCAATAAGTCATCTTCAAACTTTTATACCTTCCACCGCCTCATATGGTGATACAGGTTATATAAAGTTTATCCTTCCTTGCGTTACGCCATGAAGGATGTACAAATCTGAATCGACTTAGATATGACCGTTCGTCTATCTGTCAGCTGATATCAAGCTCATATTGCACTGTTGGGGCTATTTATTTGATGTCAGCAAAAGCAGTGCAGTCATAGGTCAGGGGTAGTCGTGTCTCTTCAAAAAGGTATATTTTTCTGAAACTTTTGAAGTTAACTTCTTGAAAATCAGCACGTAGATAAATCCTTAATAATGTAATATTATAGACTACCAAATATTGAATAGCGCACGGAGAATGCTGTTCCCCTTCAATCAATATATAGCATATGAAATTTGATGCATGAATAAAGCAATAATTGCTTCATTCATGTTATAGATAACACAATTTTGGTATAGGGCACTGGTCAGTACAATTGTTTTTATTTTGATTTATATAAAATTGATTAAAGATTAGTGTTTTCCAAATATAAGATTATTACTTTTTTCATTCTTTTTGGTACACCGAATGACTTAAGTAATATACCCTCATCATCACTTAAGGAAATGACGCATAACAACATCTTATACGACTTAACTCTTATTCTCTATCTTAATCAGAAATTCCTGCTTTAGTTAAATTTTCCTGCTTAAGTTGGGTGAAAAAACTTAATGTCACGCTTAAACGTTCAGGTTTTACTATTATTTTGAAAATATTATTAATTAAGCATATCTGAAATTCACATAGCATTAGTGCCACTGTATTTATACCTTCCACTACCCCAAGTGGTGAATGGCTTATATTAACTTTATTATACCGTACATAATGCTAAGAAGGAATCATCTGAGATCCCATAATATAATATATATATATATATATATATATATATATATATATATATATATATATATATATATATTATATATATATATATATAATATATATATATATATATATATATATATATATATATATATATATATATATATATATATATATATATATATATATATATATATATTCTTAAATCAAATCAAAATCTGAGTCGATTAAGCTATATCCGTCTGTTTGTCTGTTTGTCTATCTGTCTGACCTGAGTATTTTCTATAGTCCTGAGTATTTCCTATAGTCCTGAGAAGTTTGCTATTTAAAACAAGAAAAATCCGTTCAGTATATTAAAAGCTAAAGACCAATATCTGAAATTGTTGTTGAAGTTGTCAAATAAAAATCGATAAATTAGAATGAAAATTTGCCACAATAGTTGTATGTACTTCATTTTCATTTCTGTGTTATATTTGAGAAACACCTTTATAAATTATATACTCTTGTGAGTGTATGTACGAAACCTAACGTATTAACTTCACACGCATTTGTGATAGAGGATATTAAGAAATTCGTTATAGCCAAATAAACTTGTTCATGTTGCATCAAAATGTCATAAAATATTTTGCATTTTAAAGGTTACACAATAAATAAACAAATACAACATCAAAACAATAACAGTAGTAGTGACAATAACAAGACCATTAAGTCTACAAATATCAAACGTATCTTTTATGTGCTCAACATTCTGTTAGCTTGTCTGTCTGTCCCATAGCCTGACTATTTCCACAATTTTCTTTCATATTTCCTGTTACAAAATCTCTGACAATAAATATTTAAATATTCTTTCAAATAAATAAATTTATTAGTCCTCTATAAGATGAAAACAATCTATACACATACACACAGAAACTGTCATTAGTTAGCTATGACTGTGTATGTGTGTGCATTTTATTCTATCTATGTATTTGTGACCATTTAACTTAAAGTATCAACAGGAAAATGTGGTAAATATGTTTACATCCTCCTTTGTTCGTTTTATTTATTTTGATTTTTGTTGCAGGCAATTTCCATAATCTTATTGCTTTTCTTTATTTATATTTTTATTATTTTAAAATATTTTATATTCAAGTTTTCAATATATATTTATACCCTACTTCACCATAGATGGTTATTTCGGCCTCCTCCCGGAATGGAGTTTTAAGATTATTAAAGTCCTTAATATAAAACGATTTAAACGAAATTTGGCACAAGTAAGCAACGAGGGTTGATCAATTATTTCTTATTAGTCCTATAATAATGTCCCTTGTAGTTATCACTTTAAAGCCATAAAACTCACTTGTTCGTTGGTAATGAAAAATAACTGGGCAAATTAAGATAAATATAAGCAAAAACCTTTGTGCAAAATTATACGAAGGTCGGTTCATCATTTTTTCTAGCTCCTATAAAATTCATTATTTAACGCATGAATTTCACATAAATGTTAGTGTCACAATAATGTACTTCACACTTAATAATAAATCAGAAAATCTAATTGTACGAGGGTCGCTCTCTATTTTTTGTAAGTACCATTTTTAACCGATAATGTGGTGTAAGGTATTAGACAGTCGGGCTTGACCGACTATATATTCTTACTTTTTTTTGTTTTTTTTTTTTTTTTTTTTTTAGGGAATTTTATAAAACTGAATTTGAATTTCCTCCTCATCCTACAGTTGTTGCCACTTTGTGTGTTTATTTGGTTATAAAAACACTGTTTAAAGTCTCAGTAAATAGATGATTTGGTATCAACATAAAACTTTGAATGACTTTAGGTTAAATTGCCAAAGAATTATTTAAATTTTCTGTTTGTTTGTTTGTTTGTGTATTTAATAAACAATAGAAATTTGACAATAAAATAATGTTATTACTTGTTAAAGGCGATAATGGAGTGACAAGTAATTGAGTGAACTAGTTTTTTTTGGTTTAAAATGAAATAGAAAATAAATATTCTATAAGTATTGAAGAAGGTTTACAAAATTGGATTCACTTCTTATTTAAATTAATACACTGATGCATATTCCTATAAACACAAATAATCTTCTTTCATATTTCTGTTGTTGTCATCAAAAAGTACCTGATTTCACCAAATTTGTATCAAATCAAAATCTGAGTCCACTTAGCTATGTCTATCCCTCTGTCTGTCTATTTATTTGTTGTTGGCACGCTCACATCCACGATAAATGACGAAGTTCAATGAAAATAGAAGTTTCCTATCTAAAATTACCAAAATCAGTTCAGTAAAGTAAAATATATAGATCGATATCTGTCAATTATAAATCCATTAGATTAGAATAGAAGTTTTGCCGTAATATTATGTTATATGTACTTCAAAGTATCAAAATCGGTTCTTCAGAAATATAGCATAAAGAAAAATAGCATAAAGAAAACCATCTAAAATTGTCTCGAAAATGGGTTGAGAAGTAGAAAAAGTTTATTTTCTCTAACGAAAATAAAATTAATTTAGACTGTTCTGCTTCATACTCATGTTATTTGTATGATTTGATATCCAACCATGTTCGGAAATCTAAACGAATTTCGGCGACGATAATGGCATGGTTTGCGTTTTTTGCAGTTGGCAAATCTGTTTTGTTCCAACAAAAATTTATAGCAAAGTTTATAACAAATTTCTGTAAGATGTTCTTTTCCCTTGTTGGAATGACCGGCTTGCAGAGAACCTGTGGGGGTACATATACAACAAAGTTTATCACAATAATTTAATTAAGTTTTTAAAAAACTGTGCGTTTATTAAAATGTCCACCAGTGTACGAACAAAATATTTCTTAGTCCATTTCATGTAAGGTAAATTTAATATAAACATTTATTATATTTCACAAACGTAAATTCTTTTTCCAATGTTTTAGCTTTTTTCTGCAATTAAACTATATTTTTGTGTTTTTTTTTCGATAAATCATAATATTTAATATTCATGACTGTTGCTACAAATCACACTTGATGTAAAAGTCAATTTTAGTTATTTAGAGATTAATTTAGTAAATTAAAACTGATTGATTTATTGATAAAACTTTTGATTTTGCAAATTAAGAAGAAGCAAATAAAATTAAATGTCAAAAAAATGTCTAATTTTATTGGATTTTTATTATTTTTTGTGATAAAGAAAATATTGAAATAACAGAAATAATAAAACATGATATCAGATATCCACAGTCCATAGGGTCTGTTATTACTCCAGGCTTTATATCAACATTCAAAAATACTGCTATTTTTCGAAATGTTTGTACTTTAAAGAGATTTCAAAATTAAACCTGCCATAGAGCTATCGGAAATAGAGGACCAATCCTCGTATAATTTAACAGTTCACTTTAAATTTTTATAAGATAATTAAATATACAGTAAAACATTTGTATGGGGTCTGATGAATTAATGAACCCATCATCACTAATATCAATAAAACGTGAGTCAAAATAATTAAACGTGTCAAATTTTAACAAAGATATTTTATAATTTCGCCCGGAATTTTATTCACAAAATTTATGGGAATAACCAGCCAAATTGTCATCATTAAACCTGTAGGATATTGTTGCTTCTGAAAAAGTTACTAGACAAAAATGTGTGATCATTTCGGTCACATTCATTAGTTTTGATAGATCTCACAAAGATAAAAGAAATTCAATAAATTTTTATAAAAATTTCTCTATAAAAATTACTTTAAAATAGTCCGTAACCCAGAGCAATCAAGAATTTTTTATACCCTCCACCATCGCAAGTGGTGCAATTCTAAGGAGGAATCATTCAAGACTCCATATTCTATGTATATTCTTGCATCAAATGAAAATGTGAGTTAATTTAGCTATGTTCTCCTGTTTATCTGTTGTTGGTACGCTCACATCAACCATCAACAATGCGATAAAAATTGTCCTGAGTATTTGTTGTATAATCCTGAGAAGTTTTCTGTTTAAAACCATCAAAATTGGCTCAGTATATTGAAAGTTATAGATTGATATTTGAGCAGCAAGCAACAGACTTGGGTAAAATTGACAATTAAAACTCGACAAATGTGAATTTTGCAATTATATAAAACTTTATGTACTTCATTACCATTTCGCTCATTCCATGACTGATTAAGTGTTCCGTGGTATATTTAAAATCATGGAAAACAAAAGGGCTCAATAAAAGACAACAGACAGACATTGTTTTCTTTGAATATTGGAGTCTCTATTGGCGTTCACATTGAGCACCGTAGGAAACGGATAATTTTCTTTCTAGGTGAATCGCTGGGAAAAAACAAAAACAAATACACATAAGTATGCAACAAAAGAAGAAAGAGTGACATTTTAAGAAACTGTTATATCATAATTTCAGTCACTGTAGTTAACAGTGATTAACCAATCAAAGCGATTAAATCACAGTCGTGAAAAAATCGCTCATCTCTGTAACATGTTTTTGAATTTACCCACAAATATTGGGATGTACTTGGTCAATAGTTAAGAACCTTTTAAGTCTAAAACATTATTCCCGGATGTGGGATTATATGGAAGTTCAAACTAAATATGGTCCGATAATTGTCAAATTAGATTTATATATTAATAACATTTAAATTTTCAATAAAATTTAAGAGTCTTATATACTTAAAACCATTTTCCCCGAAGTGCCTTAAATAAGGGCTACGGCAAATTATATCCCGAATTTATAGCATATATTTAAGAAAGTTAAAACAATAAATATAAGTCAAATAATTACTCCACCATATCCTTTGAGTTTACTTTTATAACAAAATAATTTCAGAAAATTTTCTTTAAAATTGCGACCTGTATGAACAATTTTGCATATATGAGACTATAACTTTCTTCTATTGATCCATCTTCTTAACTGTGACGAAGTACATAAAAGTGTAGGTTGTGATTAAATACTGTTTAAATCCCTTTATTAATTTTATAATTTCGAACTGATTAAAATAACAGTTAATAAAAATTCCTAAATATTCTGACAATTATTCTAGACGAGATAATGTTTTCAACAGAAAGGCACTCATAACTAATTTGACTCAGATTTAGACTTGATGGAAGAATATACAGACGGGGTCAAAATAATAGCACTACTTACATGTCTCATCTTTACTGCTAAATTGTGTTTTTTGTTCGTGAATATTTTTATCCACAATTTTGTAGTCCCATTATTCAAAATATATTCTTGGAGAAAAATTTGATTATAAAGAAAAAAATATCTGATTGGGACCTCTCAAAATAATAGCACTATTTCTATTATACTTTAAAAAAAACATTAAAAGTTCAAACAATTGCAATAACATTTAGTGTAGAACAGTGAACAGTTGCTTCTGAAATTTGTAATTAACAAAAGTTCTTAAAAAAGCTTTTTATTAGAATTTCAATAATGGTTTGGTCTAAACACTGTACTTCAGAAAAGCTTACACTTATTAAAAAGTGTGGTTCTGATAAACAAACTTATACCGAAATAAAAAATATTATTTAATAATCAAATAAAATTATTTAAAATATCATAACCTACAATTTAAAAGTAGGGAGTCGTGGACGAAAAACTGTAGCGACACCTTTAATTGTTTATCGTATATTACGTTAAATAAAGAAGGCGACATTTATCTC
Organism: Cochliomyia hominivorax; assembly: GCA_004302925.2. Lineage (NCBI taxonomy): Eukaryota > Metazoa > Arthropoda > Insecta > Diptera > Calliphoridae > Cochliomyia > Cochliomyia hominivorax. The sequence goes on along the minus strand of PYHX02000495.1, from coordinate 63,040,300 downwards.
CGCTGCGGGGATTTAAAAATAATTAAATTTGTAAACAAGTACTGAAACTGTATCAGAAAGCTTCGAGAATATAACTTGAAAGCCCATAGACCTTGAAAAGTCCCCCTCTTAACCGCTCCGCACATCTCATAGATTAGAATTTGCTAAAACGAACATGCGACGTTTGTCTCAGCTGTGGGTATTGAAGAATAATTAAGAAAACTTAGGGAATATAATTTGAAAGTCCATGGATCATGAAAAGACCCCCTCTTAAAGGTTCCGCATGACTCCAACAAATAGATTAGAATTTGCTAAAATTTGTTTGGTTTAGCATATTGAAAATGGGAAGTAGTATTCTGTGGACCGATGTGTCTTAAATATTTTTTATTTGTAAGAAGGTCCCTTAGCAAGGAAAATATTTCAAACACAACGGCTCTAGTGTTTTGCTATGGAATTGATTTTCGTACTATGGTGTTGAACTTATTTACCGTATTAAAAATATTATGGATGTTTCAGAATATATGAAAATATTTAAAAAAGTAATGCTACCGTATGCGTCGGAAGAAATGCCACTAATTTGGATCTTGCAACAAGGCAACGCCACCAGCAAAATAGCAAAGAAGTGATTTCAGAATGGAGAGACTGTAATGGAGAGTCTCCCGATGCAATCGATAATTTGTCTACAAAAGCTTAAAAGCACTTTAGCCCAGACATGGAACTCTATTATCCTTGAAAGGTGTAAGAATGTAATTAAATCAATGAAAAGTCGATGTTCGGCTGTTATTACCAACAAAGGAAACAAAGAATAAATAAGCTCAATTCGACAAAATACCACTAAAAACTTAAAGAACAATTATTGAATTTTGACTTTTTGTTATAGTTGAAACTGGGTGGTGCTACCATTTTGATGCCAGGTTTTATGAAATCTTAAAAAAAATTAATTTAAAGGAAGATAATGAATAACTTTTTAACTAAATTTTGTATTTCAAATGGCTTTTATGACTCATTAAAGAAGATGTATGAGTGCGGTGTTATTATTTTGACCGCAACTGTATATATACTTTATGGGGCTTTCTTGGCATTACACACATAATGACTAAGTTTCTTCATATAAAAATAATAAATATGAAATATATAAAATCTATTAATTGGAAAATAAATTATTTTTCCAATTAACTCTTCAATTATTATTCCCCCATTTAAATTGAAATACTTAAAAATTATTTCTATTAAATTTTCCGCCTATTTCACATTTCTATAATATTAACTAGATTTAAAATATGCCTTCCTTTTTACATCTCACTGACCCACTAAAGAGCTAAAGCTCCAGAGAGATTGAAAAGTGGGCAGAAAAATAACGTTTATTTTTATTTAAAAATATAATTTCATTAAAATGTTATTAAAGTTGAATTTATATTCTTATATAATTTCTTTTCTCATATTTTCTTTTAACTGCACGTGCTTTAGTACGACTTACAACAAGTTTGCCGACATTAACATCAGCACCATTACAATCACCACCATCGTCATCATCATCATCAGCGACAGCGGGAGCTTCAGCTACAAAACAACAACAAAAACGTCAGCAAAAACAACAGAGTGCAATACCAGAAATGCAAAATCCTACAATCCACCAATACACAGGAGAATTCTTTGTTGAAACAGTTTCGCTCTTGAGTTCCCAAGAACGTGGCACTTTTGTTACAAACAATGATGATAACAATGCGAACAACGATGATGTTGATGATAATTCCAGTACAAGTAATGGAGGTACAAATAATAATGGTGGTAATAGTGAGTCCTTAGGCAACAAGTTGCCAATTTCATGGTTCGCCACATCTCAGCATACGGGGAATTGGCAGATGAAAAATAATGCCGATGCGTTAACAAAAAATCTGTATAATAGAAATTTTAATTCTATGTCTGATGAAAACAACGATAATGGAACTGATGTCGAAGGGGAAGAAGAAGAAGATGCAGAAAATGGCCAAGATGATGATAATGCTGTTGTTGGTAATGCAAAGAATAAGAACTCACTTGAAGTAGCAGATAATATTGATGCTGTGCCATCGAATAGTTTTTATAAAGCAACAAAAAATGGCTTTAAGCTAAAACAACAGCAACAGCAAAAGCAGCAGCAGCATCAGCACTATGATACAAGCAATAATAAGTGGCATTATGTAGATAATGTAGCATCTTCTCCAGCATTGTTCTCGTCCTCAACGCATTCCTCTTCAGGTGCCAAGAAAAAACGTAGAAAATCAGACGAAATTGAAAGAACAACAAACATCTGTTCATCGGAAAATAAATGGCAGGGAAGAACAAAAAGTTATACTAATGCTGCTGGCGGTATTAGAACAGAATCCCTGGGTTTATGGCTGGTAAATGAGCTTTGCGAACAAGACGACACCATAGAGTTTAGGTAAGTACACTAATGTATTTTATACGCCAACTACATATAAAAACGAAATACACAATATTAAAGCATTAAAGCATACTTATAGGATGAAATAACTAAATGCAGTTATCCACAACATGTATAATTCCAATTTGTCTTCAATTAGTTTGAAATTTTAAAATTAATATTAATTGTGTATTGGTGGGTGTATGTGTATGTGTGTGTGAAACAACACTGTCAATGTCTGTTAAAATGCTATTAAATTCGAATTAAATGTTATGGATTTTTTCCTTTTAAATATGAAATGGACGTTATTTTCCTTAAAACGAAGTGAAATAAGAAAGTCATTCAATTAATTTGAAAATATTTGTTAATACGGTATTTTGACTAAAACGTGGGTAATTGGATAAAATGTGCAGTGCGGTCCTTTAAGTTTTCAATGCAGTGATTTTATATATCAATAATCAACTACCTCTCTGCAATTACACGAACTGTCAATGACTCCATTTTGACAAAACCCATTCAATACACAGGAAGAGGGCCATCTCGTGACTTATATTCACTCATTAGGTGGTTAAACCTTAATAAATTGTTTAGTATATAGTCTCATAGTAACTGTTTTCTTTCGCTTCCTAGAGCTGAGTACTCATAGTAACAATGAAAACCCGTCTTACCTCTATCCATAAAAGGGTGAGTCCTAGTGCACTGAAATGTTTACCTAACATCCAGCGACCAGAGATACCGATATTAATATCCATATGTCCTTGGACCGTGATGTATCTCTGCCCATCACCACTCGATTAAATGAAGGAAGTGTTTGACTAGGGTTCCCTTAAAACAAAAAGAATAATTCTATGTGCACAGAGATACATGGTTTTATCAACACCATACATTTATAGACCAGAAACGATTTAATTGTAGAGGCCTTCAATGACAGTAGTGCCGCTTGACTGTCCAAAACTTTGTTTTAAATAGTACTAGTTCAGCTTTACTTGGATTAAATCGTAGATCAAAATTAATTTATTAAATAAATCCTATTTGAAAAAGATCCAGAACTCTGGTCATAATGTTACTCATTACGTCCAGAAAACATTGTCCGCGTGAGTCATAATTTTTATCACCTTGCTCTCCACATTGAAAAGAACTGTGTCAACAGCAGCTTTTACCAAGTGACTATTCGTGAATTCTGCATGTAGTTCAGCCAGTTGCTGATATGACTCTCAACATCTGAACTAACAGATCCCAAATTGCAATCGACTTCCCATTATTGAAAACTGGAGCTTTTTGTCTAAAAAAGACGACATGGTATACTGGTAATACTCAAGAGATTTATCTCACAATCACATGTGATCTTCCCTTTAAGTAGGCATATTTATCATCTGATAGATAATTCGGAATATACAATCAGTGACTTATGTGTAAATCGATAAGTCTTTCTAATATCTTTAATGGAAAGTTAAAGGACTTATAGATCTGTAGTCCTAGAATTGGATAGTGGATAGCCTTGTAGAGTAATCGGTCCTTTTGCAATATCTTTGTTGCTGGGAAAGTGAGTATTCATTGCAATAACCAGTCTCTCAGCCGAGGATTCGGGTCAGAAACCATCCAACCATTAAATGACCTTTAACCGATTCCTCTAATAAATTACTCCATGATGATCCTTTTTCGATTACCATGTCCTTTTTGTAAGCTTTTTGTCTCTGTCTGCGGTTTTCACTTCCACCATGGATGAAAAATTTCTCCCTACAATTAGTAATTAGTATTTGCTTTATATTGAGGAACCTATTATAATTTGTAATGGTGATAATATGTTTCTATATAAAATGTATATAGAATTAGGTGTTTATGTTCTCTTTAGCAGAGAAACATTTTTAAGAACCTTGTTTCATAATTTCCTTTCAAAATTTGCTCCTTTTCCTAGCGTTGTTAAGAAATATAGGTATATCGATAAGATAAAAAAAATAATGAAAAGAATGAAATTAACAAGTCCATGTTTTCAAGGGATAACTAGGAACGGCACGCATGTTCTTGCTAACTAGCTAGTTCGGCAGTGGTGGGCAGGGATCTTGTTCCTGTATACCTTCTATTATATTACAAATATAAAAATTAACATGCGTTTGGATTGCCCTTTAAATAAATAAATAAATACTTCCTTAATTATTATAAAATAAGAACCTGTGAACATAGCTTAGATGATATTGCTATGGGCCTCAATACCCTCCCATCCGTGTTTCTTTTGTTGGCCTAAAATTAATTATAAAAAGAAACCCTAACACACTTTTACCTCGCCAAAGACCTTAAAAAGTTTCACAATATAAGACTAATAATTCATATTAAAGTGAATTTAGCTTTATTTTATAAAGATTTCAATTCATATTAATCTAATTAATAATAAGCTATATAAATGTCTTAAAACTAATTTAATAAAAAAATATTTATAATAATTTAATAAAGTAATTATGATCATTAGGTCAATTTAGGGTTAATTAGAAACAAAGAAATTATCATCTCATTATTATCTTGTTTTGTTTTTCAATATTAAAACTCTCTTTTATAAATAAGAGATTAAAATATATCAGGTAATAATTCTCAAGTAATAATTTCTTTGTTATAATTATAGTAAAAAAAATAAGAATGAAAATATCAAAAGAAACTTACAAAAACAATTGTCCAACGCTGCATGAAGGCCTTCTGCATCTCGATGACATTTGTATAATGATTTTTTTTTTTTTTTGTAAATTGCTTTTGTTAATATAGGGTATTCAGTTAATAATAAAAGTTTAGGGAAATTTGCAATTCATACGTTATTATATTAAATTAAAAATAAGGATTAGTTCAATATGATATTTCCGATAGGGGAATAAAACTAATATATTATATCATTATTTTGTTAATAGGAGTATTAATATATAACATATTTTTATAATTTTAAATGGATATTTTTTCTAAAGAAAATAAATGTTAGGAATATTTTTACGATAGAAAAAAAATAAAAATAAAAATTCGATATATAGATTAATGTGTGTATATAATTTTGAAATCCGAAACAATATTAGATTTTCGCGACTTAATTGGATTATTTTTATAAGGTGTTAGTTATTACTTTAGTTTCTTTTAAAACTTTAGAATATTTTACATATTTATTAGATAGATATGATAACATGGTTTTTGTGGTTATTAATTTGGAATATAATTAGAATTAAGTTGCATAATCACTTCATAATATTAGGAAACAGAATGATTAGTAAGTAGGATTGATTTGCAAAAATTTAGTAATATATAAAGAAAGTAAAATATTAATTCGCTGATGGTTGAATATTTGGATATTCCTTTATATGTCTATGATGTGGCTTTGGCTTTCCTGGTGATGACTTCCACTGACGTAATGCCAACATGTGGCATACACGTGGTCGCATACGGCCAGTTGCACACAGGAGATAATTAAAAGAAATTGGTAGAAATTTGTACAGATTGATTCTTCCTGGTAATTGATGGAAAATAGTTACTCTAAAATTGGGTTTTATGCATAATATATATAAAAATACCTTTCTCAGTAAGAACCTTAACAGATATACCGAAATATGGATTTCTTGAAATATTGCGTTTTCTTCTTGAATAACAGCCAATAGTTATATCACACAATAGTACTTCCACGTTAAGTTTATAAAAATTTAATTCACTTTTAAAAAGAATATGTAATTAAAGTGAAAACCACGTGCTGATTTTCTTCTATTTTTTTTTTAATTTTTTTTCTTTTAATTTATAAGAAATTCACTAATGTTTCACCTTTCGTTGTCAAATTGGAAAAGAAAGAATTTTTCCCTAAGATGACTTATTATAGCTTACGAAAAATTTCATCTTCCTTTTCACTATGTTTCACTCAATGTAAAGCTGAGTTTAAAATAAAGTTTTTTTTCTATATTCATGCTCTTCTTTTTCTCTTTTAATTTATCCATACATGATAAAAATAATAGGTGAGAGATAAGTACTTTTTTTACAGCTAAACAAATATATCAGTGTTGGACTTAGGAAAACTAGGGAATTTTTCGTACTAATATTTATGAATGAAAAATTGTTATAATATAACATATAAATCTCGTCCACTTGTTCCTTGCACAATTTAAAAAAAAAAATCTCTTTTGAATAAAGAAATGGAACAAAAGTAGAATAAACAATTAAATATGTAAGCGCTTGTAATTAACCCTACAATGTTGTAAATAAAAAATGTACAAATTTTGCAAATTTGAATTTTAGAAAAATTGAAGTATTACACTATGCTCCTGTCTCTACCCACTCTGATTTTTTAAATTACTCGAAATATGTACGTTTAGCAAAGATCGAAGAATTAATATAAAATGCAATAATAACTGAAGTCGATATTTTCTTAACATAAAAATTTTTATTTTTTAACTGGGTTGAGATATTGTCCTCACTTTCTATGGATATATATAAGAAATTTACTCAAGATTTTGAAAAAAAAATCGAAATTAAAAAAAATTTAAATACAAATAACTCGAAAACTATAGGAGATAACACATGGTAACCTAAAAGCTAGAAGATGATTTCAAAAATCGAATGAGATACTCAAAAAACTGTCCGATGTATCCCAAATGTATTCATCCGATCAAGTGTTACAGATAAATTAACAAAAATCATCGATTTTGCCCCTATTTATCTTTTTTGTTCAGATGTATATAACAATGCGATATATAGAGTTTTAACAACAGTCATTCAAGTATAGCATTATTAGTTGGCGATGCACCGATATTTGCTGGGTTAACTCGTAACAAAATAAATCCTCACGACTAATTTATTCTTTACTTTGTTCGATTTGGCTCCATATAATTTCGGTATATTTAACTGAAAAGGCCTCTCTGAAAATTACTTTTGATATAGTTGGAACAATAGGAACTGAATAAGGTTTCTTTGAGGCTCTGATGTTTTTTATATATAGATAAATTAATATTTGAATTTCTATAAACTTTTATCTGCTCAATATTTGAATCATTTAATCAAATTTAATTTTTCATATAACAGATAACTGAGGAGTTACCTGTTCGTACTAAGCAAAAATTATTTTCCAAAATAATTTTTTGCCTTAACCCCTTTTCTCACTTACTACAGTGTTCTTGAAGTTAAAATATTTTTTCCATCTTATAAACATTTTTTAACAATTCACCTTTTTCACATATTTTTTCAGAGTATTTTTTCGCATGAAAATTAAAATGAACAACATGCGTAGTAGCACGAATAGCAGTAGCAACAACAACAGCTCAAATTATAGCAACAATGTCTGGTTAAATGCTAATGGCAATATGGATCAACACAGTGCCATTGCAGCAGCAACAACAACAGCAAATGTCGATGAAGCACAAATAGTGGTTTACAGAAAAACTTTTCAATTTCAAATACGCAAAGGTAAGTGCAAACCAATTTTCGATGATGTAGTTAAGAGACAATGGATTTCTTTTTGATTTTCATTAGACTGCCATCTAATATTACGTGAAAATTCTATGGGTACATTGGACTATACCATTTTGCCTTTATACTGCATAGATTGTACAGTACATTTTCCCTCCTATAAACATCTCAATAATAAAGCCACTGCATCCGGTAATCAGCAGGCTCCTCCCGGAATGCTAGTAGAGCTACAACGTCTTAATGTCCCTTGTGCCAGTGGAGGTTATGTACGTTTCAATGGCCATAAGGTGCTATGTGGCAAATTGGAAGAACTGGAAGCCTCAGATCGGGTGTATCATTTTAATGTTGAAGATGAAGAGGCCTCCGTGCAATTCTATAAGAATCCTATGTTTAGTTTAAGTTATAAATTAGTAGATTATTGTTATAATGTAAGTACTAGCAATGAAAGTGGAGAGTTTTATATACGTCCCAGTATGAAAGATTCTCTGGAGTGTTATTTTCGTATACACCTGCCATACGGAAATCGTGTTCTACTGCGTATGGTGACTAATAATGATAGTGATATTTTACCTATGCCTACTTTAATGGCACAGGGTATTGATGCTGTACAGGAGGAGGAGTTGTATACCATATTCACTAGTCAAGGGACAACAGTAGATGCACAAGTGATAAATTTAACTGTAAATAGTGGTAATAATTTTGGTGCTTATTCTTCATTTTCATCACCCTTAATGCCGTTTTTTAAACTGCCCGATATGAATGTGACAAATAATCGTAAATTGCCGGGGGAATTCAAACATAAACCATTTGCTAATCTCGGTTTGGATTCATTTGGTTTTTTAGCGGCCACCAAGGCGAATTTACAAATGGCCTTTTCCGGCACCGCCAATTGTGTGGGTCTTGTGATAAAGGTCTTTGAAAATGATCATGCCAAATGGTCACATTGTGTTAATAATACCAAACATATGCGTGGTTTCATTTTGGAATCCTCTAGTAATACCTTAAGTATACATCTTTTTCGTGCTGCCTCTAACTCTAATTCCGCTCCTGGTTTTAAGCAGGAGAGTCGAGAAAACAGCATGACATCTACTACTAAGAAACAGCAACAGTATCAAATGAGTAGACCACAAATGCCTGCCATTTATTTGTCTTATCAAGCGCGATCTTTACCAGATATAGTGTCAAATTGTGCCTTTGGTTGGATTGCTATGGAACAATTTTGCATAGCAGCCATAGAAATAGCCATGACCTGGCATGAGGCCGAAAAGTATTGCTCTAAATTGGGAGGTCATCTAGTATCAGTGCGGAATGAACAGCAGCAACAAACCATCAATGAATTGTTAGTAAATAGTCCAGGTTATTCCGATCAAAATGCCTATTGGGTAGGGGGTTCGGACAAAAGTTATGAGGGAGATTTTCGCTGGAGCGATGGTTTGACATTTCAATATACCAGTAAGTATATCTGAGAAGAAGTTGAAAAGTTCCAAATTAAGAATTTTATTTGTTAGATTGGTTTCCGGGCTGGTCTCAGCATGGTCATTACAATAAGCAGCCCAATGATGATGGTCTCAGTAGTCAGGATTGTATAGAGCTAAGACGTTACTTTCGTACACCGCCAGGAGTACAAACAAATCGTAGTCCTTTAACAAATAAATACATGTGGAATGATAGAGACTGTAGTGCCAATAACTTTTTAATTTGCGAAAGAGCCATGAGTGATGGTAGGAAATGGAATCCTTTCAACAAGTGTATTTTTGATTACATATATATTCTTATATTTAAGATTCCTTAAGGCGTAATTGGATTAATGATTGTAATAAAACTGTATCATTAACTAAAGAACATCCTAGAGCTTCCATATGGAGTCCATCGTTTCCCCGCCAATATCCAGATAATGCAAATTGTTTTACAACAATAACAGCACCGGCGGGTTATCGTATAGTCATCGAATTTGAAGAACTTGTTATAGAAAATGAACAAGGGTAACTTCCTATTTAAAACAACTCGATTTCCTTCTATTTTTCTTAATTATTTTTTTTTCTTTATATTTCCAGTTGTACTTATGACTATCTAGAGATTACAGAACCCAAACTATCTGAATCTCTTAGATCGTCTATGAAAACTACATCTTCCAAATATCGTTATGCCCCAAATATCGATAGCAATATACCCAACTCGTTTAATCCTAATCTCATTTTTAATTATAATAATCCTAATTTAAGAACTTTTCGTAAGCGTAGCTCTTATGATTCTACGTCGTCATCAGCCTCAGTAAATAGTTTAAGATTTTCATCTAATAACTCACCAACTGAACATATTTATGCCCCTCAAAATACCGATTACAATGGTTATGATTTGGGTCAAAATAATTATCAAAAACTATTACAAATCTACTCAAGTCTTTATAGTCCACGCAATAACTTCATTATACAAACACCAGATTATCCCAAAGGTAACCCATATTTTCAATATCCAACTTCCTCTGGCAATAGTCATAATCATCATAACTCTAATACCCAAAACAACAACAACAATAATAATAATAATCGTTCTGGTCCCGAAATTCTACCAAAACGTTTATGTGGTGATTGGAGTACTAAATTGAAATTGTTACGTTATATTTCTTCCGGATCTTATTTGGGTTTACATTTTGTTTCGGATTATTCTCATCATTTTGGTGGTTATAAGGCCAAAACATATATGGAAAATAGTGAGTATTAAAATTTTTGTTACTTTTTTATTTTGATTTAATTTTTTATTAAATTCACTTTTTCAAATATCGAATTTTATTCTCTTGTAAAAACATTTTCATTCATAAATGTGTGTGAGTGTGTGTGTGTGTGTCTTTTTTGGCAATTGTCTATCGTCTATTTTCTAAATAAATCATAAGAGATTTTGTATTTATTTTTCATAATAAATTTATAATTTAAATTCATGTTTCCGGTTTTATTTTATGTTTTAAAGGATGTTGCGAAGTTGTAATAAAAATTATTAAAAAAAATATTTTCTTAAAATTCCTTTTAACCAAATTAACAAAAAATTTAAATGTTCCAAATTTTTAAAAATTTCAAAACTAATTTCGGGATAGAAATCTAAACTTCTTTATCAAGTCAAATTTATTACTATCAGAAGATTTGATCCTCAATTTGGATACATGTTTAAGAAATTATGTGCACTTTCCATAGCGGTTTCAAAAAGTTTCTTTATACTCTACACCACGGAAGGTGTTTGATAATGATGTTTGTAACATGCAAAACAAAAGTGGTGTTACACCCACCTTTAAGTATACCGTTCGACTCAGATTTAACGATGTCCTTCCGTCTGTCTATCTGTCTATCTGTCCGGCTGATTGTCCATGTAAAAGTTGTGAACAATCATTCTACAGATCGAAAATTTTGCTCAATCTGTCGTTATGAAAGGGTTGGTTTATTAAGGATTTCTTGAGTGGGCATCTAGTAAATGTAACTATATAATCATGGTACTTTTTCCACGATTCTAGCTTTATTTTTTTTTTTTTTTGCTTCTCAAAAAACTAAATAATATTAATTGCATTTAGGTATTTACATTAAAAATTCTTTAAAAATTTTGAAAATAAAAACATAAATAAAATTTAGGCGTTTTTTTATAAATCCTCATGCCTGAAGAAACAAACTCCGGAGTGAGACCCCGGAGTTTGTTGTTTTTTTTTTTTTTTTTGAAAATACCTCAAGATTGTTTATGTGAAATTTTATTAAATTTCTAAAAATTTAATTAATTTAAAACATTTTGGGACCACTGTGCACTTTTAAAGCACTAAAAATAAATATTCAATGCTTTATAGCATCTAAAAAATAATGTAAAGTCTTTATATATTCAATAAATCCAAAATAGTTGAATTTACAATTATTTCTAATCCCTTGAAATAAGTGAAATTAATACATTTACAAATTGTATTTATTCAAACACAATCCCTGTAAAATATTTAATATTACAACTACAATAACATAATTTTTTTTAAACAATAAAAAAACATCCTGCTTTTATTATTTTGTAATTTATTAGAAAATTTTTATTTTATTTCCAAACTGAAAGTCGTAAATTTACATTTCTTTTTTTTTGTGTCATAAAAAACTTTATTATCACAATTCTGCATCAATAATTTTCATTATCTAGTAAAAAGTCGGCACAAAAATTTCACTCTTTTTCATATCCAAAAAAAATTGTGATTAAATATTAATTTGAAGAAAAAAAATAGCATTCAACATAAATAATAATTTAATTAAAAATTTATTTATTTAAAATAAACATACAAAAAATATATTTATAAAACTTTTACAAAATATTATCTTTACATTATATAATATGTATTTAAATTTATTACTATTTAATTATACGCAAAAAAATAAAACAATTAAAAAAAATAATAAAAAAACCTAAACAAATAAACTGCACCTGCTGAACTAAAACCGTATAAAAAACCGTATGTATTTGTAAATATTTAAAAAACAACCGTTAAAAATTTGTGAAATTAAACCAAAAAAACAACCTGCCACTAATCCTCTGAAAAAAACGTGCAACAAACTGAAAATATGCGACTTGAATTAAAATTATTTTTCATATTTAAACAAAAATTATTTGACCAAATAATTTTTCATAAAATTAAATTTTTAAATAATTAAATTCGTTAAAATTGCTACTGTACTCTACTACTACCATCACTACGACTACTACTACTACTATCATTTTGTTTCACTACATAATTTCTACTACTATTACAACTATAACTACTACTACCATTACTATTTATTACTACTACTACTACTACTACTTCCGCTTTTAATTAAAAACCTCAAAATTGCAACTATAAAATCTATCCAGGAAGTCATTCGTTTAGTGGTAAGTTACGTTTTTGTGATCAAAAACGTATGTTATTCTTCATTTCTTTCTCTCTCTCTCTTTTATGCAATTGTGTTTTTATTAGATTTTCTTTGTTTTTTATTGTTTTCATTTATTGTTGTTGTTATTGTTATTTAATTCTAATTCCGAACACTTTTATCTTTATAATCGATTTATTATACCCTACACCACCGCATGTGGTTGGGGTATTATGCGTTTGTGCTGATATTTGTAACATATAGCAGAAATGGTGTTATAGCCACCTTTAAATGTACTGTTTGACTCAAAATCATTATCTGAGTCGAATTAACGATGTCCGTCCTTTCGTCCATCCGTCTGTATGGCTGTCCATGTAAACGTTGTGAACACTCAGCAGTTTGCTTTTATTGAGATATCAGCATGATATTTTTTGGCCTTAGGATGAAGTCCATTAAATTGGGCTGTGTTCCGTCCAATTTTTCGGGTACCTACCACACAAATGTCCTTGGCAATGAGATTTTTAGCTCACAAGAGTTCTAAATATAAAGTGCCTAATAATGTGTCTAATTATGCGAATTTGAGTCCATTGCTTCTCATAGTCTCAAACAAGCTCCCTTCTAGATATCACTTTAAAGGTAATAAATCTCATATATACTTTGGTATTTAAAAAATTATATGAGGGTCAGTCCATATAACTCCCCAGAAAAATTCATTTCAAAACTCCTTAATTTCACATAAATTTTAGTTTCACAGTAATAAACTGTACACTTAAGAATAAATCAGAAAATAAAATTACACGAGGGTCGCTGATTTTTTTTCGTAACTACTAATATTTATAAACAACATTGTGGTCTAGGGTATAACAAAGTCGGACTTGACCGACTACAACATTTTGACTTATCTCTCAATGTGTTTGTGGGTGTGTTAGTTAAATTTTAATTTTTTATTTTATTCATATTAGTTTTTGTATTTATTTAAATTCAATATTTATTTTAGTCAGTTTTATTTGTTTAGTTATTTGAAAATCTTATGTTGCCAATAAGTTGTTACTAGAGTCTCCACTAGCATCAAGGATACAGTAGGTATCTGAAAATAATTTTGAATAACAAATATGCTTTTAATTGTAATTTTTTATTTAATAAAGATTTTTCAAAGTAAAATTAAAAATAAATAAAATAAAAATAAATAAACTTTATTGCAAATTAATTGTGCTTTTGTTTATATGTTATTATTATACACTGGTGCCTATTCATATAAATGCATATTTAATGGACAGTTAACATTTTTATTAAGTCAACTAAGACTTCATTTAATTTATTCACTTGTATCTCCTTTTATTTTAATTTTAGAATTTAACTGGCAATTTTAATGCTACTTTTCTATAAACACATTATTAATAATAGATTGATGATCATTTGTTATGGATTATCACAAAAATATCTTATTTCATGGATTCCACTATTATTTTTGTTTTAGTTCTGACAAAGTCATTATTCTTTCAGTCCATATATTCCCAAAAGTTCTCCATTGGTTCTAAGTTCAAGACTACTTTGAATCATGAACATTAATAGTGTGTTTATATAGATAGCAAAATTTCGCGTCGGGAAATTACTAGTTAAAGCAACTGTAGTTTTGAAACGTACAATGCTCAAACAGTTTCTGGCAGGAACGCTGCTAAAAGGTTCTTAGTATGACAAGCAATATGCAGTTACGACAAAAGAAGTCAATCATTTGTTATAACGGACTCTATAAAAACCGAAATATATATACATCGAGGAATGCTTATAAAAATAGGCTACTTCAATTCATAAGACTTCATAATGTTTTCAATTATTTTCGGCTTGAATTGACAACCGATCACTATGGTAAACAAGCCCTTCAGTGGTACAAGAACAGTAGTGTGGTATTTATATCAAAAAAGGCAAATCCTACGAACTGACCGGAGCCAAAGTCAAAAGATAGATTTTGTGTTCTTCTAAAAAGAGTATTGAAGAACACAAAAGCGGTTTCCAAATGTGTTGTAGATTTGAAACGTGAAAGAATGCTATAAAAACGTTAATGGAAGGGTTTTCGAAAAAGGTTCAAAATTTAATCACTAGTGATTTACATAAATGTATGTTAAAAATTTTCAATCTTACTCCTTATATCTGGCGATGATGACACAATTTTATCTGATACTGATGACTATTAATTAGTAATTTTTTATTTAAAACATAAACAAAGAACACATATGCGTATGAGTTATATACGTATGTATATGTACTTACATTATTAAGTATACTTCCCCGACTACAAATATGAACACAATTAGTAAGTAAAAAGAAATATTTAAATAACTTTTGATATACTCAGCCGAATTGAATGAACGACAAGATGAAGAAGTTTACAAAAAGATATTATAAGAACTTATAAGAACTGTGTTCAAATTTTCTAAAATGAAATTGTACAGGAATGGATCCATTATTTTTCTAAGATTTCATACAACCCCTTTCCAAATATCATTAGAATACTAACGATTATAAATCTCACATATACGTTGGTATTCTAATAATACCAACGTACATCTTTCCGCTGGACAGTTGGGAGGATATGCCTATATTGGTTCAAATACCACATTTTTCTAAGAATTCATACAACCCCTTTCCAAACATCATTAGAATACTAACGATTATAAATCTCACATATACGTTGGTATTCTAATAATACCAACGTACATCTTTCCGCTGGACAGTTGGGAGGATATGCCTATATTGGTTCAAATACCACATTATTGTTCTTGTACTACTAAAGGACTTGTTTACCATAGTGACAGGATGAATAGTCAGGCCAAAAACAAGCGGACACATTATGAAGTCTTATGAATGGAGAATGCCTTTTTTGTAAACATTTCTTCATGTATAAAACGGTCTGTAATGAATCTGTTATAACAAATTATTTTGCGGAAACTGCTTTTAGATCCTCAACTTTTCACCAACATTCCCTCGTGCACCAACACTTAAATATTTGACCAGGAAGTTGCGAAAAATCTACCGAACATACGTTTTGTCATTTTTTAGAAAATTTAATTTCAATTTCCGTGATCGGCTTTTGACCTCTAAATATTTTTTGCCATAGAATTTTTAAGTCTGGTACATTTTTAGACCTCCATTAGCTTTCTCTTTTCATACCGAATAGGCCAAGCTGTAATCTAACCGGGCTGCGTACCTAATGGATGTATTGAAAGCTTTTTTGAAAATGCTTCATTCCTTCTACCTCAACTAGATTTGATATCACCAGATAAGTTCTCCATAACATTGGAAACAGTTTGATGGCAGACCTGTAAATGTTTGTCAACTTTTTGTAGGACCAAATAGGATTTTATTGAAAATATTCATTAATTTTAGAATACACTTCTTCCTAATCACTCGTTAAATAATACTTGGGTTATTTTGGAATATTTTCGATCGCATTCTTTTATAACAATTGAAAGCCTTTACTGGTTCATAACATAGATCATGTATTATGATCAGTTTTGGAGTAAAACATGTGAAATAAGATACATTGGAGGAACCGTTTCAATTTTTTTGGTCAAAATATCTTTCCTCATCTCAAACCGCTTTTATATTCTCTTCTTACTCTCAGTACTCAGATTTAAATTTTAAAATAATTTTATTTTAAATGATAAATTTATTTTTATCAAATATTTTATTACTTACCGCATAAGACAGACAGAGTCACAATTTATGGACATTGAACAAATACACTGCAAAATTTTATTTATTTTCATTTTCATTTATCTGCATAAATTTTAAAGGATAAATTGTAGATTTGTAAAACTAAAATGAAACTGTGGTTTTATTGTACTTAACAAATGTACATTGAAGGTATAAATAAAATTATTAAATTTTTCAAAATATTTTAAAAATTTTAATAACAACAATATTTTAAAATAAAACAAGTAAGAATGTTACAGTCGGTCAAGTTCGATTATCTAATACCCAACAGCACAATATTGATTATAAGTGATAATTACAAAAAATTAATGAACGATCCTCATATATATTTTTTCTGATCTGTGCTTACGTATGCAGTGCATTATGGTGACATACAATATTAGTGTGGTGGGAAGGGGAGGTTGTCTGGCACAACAGACGTTTAAGAAAGTTATTAGGGCCAAATTTGAGAACCCTCCCTGTAATAGTTCTTTAGATATTCAATAATCAATATTTGTATGGACCATAGCTCCCCCTGTTCTCATCCGTCCTACATTTTGTCCAGTAAAGCAGTTTCTTGATAAAGTAGTATAATCAAATTTGAAAAAACTCGGTGTTATAGTACCCCTCTTACTGGTTCTATCCGAATTCTTTATAGCCTATGTTATTTTCGGGAAGATTGGGATTATTCTGTGAAAATACATACATACATTCATACATACATACATACATACATACATACATACATACATACATACATACATATATACACACATACATATATACACACATCCCTTTTATATATAGATTTATACATTTTAAATTGAATGTTTCTAGGGATTTATATGGGAGCTAGAAAAAATTTGGACCGACCCTCATATAATAATTTATTTATGCTCTTCTAAATAATATACTAAAGGCGACTTTTATGGGATCTGTGACAAGGAATGGATCGACTCTCGCATAATTAAGCACATCGTTTAAGATTTACATAAGTGCTATTTTTGCAAAATATCGTTAAAATTTGCAAAAATAGCTTAAAACCTTATTTCGTGAAGACATTTGTATGGGAGGTACCTGAAATATTAGTCCGAATATAAACAATTTCAATACGATTTATTCTAAGGAGGAAATAGAAATATGTACCAAATTTCATCAAGACATCTCAAATATTGGAGAGTGTTCACAACGTTTACTTGGAAGGACAGACAGACGGACGGAAAAAAATCAACTCAGAAAGTGATTCTCAGTCGAACGGTATATTTAAATGTGGGTGTAACACAATTATTTCTGTATGTTACAAACATCAGCACAAACGAATAATACCACAACCAACTTCGGTGGTAAAGAGTATAATAATGTTATTGCATATAATTCAAAATGTAAAAAGCCAATAATGATTATGTATTTTATTTATAAAATAAAATAATTATAATAAAATATATGAAAATGTATATATTTTAGGTATTTAACATTTTTATAGGTTTTAATGGCAAAATATAAATAATTAAAAATAATATCACTCATACGTATGGTTGCAACTAAATTAAATAATTTTAGGAATATACGTATACATATTTATATTGTAGGTGTATGTGTTTGTGTATTGTATTTTAATTTAAAATATTTATTAAATATTTGGAAATGTCAAACGTTTACATACATATACAGAAAATTAAAAATTTTGTTATTGCGAACATACGATATAATTATAATCTTTTTACTGTAAACTTTTAAAGATTTAATAATTCCAAAAGTTATATACAGATAATGATTTCATGGTATGACTTTATAAAGTTTTATATCATTTAAAAAGTATTTTAATATTAAGTTTCCACGACATGGGAGTAAGTAGGATTTTAGCGAAACAATTAATTTTGAATACGCTATAACCCGATGTTTAAATGTTACCTTCGCATTACCTTTATGAAGATGCCTTTCGCTGTACCGAATTACATTATTTGGACTCCCGATTGAATGAATGTTTCAAAATGTAGAATGGCCTATTTATGATTTTCAAAGAACAAAAAGATCCTTGCTTGTAATAATAACCACCGATTTCGAAAAGAGCTACAAACAAATATGGACTAAAGTTTGGCAAATTGTTTATGAACATTAAAGACAGTTGAAAGATAATTGTGGGGAAATTCAATAGACTTAGACTTTATTAAGGAATTTTATAAACTCAAACCTGTTTTTCGGGTAGAAGTCATATAAAAGAGATAAAGCAAAATATGGACCGATATTCATTAAATTAGTAAGATGGTTATTTAAGACAGTTAAGAAAATAATTTTGCGAAATTTATATATAAAAGCTTTATAAGATAGAACAAATAATGACCTAAACACCTAAGATATGAAGATTTTGTAGTAAACAAAAAAATGTTTTGCCAAATTTACTAAAAAACTTTTTATATTTGTGAGATTTTTAAACTGAAAAGTTTATCAAATGAAATATTGAATGAATAATTATCAATTTCTAAAGACTTCGTCCATTGCTTGAAAATCCACAGCTTGAAAAATTCGACCTCTAGATAAACTTTTTGACGAGGAATTTGAAAAAATGTAAACTTTGTAAAGACGAACCCGATTGAAATTGATCATATTCCAATATTTCAAGTATCTCCCATACAAACATTCCTTTTGGTCCTAAATATAAAGTTTTAGTCGGGTTAGGCCGACTATATATATAAATTTCTTTTTAAATGTTTTGTTTTTAAAGGTCAAATGAACGCTCTTAAATCCAAACAAATGAGAGTGTAATAGGCAGTTATGACCGACGATGGCACAGACATAGTTTAAAATTATGGATCGATTCTTCTCCAAAAAAATTTCCACAGTGTTTTCTAGTATTATAAATCTTAAATGATTCCATCCAATCCACCCATTTAAGATTGTTCCAATACAACCTTATTAAGCTTTATGCACCTAAAAGTCATTTTCATATTTAGGTCCGTATGGGAGTTAATTCCATTTGTACCCCAATATTCTTTGTACTAACAATAATTATTATGTTAAATTGTTTGTGAGTTATGTACTTAAAATTCCATTCCGGAATGACGTTTGTGTGGCACTGATAAATTATTGGACTAATTGTACCATTGAAATAAATCCAAATTTGTGACCGGTAGAAAGATGAACATCATTAATGATTTTCATAAAATTATGGAAATTTCATTTTATCTGAAATTATCAAATAAAGATATGATGAGTAATCGAGTTTTGTTATAGAGGCTTTATTTTATTAAAAGTATATAAAACCCATATATCGAATTGTATGTATGACTGTGACATATAAATCACAACATGTAAGTTTATTTTACAAAATTAATCTGATACATGAAAAAATATCTTTTTTTTCTAAATAAATATGTATCTTTATTTAAATTTAATTCAATTTATTATATTTGTTTAACCCAAAAACAGAAACAAATTTTAGATAAAAAAACTATATTTTATTGCTTTGCACTTTGATTGTTTATTTATTGGAAGTTTTACCTTTTTTTACTGTTTAATAACCAAATAAATATTTATTTAAGTGTTTACAGATTAATTGTTGCATGCAAAACTATATACCTTATATACATATATCGCTTATTGCAAGATCGTCATAACTCAAAATTCACAAGTTTTGACTTAACATCAATAATCCATAGTGAGTAATGTATTTTTATTATCTGGCAAATTTTTGTAAACGAACCATTCACGTATCTGGCAGGACTTCAAGAAAAATATATTGCCAGAAATAAAGCATTATTCCGGTTGTGTATCTATACATTCCAGATTTTTTTTTAACATTGAGTTTTCATTCATATATTCCAAGAAATATATCTGCTTAAAAAAAATTAAAAATACATCTTTTGCAAAATCTTGATTTTTTGAGTTATGACTATTTTGCAGCAAATGAGCGATATGTACATACATATGTATATATGTACTTTCAATGTTATTTGATATTTGTAAATTTTTTATTTGTTTTAACATAAAAAATAATTGTTTTTTATTTAATTTAATATTAACCTTTTTATTGCAGACTTGTTTCTAAAAAAAGAAGAAGAAATATAAAATTCTTAAAAAAACATAAAACTAAAAATTTTAAAAAATCTTAAATGTTTAAAATTTGCTTTTCGTTCCTTTTTATTATTTCTTTTCTCATGTTGCAGCTGCATCTGAATGCTCAAATGAACGTTTAAAACCGTATAATGGTTCATGTTATCTATTCGTATCATATCCGGAAGTTGATTGGTGGACAGCTCAACAAGTTTGTCGAGGAATGGGAGCAAAATTAACATCAGTCTCTTCCGCAGATGAGCACAGGTTTGCGATATTTTAGATTATTTTAAATGTATTACAGTGTGTCCAAATGTCGTAGAAATGTGAAGTAAAACTTTACTAGAGGAAGCCTATTTTGGTGTGGCTTTTCAGCCAAGTTATGAACTTTTAACAAAAGTATTAAAAAGCACAGAACAGAAAAAATGGTTTCATAAAAAATATCCCTTTTTCAGATCAATATAACTTTCAACGAATCCATTTATTTGTACAGTTATTACAAAAAATTTGTTTATTCTATAAGGAATCTGGCACAAATTAAAAAAATGTAGAACCTACAGTAAGTCCGCAATTTTAAAACAACTAAAAATGTGTGAAAAATTTATTTCGACTTGATATCTCAAAAGCTATATCAGATAACCCAAACATATTTTACATACACATTAATAAAAATTATTCATATAAAAAATTCTTTTCTCACAATTCGTAAATGGATTTTTGGCGAATTTTTAAAACATTAACATAAACGAGATAGTTAAATTTCGAGAATCACTGACTACAACCCTGACCATATATAGGGATCTTGTGTTCCTTTAAATTAACTCAGAAACCCTTCAGCTCTGACTGTTTGAAATTTCATTAAGATGTCTCTTACGGTTCCTAAGTAACAGAATTAGTACCAAAACAAGTAAGAATGCTACATTCGGCTATGCCGAATCTTCAATACCCTCCACCACAATTCGTCTGAAGAAAAACGTTATTTTTCTTATTTATACATTCACACAAACACCCACAGACATGTAAAATATATACAAAATTTTGATAATTGGAATGGAAATGAAGTAGATATGGTCTTATATTATGGCAAAATGTTATTCTATTTTGCCGATATATAATTGCCAATTTTAAGAAAAAATTTTGTTTACACTTTGATGATGCCTCAGATATCCGTCTATATCTTTTTATATACTGAACCGATTTTACTGGTTTTAAATAGAAAACCTTTTAGGAGTATAATAAATATACAGACCAAATTTCAATTATTGTGATTGTGAGCGACCCAACAAGAGGCAGACAGACAGACAGACAGACAGACAGACAGACAGACAGACAGATGGATATCGACGGGCATCTAAATCGACTCAGATTTTGATTTGATGCGAGAATATAAATACATTATGAAGTCTGAACTAATCCCTTCTTAGCAATACACACAGATTGACAAAGTTAATATACCCTCTTCACCACTTGTGGTGGTGGAGAGTATAAACAATCGATACACAAAATGGACACACTGTGCATATCTAAAAAAATTTATTTAAATATTTCTTATTTAAGGTCATTGACCACTATTTTTTAAATCTTTTTTTTTTTATAAACTTTAACTAATATTTTTAACTTTATTATTCTATTGTTTAATTTTTTAAAATTTCTTTTTCACCGATTCCTCTTTTCTCTCTTTCATAATGTTTGTCTTGAAATCTATATTGAAAATTAAAAAAAAATAATAATAATAAAATGATTTCAATAAAAAACTAAAATCATTTAGATTTATAACATCCAATATCCGTAATCAAATTGACTATTCACCACAATTAATTTACTGGCTGGGAGCTGAATTGGAAAAGAATGGTCAATTCGAATGGACAGATGATTCTCGCATGAGTTTTCAGGTGAGTAATTCCAACAGAATGAATGAAATGTAGAAAAGAAATATTTTATTCATCTCTTATCTTTGGAAATTTATGTTATTTTCTTTATTTTTCCACATAATTTTTGTTGCTTCCGCTAAGAATGAATTAAATTGAAGACAATAAAATTTATTGGAATAATTTTATTTTTATTAAATTATTTAAAAGAAAAGGAAGATTGTTTCAATAAATAAGTGATTTTGTAAACAATGGTTCTAGTGGAGTAAACATTTTTAAATGAAATTTATACGGAGTTTTAATTTTAAACATTAAACTGTGTAATGCTGCTCTATTAAGTTTATTCAAAGCTTCGACAATGTATATATTCGTTAGCAATCCATTACCGTACATAGTGTAGAGTGACAACAAATAAACAAAATTTGAGAAATTATGTGGAAGATCCCCTATAATATTTTCGGATATTCTGGGATTTTTTATTAATTTTTTCAATGAATATTTCAGGCTCTCAATTATTTTTTATTAAACTGATCTTATTATAATTTACATCAAAAATATTTTTATAGTTTAAATCACTTGTGATGCAAATTTGAACATTTGTGAAAACCATTCCGTTAACTTCGCGTAATTTGGAGGATTTGCCTTTCTTGTACCACTCAAAGGGCTTGTTTATCATAGCGACAGGATATTAAGTCAGGCGAAAAATAAGTGGACCTATTATGAAGCCTTATGAACAGAAGCAGTCAATTTTGTAAACATTCCTTGATGTAAATTTCGGTATTTATAGAGCACGTTGTAAGAAATATCTGTCCTCTATTGCTGCAATTGAATATTGTTTGCCACACCGAGAATTTTTTGGGAAATTTTTCGTCCTAAACATTTTGACAATATTTTTTCGAGCATCAGCAACAAATTTTTGACCATTAATTTGCAAAAAATCTGCTGAAACTCACGTTGCATCATCCATTATACAGCAAAAATATCTTTTCAAAAATTTTACTTCAATTTCCGTGCTCTGTTTTTGGTCTCTAAAATTTTTATAACGTTCGTTCTTGTTTTAGTCAGAGTACTAAGATAACTGGCCTGCTTTCATACCGGATGTGTTGAGAACTTTTTTTAAAACGTTTTTTATTTTTTTATATAAGAAACATCTTCCTGAATTAGGTTTTCTATCAACAGACAAGTTCTTCCGTTAATATTTAATAAGAGAAACAACTCGATGGGACAAGTTTCTCGAAGATATGTGCACAATATTTGTAGCCACTTAAAGTGTTGTGATGATATTTTGAACAAGAATATTTTATCCAAACAAAAATCTTGTTAAAATTTTTTATCAAGGTCTGTTGTTAATTTTGTCATGCCTCTGTTATGGTATAGAGTATAATATAGTCGGTCTTGACTTATTATAATTCCCTTTTCATTTTTATACCCTCCCTATCACAAAGGTATATTAAGTTTTTCATTCCATTTGTAATGCCAAGAAGAATATATAAGTTTTATATAATGCCACAGAAATCGTATATATTCTTATATATTCTAAATCTGAGACGATTTAGCTCTGCACGCCTCTTGTTGGCACGCATTCATCCACTGTAATGGACAGAGCACAGTAAAATTTTACAAAGTATTTGTTATTGTCCTAGGAAATTTCCTATTGAAAACCGTCAAAATCGATTCAGTCGGAAAGAATTATAGACCGATATCTGAGACAACTTTCAAAAATTGAAAATTTTTAACAACGATTGTGAATAAATGACTTATTAAAGTTTTAGAGAAAAATAATTCTTTAGTTAATTTTCAGATTGGACATGGGAGAAACAAGACTTTCAATACCGCATATCTCCGAAACTTTTACAAAAAACTTAATTAAGTTTGACCAATAGATGAAGAAACAATTGTAAAATATTATTGCCAATGTAATTATGGATTAGGGCTCTTGAGAGTCGTATCCCCTTACAAGCGAAATGTTTAATATGTTCCGAAAATTTTCCCTAAATTAATGGCAGTGGAGGGTGTTAAAGATTTAGCGTAGCCCAAAACTGTATTCCTAATACATATCATCCTTAAAGATAATGAGTAATATAATATTATTGGTCCTGCCTTGTCTTTAACTTATTTACTTGAAAGATTTCTTTAAACTTATTTCAAACATTTTAAATAATTTATATAACTATTTGCAATTTCTACTCATTAATCTGAGTACATTTTTCCTTATTATCCTTTTGCTTATATTATTCATATAATTATCCTTATTTTCCTTTATTGCTAATAAAAAAATATAAATTCTCCTGCACATTCATATAAATTACAATAAAATTTTCTTTTCATATTATATACATAAGTATAACTATGATTGTAATGGTATATAATTTCAAAACACATATACAAACATACACACTTCTACATTTATATACTTGTTCGACGTTCTTTCATTATTAAAGTTCTTGTCCCAACTTAAACAGTTCTGAGTTTTTTTTTTTTTTTTTTTTTTTTTGAAATCATTATTCTCGTTATTATCATTTCTAATTTCAATACATTTCATTAGTCTTCATTTTATTTACTTTTACTGTGTATGTATGTTTGTATATACAACTACAATTACATAAATTTATAACATTGTGTATATATGTATTTCTATATTATTTTATAATATTATTTTTAGGGTTGGTTACCTGGTCAGGGTCAGTTTGATGTTGTACCCTCGGATGCCACTTGTTTGGGTTTGCAGTGGAAAATGTCCCCCACACCAATGTTGCCATCTGGTCTATACTGGCAATCACAAAAGTGCAATAAAGTTGGTGGTTATGTTTGTAAAAAGCCAAAAGAATCTTTTGGTAATTTTGCTTTTAGTAATTTTACTGTAACCGGTACCGAAGGACGTCTAGTATCGCCAGGTAAGTAAACAAAAATTTCAAAATACAGTGTTCCAAATGAAAAATGAAGTGGTAACAAATTTGTAGCAACGGAACGGCAAGTTCGATTTTAAAGAAATTGTAATGTTACAGTAAAATGTTTTATATTTAAAACAAAATTCTTTTAAACTATAAGAGATTGTCAACCATTCGATTTTAAAAGATCTCCCTAGCAGAATTCACTCATATAAAAAAATATCGGTTCAAATATATGAAATCTGGATCATTTGAAGTATTTTTATGGCCAGAGGTTACCAACTTTCGGGCATGTGAACCGATCACCATTAAGTTCACAAAGTCCAAACTCAAAACTCAGACTCTAACTATCAGTGTGTAAAATATTTATTAAAATCGGACTTGCCATTCGGAAGTCAAAAATTTTTTATTTGAAACACTGTGCAACATCATGAACACATTTCGTCGCAAGTAAATACGAGTAAATCGCCATTTAAATCCAGTTAACAAAATTTGTAACATTACAAACACTCTGTCAGGTACAGAAAATACATAAATAAATGAAGGAACCTGGTAACACGATTTCTATTGAATGTTATACTTACCAACACATGTACAATTTATTTTGTAGATTCAACAAATTACAGTTAGTTTTCAATACGTACGTAAAAATTAGGGTTTCTCTTTTTTTCGGAATTTTTTGTTCCCGCGAATTTTAGGGAAAAATCTGACATCCACAGAAATTCACCACACATATTTACGCCAAGTCCAAAGTTATTTTAGACGAATTCTAGTGAAATACTTATATTTTACGTGCTTTATAAGTTAAAATTCTTTTCTGAGAAATGAAGAATTATAGATGAGCCGATATTCATAAAATTATTATATTAAGAAAAATGCTGAGATTTGAATGGAATTATTGTATACTAAAGAGTTTTTAAACACTATTCCAGGATGCGGCCTAATCGTTAAATAAATATCATATATTAATACATTAATTAAATATATAAAAACAGTAAGAAAAATTATTGCGCCGAATTTAATAGAACTACTCCATATTTTAAAGTTTTATATACCTAAAAGCTTATTCCGAACAAGGTCCTTGTGTTGGAGCAAGCTTTTGGGTTATATTTTTTTACTATAAAAATTTATAAGGAAATCGTCTTCCAACACTTATCTACATTAGTCACTGATTTTCCATTAATCCGATTTAGATGAGTTTTGGTACGATGATGTACTACATGTTAATTTCTGTCTCAGATATCAGTCTATAAGCATTATACTATTGGCATGTTATAACAGGTTTAAATAAAAAGCTGTTTAAAATCTGGCCAAATTTCTTTGAATTCTTAGTTGTACCTTCTTTACATAAATTACTTCCCGAAAGTACCCAATTAAAATTTTCCTGCATTTGTAAAAATTAAATTCCCAAAAAAAATCTCAGGAACGCTTTCCCATAGAGAAACCCTATTTTAATGTCGAATTTTGCTGTTTGTAGAAAGTTATTTGCAAGATTTTCCAATTTAAATTTCAGTCCATGATTTTCTGTTCATGACATTTTGCTTTAATGTTTTGATTTGAATTTAGTGCATTTTGTTTGTGCATTAAACAAATGTTGAGATTTACTTTCTTATTATATGAATTTGAGATTTATTTGGTTTAATTATATGAAATCTAATCAAATATTCAACATGGAAATGTAGTTAAGTGGTTATTTTAGTCGTACGTGTACAACCAGATCAAATATGACCAGATTTTGTTGGTAAATATATTGTTTAATTATTATTTTAGTCATTCAATTTAAATAATCTTCATAAATATATGAAATATTTTTAATTAGTTAAATTAAGGATAAAACCAAATTTAGTAAATATTTGGTAAATAATCTGGTTGACTTTTGTTATATTGACTTAAGTTATTTGGCAATTCTGTATATATCGAAGTTATATTTGTTTGAAAAGAAATATGAAAACTAAATTTATTGATTCATTATTTTGGAGATTTTCAATACACCTATACCACCATAGTAAAATGGTTCCAAAATTAAAATAATTCTAAAACTTTGGAACTTAATGTTTTTCAATCAAAATATAAATTAAATTCGGTCTATTTTTTAAGAAAATATACCACCAGAGGTAATCAACTTTAGAGGTCGACTTTCCAGTTCCTGGACTTAATAGAAATATGTGATTCTTGAAATCAATTAGAAAATATTTCAAAAATGTTCGTGTAAAATTTAGTTAAAAAACATTCAGTAGTTTCAAAGTTACAGAATTATTTCCTAAAGTCTACCGTTTGACTCTGAATCTGTCTCAAAGTCGGTTTAACTATGACCGTCCTTTTGTCCTGCGTACTATGTGTGAAAAGCTTCCATTCAAAATAAGATATCAGTTAAGAAATTTGATACTGATGGAATTTGGCCTCTAAATTATGATCGATCCATTATTTCATGTTAGACCCATAAAAATAATCTATGGTACATATAATTTTTAAAATGCTCCAAAACAATGTTTGGCACATCATATAAACGTTAATATTCTTGTTAATTGTTCCATATTTTGTCAATCTCAATTAGGTGAGTCCATAGGTGTTCTGGATTGTCAATATAAATCATGTATCATGTGGTCTACTAGCAGGACATGAATGTGGGACAGCACGGTCAATGTAAATCCAGTAGGAGTTGATATTGAAATATTAGTCCATCCTGATTTCAGATATACCAGAAAATATCTTGTAATCAAATTCGTTTAATTGTTTGCATTGGGCGATGGACGGTCTCTAAGTACGACATTCATACGATAATTAACATTTTGTGGCATCACTGTGAATGTTGCTCAAGGATCTTGCAAATTTCTAACATGATTTGGGGGACACCAATGTCCCCTTCGATAACATCCCAGAAATAACTGTCTACTAAGCATTTCCGTGTGTTCCTTACCGGCAGAATTTTCATCTTCTCATGTATGCAGTGTGTTGTGGACATTTAAACACGGGTTATTATTTAAGACTGCATTTTGACAACTTTAAATAAATCTCCAATAGAAAGGAGTCCACATGTCCCAAGATCTTCGAATAGTTTACAGTCTCCATTAATTTCGTTGAAATAAAACTTTAATAAATAAATTAATTCTACAACTCGACGCCGTAATGGCACATTCGTTAGGAGCGAGAGGTATACATTTAAAACGAGGACGCCGGACTGTGTAATGATAGGATAGTACGCAAAAGGATTTTCCTTAGCCTAAACCAGCAAAGGTCATGCTGTATTTGAGTGACAACTGCTGTTTTTGTACTGCGAATTTTGTGGAATCCATGCTGGCGATAGGGTGCTATAAGATGTCAATTCAAATGGAGAAGAAAGAGTCTTAGCGACATGTGATATTTGTGAACTCGGCTCATAGAACTTCCAAACTTTCTGTACTGGAAAACCCGCACTTTAAGGTTTTCTTACGACAGCATGGACATTTTGTCGGAATAAACGGAAAAATAAAATCTCTCGTTCATAATAGTGAAACGATTATAGGTTGATGGTCTGACATCCCGAGGCCCGATAGTTCGTACGGGAGTGACCCGAAATTAATCGCAAAGGGCTGTGATGTTACAAAAAAAATATGTTTTTTATTTTGAAGATATTTTTATTTCCTCCGCACTGATGCTTCCATCTGCTCCTTGCCGTTCTGTACAGAGTGTCAGGTGCGATTAGGAAGAAGAAGCCCATCAGTTCTAAACCAAATTGTTCCAATAAATTAATAGGTGTAAATAAATAATTCGGAAAAAAGATTTAAAAAATCAGCTTTAAACAAAATTTCTAGATAAAATTAATTTCCTTAAATTTCTATCTCAATTAAGCAACATATTTCACTACCTTTACAAGTTCCCCCCACATATGCAAAAAGAAACTATCGAACAAATTTCATTACTTAATTAAACACCTACATTACACATACATACATCAACTATATTTATTTTAAAATATTTTTCACTTTCCCTCTACTCTCTACCAACAATTCGCACTCGTATTTATTTCGAAAAAATTCTTTAACCTCAATTTCATTATGTTTTTATTGACATCTTCCACCTTCGTCCCTCTCTTTTCTCGTTCTCTTTTCAGCATATCCAAATACTTACCCTTTAAACATTGACTATTGGATACATATTAAAGCAGCGGAGCGTACAAGAATTGTTGTACAATTTCAAAAAATCGATTTGGAGCCACAAGATGAATGTCTTTATGACTTTATAAGCATTCAGGATTATGATATTGTATCAAAAATAATACTAGAACCTGGCACAAATACGATACCAATGGCAATGTTGATGTCAGATGAACAATTTACAGCTTATGAAAATGATGGTGATGGAGATGTGGATGTTGATGGTGTTGATGTTGGTGTTGGTGATGATGATAACAATAATGAGAACAATGACAATATTGGTGAAGATGATGGAGATGACAATGATGATGTTGATGATAGCAATAGTAGTGATGATGTTGATGCGGATACAGATGACAATGGTGCTAACGATAATGAAACATCTATTATTAATAAAAGAACTAAGAATACCAACAACAGTAGTAGTAGTGGCAGCAGCAATACAAGGTTGCATCAAAAACATCTTCATGGAAGAATACGTCGTAGTGTTTCGCTTACTTACAAGGCCAGACAAAGAAGACGAAAACTTTTCGAAAGACAAACTCGAAGTGAGAGTAGAAGCCAACAGCGTAAGAGAAGAAGAAAAAGAAAATACACTGCCAAATTAATACAAAAACAACAACATCAACAACAAAAAATTTACAATTTACCAGCAGTAACAACAACATCGAAACAAGCAATGCATTATAATGATGGAACATTGGACAATGAAGAGAATTTTATTTTAAAACAAAAACAAAAACAAAATAAACATAATAAAAGCAAAAGGTGGCTTGGAAACAAAAACAATAGTGAAAAAGAACAACACCAACAACAACATCATGTTAAACGACAACCCCATAGGAAACATCAACATAATAAGAATATCGCAACAACAGATACTTATCATCGT
This sequence comes from Cochliomyia hominivorax, assembly GCA_004302925.2. NCBI lineage: Eukaryota > Metazoa > Arthropoda > Insecta > Diptera > Calliphoridae > Cochliomyia > Cochliomyia hominivorax. Next base: position 63,010,125 of record PYHX02000495.1, on the reverse strand, counting down.
AGTTCATCTTGTATTAATGAAAATCCCAAAAGATGCAGACGAAAACGAATGAAAACTTCAAAAGCAGCTGAAGAAAATGTTAATAAAAAATATCTTAAACATTCAGCTAATGCAGCATCGCGTTATCGTCGTAGCACCGTATTAAGTGATAACCCATTACCTGCCTCCGATAATGCCCAATCATTTTTACCCTATGTGCGTTGGTGTGGTTCACACGACTCGAACATGTCTAAATTTGATTTTGTTTCACGCTCCAATGAGGTCATGTTAAATTTTCACAGTGATTATTCAATTACCGGTTTGGGTTTTGCTGCCGTTTGGAAAGCCATCGATGTATCAGGCTGTCCATTGCGTACACTGACATCACGCGAAGGCACCATATTTTCACCCAATTATCCACATTTCCTGTTAAATAATTTAAATTGTGCATATGTAATACAAGCGCCGGTAGGGAAACGTGTCTGGTTGGAATTTATTGAGTATGACTTTCTAACGGATGCCTTATTGGAAATTGATATTGGAAATGGTTTATTTAGACCATTTCGTTTTGCGGATCATTTAAATGATGGCATGTTCGTGAGTATGAAGGAACAGTTGCGTGTACAATTTCGTACGGGCCAGCATCCCAGAGGGAAGGGTTTTCAAGCGATATACCATACAGGTAAGTGGGCGAATAATTTAAATTTTATCAACGTTATATTATTCATTTGATTTCCCATTAACTTCATTCTAATGCTTAGTAGAAAAAATAATAGCAGGATATCTGGAAAGGGCTTCAAATTTTGTAAAATATACAGAACACAATAAAATTTTTCTACTTTCATCCTCTCAAAAAGTTGCTACGATATAGAGCTTTGCTCAGATTGTCTGAAATGAGTTTCATAATTTTGTTTCTTTGGTTCCTTTCGAAATATTGAAAATTGGAAACGATTTGGATATGGGCGCACTTATATCAGCAATGAAATTTGGACTAAGTATTTTATCTTAAGTAGTTTCTTATTCAAAAACGGTAAACATATATTTGACAATATATTCTTTTTAAAAAAAAGATACTTCCAATTATTTCTCAAGTTGTTTTGCCCCAAAAAATTGAAACTTTCGCTTTTGTGACCCAGATATTCGATGTAGAATGAGATACAATTCCCAATTCATCAGGTTAACAGCGCCCAAAATCTTTCCTTAACATTACACTAAAAAATCCATATTCCAAGTGCCAGGTTAAGTACAGCTCTGTCTTTTCCATTTATCATGACACTAAAAACCTTTTAATCAATCGATTTTAGCAATATTCAAATGCTTTAAGATCGGGCAAAGGTAAAATTTAATGGACTCACAACTAGCTGATATTTGAAAAGTGTTAAAGTCATAGCACTAGATACAATCCCGGATATATATGTACATTCTCTGATCCTCATACATACAACACATTAACATGAAACTCGAACAAGTCTTGCTATTAAGTACCAGTTCCCTTCAAAAATCGATGAATGTATTGCTTTTGGAATAAAATCTAACAGCTGGCAAAACAGAGACTGCAAGCTCTACAACTCCCAAAAACACAATAGATATAAAGAGGAGAAATAAAGAGTTTGTAACTGAAGCAATTTTTTATCGTATCAGCTTCACCCATCTCAAGTTTACCTTTTGACCCACATCACGATGCTCTATAATGTTTTCGAACTCGCATATTTCAGTAAATTGCTATTTAATTCTGTCTTTAATATCTCAAAACTTGTCATCATCTCCTATTTTCAACTTTATTTCATTACCAAACCTATTGATGCCTAACAAATCCTTAAATGAATAGTATTTTAAGCCTAAACCATTTTGGCCATCATTAAAAGTTAACAGTAGACGATTAACTTTGTTCTTAACATACTCTCCAATTGCCTCTCAGTTAACGCCTCCTTTTTCTCCATTTAAAATGTCGAAATAAATCATTGAAGCCTAAAGATGAGCTCTAAGGGAAAATCTTCTCAATCGTTTTGTTGCTGTTGTAGATTTGGTACAAACAACCATAAATTGTCATTCTCATTCATTGACATTATAAAACCTTTCAAATTGGTTTATTCACCTCCACTATGAAACACATTAATAATGCATGAGTTTTCCCAAATTTATCACATTTATAATCATCAAAAATATTTCAAATAAAAAAATTGTTTTTGGTTTCTGTTTCTTTTCTCGTTTTATTGCAGTTGGACAAATGGAGCGACGTGAACGTATTATCAACTTGACCAGCAATGACACTGGTTATCTATATCAATTGAACTATCCACATGATATGCCAGAGAATGTTGATTTTACACAACATTTGGTGGCACCATTCGGTCATAATATACTCTTAGAGTTACATGGTGTGGAATTCACAGAGAATGGATGTCGGGATAATAATCTGCTTGAGGTAGGTCTAACTGAAAATTAATATTTGACTTTGGTGAATAAATGAATAAGTATGTGATAGAGGTGAGTGACTGTGTCAGGAATTGGAATATGTATCTTGGGAGAAGAAAGAAGAATGTATGTTGTAAAACATTAATATGTACTAAAGTACAACACAGTTGCTGGGATAAAATTAACAATAGAATTTTTTCATTGCATATCAGCATGTATGTGTTAGTATGTTGAAAATACTCTTACATTTACCTATATTACAACCTAATATACAAGTTATATTGAAGTAATGGAAAAGCAGGATTAAATTTCTTTAGGTGTATGTGTGTATTCCTACTACGTGGTGCTGAGTTGGTGTGATATATTGGCCTGTATTCTTGCGTGTTTAACAAACATTCTAAAATTAATGTTAGACAGTTAAGTGTTAGTTTACATATACTCTCACATTGCTATACACATACACCCATAAAACTTTTTAGGTATTTACATGGTGCAAAATAATTATATACCGAACTTTTTAATTAAACAAAACAATCAAATTATAATGTAGTCTGATTTGTGTGATCTACAATTTCATTATTTATAAACCTGTTGCTTTTTTCGCTTTAATTTAATCCCTTTTATTGGCAAATAATTTGGCAAACTCAGAGCTGCCTCAAAATCTCTACCAATCTTCTGCATAGATGTGAGTTTAAATTCTGCATGAAATGTTCACGATTCAACGGTAGTTTGTTTCCTTTTTCTTCTTAGGAATTTGTGCGTTTCGAAAGATCGTACTGCCAACTTAAACTCACTTATATTAACTTCCATAATTCAACCTTCCAAAACTCAGTTAAATAAAGTTGATATTCCCTATTTTGGAACTTCCAAGATAGTATCACATGCACGTTCACGTGATATCTGCCTCATCTTTTATTGGTCAACAGTTTTCCCTTTTTATCACTGACCTCATTATTTTGAGTTTTTGAAATATCTCGATATTCACTTATTTTTAACAAAAAAAGATTCAAGACGAATCACAGATAAAATCTCGATATTTCATTGACTTCAAATTCTTCACCATGCCATTTGGAGTCTTTTTATGGGAAATGACAAAGGTTTATTTTTATTCGTAGACATAACAGTTTTTTATTTTGATGGGATTCTGTCTGAACTCTCCGTTATGTGAGTTCAGGTTCTGCTTAAAATGGATCGAAGGAAGTCTATTTCCGAAATTGTAAGCTTCAGAAGTTCGCACTCACATACTAAATTTGGTTTAGGAAGATGAAAATAATTTCACCGTTTATCTTCGCACTGAATATATGACATCTTGCATCTTCTTATTCATCAATTTTATTTTAAGTGTTAAATATTTTGGTGACCTCTTCATTTCTAGTTATTAAAATGACAATACAATTCATTGATTTTTCCAAAGAAACAATATCGCAGATAAGATCGTCTCAGTAGTTCCCTCATCTCCTGCTTCACATCATACTGGGCTTCTTGGTTTCATAATTATATGGGAAAAATAGATTTTCTTCCACAAGATTTGGTTTCTAAGAGGTCCAACTTAAAATGTTTATAGTGACGGGAATTTCTTCTAAGGCTGACTCTAAACTTCGTTATAGCAATATTGACTTATTTTCATTCTTCAGTCTCTCAGGGCTTTAACAGACTTAACATTTTGGATGTCACTTGTTGAATCAGCTTTGAAATCACCAATTATTTTGAAGTGATTATATTTAAGCTACCATCAGTTTCAATTTTTATAATAAATACCTTTTGCTCACAATCGAGGGATTACGTTACTCTGGAGCAGAAACAAAGATCACCCCCAATTATGACTCCTTCACTCTCTACACCGTAACTTTCTTCATATTATTTTAAGGAAACGTCCAACTTCATATATTGTTACTCGACTACTTTATCACTTGAACTGTGCAGTTGCAATCTGCAATTTGAGCTTTTTTACATTTCCATTCTTCTTTGATTATCCTCCACATTAAATTAGGCTTCTCGATTGCACACTTTTTTGTAAAAAAGCTCTGAACTCATCAGTATGTGAGTCCTCCTTAACGAATTCAACGAAAGTTAGTTCTGCTGAGTAGACTAAAGGATGGTTTATTTAAAAGGTAAATATGCAATGTTACCATTCTCTGTGCAATTTGGGAACATCCAGGTGAAATCCATTACGAGAAGTAGTACAAAAGAAACCAAAATAGATGAAAACATCCAAATTCTCCTTCTTTTAAAAATGTTTTTCCTTGAAAAACTTATGAACGTATTTTATATCGGAGGCATTTCAAACTCTTATAGTTTTTCAATTAATCGACCACCACCATTTTGACTTATGCGTTGTAGCAATAAACACTAAACTAAATTATTATACATTAAAAGGGACCGTCAACAATTCTATAGCTTCAAATGATTAGATAAAAATCTACTAATTCAGACTCTTTTTTAAAATTGCCTTTTTGGAAAAGATAGTTTTTTTCTAACATTATTCTCTGAGAGTAAAAATTTCCTTCAACACGGAATGAGGTATTTTCTTGTTGTTTAGAACGTTGTTTTTTTGCTGCTCTTGTTGTTTTTATAAGGTTCATTGTAATGAAAATTAATGCGATATGAAAAGTGGCGCCACAGCCAGCACACACAACAACTGCAAGCGCCATATTAACATTAATATTCCTCTGACACTAGTAGGTCAACAAACACTATGTAACTATTATAAGCAGACTAACAAAATGGCCAACTACTCTACTCCGGGGAGGATTGCAGTAAATTTAACATGTTTTAGTATTAAACTTAACAAGAAGAGTTCATTTAATTTTGTTTTTCGTACTCAGCATTAAATTAGTCCATTGACTGCGAATAAGGTGGCTAAGAAAACAAGTTGATTAAATTTTAAAGTGATTTCTTAAAAGAGATATAAATTAAAGCTAAATTAATAGTTGATAGTTGAGAGAAGTTTACTCTTTTAATTTTTATTAAATTTAATAGTTTATATTTCAAATATCCTCCTTTAAACACTTAAAGTCAGACATTTTCTTCTAGTATCTGTTAATGCTGCACAGTGAGAACAAATCGTTTTTTGGAAAAAAATTCTTTAAATTTTAAATCGTTGAAATTTCACATGACTTAAGCTAAAGTATTGTTATGTTGACTTGTAGGAGTCCAAATCTCCATCTGGTCAGGAGTGCAGTCGGGAAACCTTCTTGTATGGAAAATAGCTTCATTTATCTAAAGGAAGCCTAATGTAGATTGGATTTTCAGTCAAGTTATAAACTTCTTACACAAGTACTTGGTACCTATGCAAACGCTAGAACTTGAAGATTCACAATTTTTGAACAAAAAATAAAAATAAAATAAAATTTATAATACTTTTTGACTCCTTTTTTTGTGGTCTTCAATGCTCTTTTAAAAAGACCTCAATATCTCTCCACTGAATTTAGCTCCGAGCAGTTTGGAGGATTTTGTCACATTGTTGTGTTGTACCATAGTAACAGGACACCAAGTCAAGTCAAAAATAAGTAGACACATTATGCAGTCTTATGACTGGAAGCAGCAGTTTTAGTTAATTTTCACTGATGTAAATTTCGGTATTAATAGAGCCCGTTGACACAAATGCTTTCTCTTTTTTTGTCTCTACTGCATATTGCCGGCCATACTAAGAACTTTTTAGTAAATTTTGGCTGCTTTTGGGTGATAAACTTTTCTTCTATATTTTCACAATCAACAGAAATAGAAATTTGTTGACGTTTCGTCACTTATTACACTTCAGAACTCCTAAATTTCCGTGCTCCGTTTATGACTCCAAATTCACGTCAAGAACTTTTTTAGCCCTGTATACAATTAGCTTTGACTTTTCGTAGTCCGAGCTCTGAGCTCACCATCTGCTTTCCTACCGGATGTGTTGGTAGCTCTTTGGAAAATGCTTTTTTCTTTATGACTTTAGAAACATCATGTGAACTATTCCTTTTAAATGAATCAGATTTTCCGGATACCGTTTAATAACATTGGAGCTATAAAAGCTATCAGAGATGACATACCTATTTAACTATATTTTTAATAGAAATTTTCAAAAGTCATTTATAAATAAAATTTCTTTGATCACAATTATAATAATAAACTCATTAAAGTATCTCTAATGGTTCGAAATTAACATAATAATTTCCAAAAAAAATATCGAGTTCGACACACTGTATGCTGTCATAAATTATTAAACTGGAAGATATAAAAATATAAATTTACATAATAATTTCTATGCATTTCAACTAATTATACTTTATTTTGTTTATATATACATTTTTCTCTCTTACATTTCATTTCCCCATTTCTAGATCTATGATAATTATGCCGACAATAATGGCACCAAATGGCAGCTATGCAAATTTCAAAATGCTAATTTTCATACAAAAAATCCTTTAGATGACAATTATTTAACCACAAATATGCATGGACAACAACAACAACAATTGCAACGGCAACAACGCTATCCTGGGGAATATTTTACAGATTCATATGATAAAAGTGATAATAACAATAACAATAACAACAATAACAATGATTATATAAAACAAACAACATCAATTGGCAATATGGAACCGTCAGCAGCCACAACAACAACAATTGCTGAATTTTTATTACGTCAACATAAACAACAGCTGTATTTGCCAATACCGCCACCACCACCACCCGTTTACATAACATCATATTTAAATACATTGTATATACGTCAGCGTACCACTGCCAAATCCATCGCCAATCTTAATTGTACAATACGCTTACAATGGGGTAAGTATGTCATTGAAGAATATTTACATATGTATGTATAAGAATTATTTACATGTAAATGTATGTACTTAAACATCAAGTAGTTAAACAATGAAGTACAACGAAGACTTCATAAAAGTTAAGACAGCGAGATCTGCAGAGAAATACACTAGTGCCCCGATTTGCATCGTTAATAAAGCACCGGAGAAACGCGACGCAAATCGAATCAATTTGTTATATATAAATGAACTGAAATTTAATTTATTTGGGGGAAAAATATTCAAAACAATGTAAAAAATTTCAAATTTTTTATAAAAAAGTAAGTTAAGCCAACCGTTCTTGAATTCGAAATCATCAGAATTTCCGTTACTACCAGATGCCGCATTTTTCTTAAGTTTGGAGTATATAGAAAGAGCTTAATCTTTTATAGCGTCCATTTTAGTGGCATTCCTCGCTTTTTTGATCACGTATTTAAATTGAAAGAAGGGCTTCTATGTTAACCAATAAGGGATAGTACCTTTTTCAGATAGGAGGGATTTGACAATTTCAGCTAATTGATTTATGTTATCACTGTGTCTGTTGCAAATTGTGCTTAGTTTTAGCAGCCGTTAACCCCTATTTAAAACATTACACACTATATATTTACAATAATCAGACACTTGTTCTTAGCTTTGCACTTATATAAAACAATGAAAAGGGTGACCCCCTTATTTCACGCTAACTTAAAGTACAGGTAACGATAAGTGTTATCGAGACACTAAAAATGGCAATCCACAATACTGCAGTAAAAAAAAATAAAGCGTTTTTAGCGACACAAATCGAATCAGAACGATCAAAATGACGAAACTCAAAATTGCAACGACGAAAATCGGGGCTCTAGTGTATAAATGAACAAAAACATTATTAGAAGAGTTAAAACTAAATAGCTCGAAGTGCAATGAATAAATTTTCTGTAATGTTTACCTTTACATTAGGGTGGCGCAAATATTTGAATTAAATTTTGAATCTTTTGGTTCCGTTTTATTATTTTTAGATTAGAGATTTTTGGATTTTGGTCTGTAAAAGGCAGTTATCAAATGATTATAAACACATTAGGGTTTTTAAAACTGCCTTCTTTTTTTAAGATTCTTTGGGTCTGGACCAAAACCTTTTGGGTTTTTGGATACAAAATATTAATCAAAACTGTTTACGTAAAAAAAGTCAGAATAAATTTTATATGCAAAATTGTCTTCAGTTGTATAATCCGTAAGAAAGTTCAAAATTCACAACCTGCATAAAAAATGTTATGAAACAGAAAGTTTGCCAAATGTGGAAGACTTTCGCCGTAATAGTTCTTCAGACTTTCGATTGCTATTCTTTGCAAATTCAGGTTTCCCTCTGTCCCTGTCTGTTTTAAATTTTTTCAATGAAACAAAAAGAAAATTATAAAATTTGGAAACTCTTGGTGAAATAATTCCTTAGATTCCTTGGACTCAGCTCACCTTTTTCTCTTATCTATTATCCATTTTTCTCACGTAAAACTGTTTTATAGGAAAATGATTGGGACTAAATTTAAGATCTCTAATTGCAAAAGCTTGTACCCCATATCTGTTCATATATTTTTTCAACAACAACAATTCTTTAAGAAAATTATTAAAAATGAATTCGTTACTGGGCTACCACTCCCCTGATCCTATTCATAATACATTTTAATCATATTCAGTAATTAATTATTACTTCGTATAGCGAACAACTTTTTTTCTGATCCTATCGATTCTATATTTCTTCCAGTATAATAGTTCTTTGGAAAAGATCTTGAAACTCTCACTCCCACTGTTATAGTTCTCTAAATATAAGATAATCAATATTTTATTTGTATGTGTGTACCCCTTAACCCTGACCTATTGGAATTTTTTATAATCTATGTGTATTGGGATCATTCTATAAAAAAAAAAAATCTGGAAAATATATCCAGTAGATTGACAATCTATAAGTCCGAAACGAACAAAGAAACAATTAAAAAAAAAAAAAACAAAAACAAATTAATTTTCTATATAAAGATAAGATTCGTAAGAATCGTAATTTTGTAAATGTTCGATTGGAAATTTATCTATTTTAGAATTGAGTAGAGATATTGTCCTATTAAAAGTTGAAAATTCAAATACAAATGTGAATACCATAAGTTATATCCGTGATTTGATCCCTGATGAAAAACAATTTAATATCTTATTTTGCACTTCTATTACTTCACCCATAGAGCCCCTGTGGGATCTGACTTATCTACTTTATGGCATATTCTTTCAGACTACTTTGTATTTCGGTCGATAAAGTAAACTTAATAAAACCTTATAACAACTTGTGGTGGTAGAGGGCTCTAAATCCTGATATTGATGGAATAAAACTGTTATCATAATCTATTAGTAAATATCAGCTTATTTTTACCACAGAGGGAAGAAGTTTTACTTAAACGAACATTATGGAAAAATGAATTTCGGTAACAGCAAATTCATAATGTAGTGAAGTCATTTGCGTTGTGGCTTCTCAGAACTTTTAGCAAAAGATTAACAAGAAAATCGATGGATTGAAAAGTTATTTTTAAGTTGTGAACAATATTCCCTCAGTTTCATAATATTTTACAATAAATCTTTTAGCTGATTTGACCATTATTTCCATTTATGATCGAATAAACCATACATGTTGAAGTGACGATACATGTAGGGACATACTAAAGATATTAATTGCATTTTTGTGTTCGTATTAAAATTATTATAAAGGCTTATAAAGGCTTAAAATATCATCATCCATTACAACTCTGAGGTTGTGAATTCCAAATCTTCAATGAAAAAATGAGTTCATAGTATTGAAAATCTGATCCTCCTCCCTATAGAAAATGTTGCCCCCTTTTTAAAGAACAATAGACTGACAGACATACAGCTAGATATATCAAAATCGATTTGGATTAACGATTTGTTATAAATTATGCATTATGAGATCTTAATTGATTCCGTTTTAGCGGAATAACAATGTTAATATGCCTTCTTCTTCACTTATGGTGGATAAAATCATTTAGATATTCGAATAAGAAAAATACTCTACAAATTGCCCGGAATGTATTCAAATTCAAAAACTATAAACATTAAATTCTAGTTCATTCTATGAAACTACAATTTTGAAGTTTCAACGTTTCATGTAATAAATTTACATTCCAGTTCCATGTAACTGAAAAAAAAACAAAATTCATATTCATGCACTACAAAAATATCAAAACTTGTTGAAGCATAAATTTATGAATTTTTAATAAGAAAATAAAAGAGAAAAATGCATTAATTTTTAATTTCATTTTACTTGTTCCTGCAAAAATGTCCATATTTTATGTTATTTATTCTCTCTATTTTTTGTTTTTATTTTTTTCTATAATAAACATTCAGCATAGTTATTTATGTCTTTATGCTATAAAAATGAAAATATTGTTTTACATTTGATGACATTTTTTGACATACATATACAGCTGCAATCAAAATAATAGCATCACTCACATGTTACATCTTCGTTGGTATTTTTTTTGTTTTTGTTTATGAATATTTTTATCCACAATTTTTTAGTCCGCGTTAATCTTAGAAAATGAACGCATTTCTTTCAAATTAACTGGAATATTCCAATAAAAATTGTAATAAAATAATAACACCATGTTCAAAATAATAGCACAATTTCTTTTTTACTAGGAAAAAACATAAACAGTACAAACAATTGTTGTAATATTTAGTATAAAATAGTATGAAGATGTTTCTGAATTTTATAATTAACAAAGTTCTCAAGAAGCGTGTTATAGGTAGACCATGAAAACTCCCCCTCTTAACTGATCCGCATGTCTCAAATAGATAAGTGTTTGCTAAAACTAATTTGATTAAACATATTGAAAAAAGGAGCGGTATTCTGTGTACCGATGAGTTTAAAATTGTTTTTTATTTGTAATGAAGTCCATTAGCGAGGAATATAATCAAAAATTTACAACAAAAATTTTCAAACACAAGGGGTTTTCTTATTATAGTGTTGGACCCATTTACTGTATTAAAACTATTATGGATGTGTCAGAGTATATGAAAATATTCGACAAAGTAATTCTTTAATTTCGGTCATGCAACAAGCAAACGGCCCAAAACATGCCAGCAAAATTGCTTAAAAGAGGTTTCAGAATAAAAGAGTCACTGCAATAAAGTTGCCTCCCCAGTCTCCCGATATAAATCCAATCAATAATTTGTCTGACCAATAATGGTTGTCTTTGGAACAATATGACCAGGCATTATTATCATTAAAAGGTGCCAAAATGGAATAAGTACATTGGAAAGGCGATGTTACTAACAAAAGAAATACCACAAATGCTAAAAATAAATAGAAAGCTCAATTCTATTTTTTATAGTTGATTCGGTCGGTGCTATTATTTTGATATCAATTTTAAAAATAATCTGCGGGAAAAAAATTAATTTAAAAAATCATAATGAATAGAAATAATGTCTGTTCCTTCTTCACTTTCTTTTAAACTAATTTTTGTATTTCAAATGGCTTTTAAGACGTATGTATGTGGTGCTATTATTTTGACCGTAGCTGTACATAAATTCTATTTTTTAACAATCAACTATTGTTAGCTTTAATATGTTATATCGAATAGTAAAAGTTAGAATTGTACAAAGTTGAAAAAATAATATTTATTATTTTAGTGAAATTGAAATCTTAAAAAAGGTTTTAAATTAAAAAATCTTACTTTAAACTTGTACTTAATATTAATCATATGTTCCAAAAACCTTTAAAATTAATTTAAAACTATTTGTATGAGATATAATTTTTATAAAATAAATTTCGTTATTTATAAAAAATATTATTTACCTCTATAAAAAGTAAATATTTTTTCAGTTTTTATAACAAAAGGAATCTTAAAATTCATATCAATCATACGTACAGTAGTTTAAAAACGAGGATTTTTTTATAATATTTTGATCACTTAAAAGCTAAATATTTTGAAATTCATTATTTAAATAAAAAACACTAAAAAAGATAAATATTAAAGGTAAATATTTGGTTCCTTTTCATAACCTTTTTCAATATTATCAAACTCTTTAAAGTCTTATCTTTGTTTTTAACTTATAATGAGATTTTGTATTCCGACTCTGAATTTATATTAATCATACGCACTGATTTTTAAAATAAATCATTATTTTCTCCTAATATAAAGCAACACAACTTATGGAATTTATTTTGAACAATAAACAATTCCAATATCAGACGTTATTTTATTGAAAAACTCAAAAACTTGTGGTACAGTAGTACAAAAATTAACACTTATGGAAATTAAAAGAAAATTTTCACAATCTAACAGCGATAGGTGGATAACGACCTTGTGGAAAATAAAAGACCAATTGAAAGGGGCCTTATATGAGAGGTTTAGTAGAGTATGGACAGATATTCGTCAGCTAGAAACAGTTCCACAGAATTTCACCAGAATTTCCTATGTTTAGGAGTTTTAGAACTTTAAAACCCAGAAATACAAAATATTTAATGGGAATTACACAACTCAATCTATCGTATTGTTTTGGTTTGTTATTGGTTTATTATTGTCATTAAAATGTGACTTGTGAATTGTGTACCAAAATTAATTTTGATTTATTTGCAAAAATAAAATGTTAAGGGCATTGCTGGTCCAAAGCAAATATTAGTATTGTATTATCATAGGATTTAAATAGATTGTTAGTAATTTAAATTCGCTTTGTATGGGGTTTCGATAACGGAATCTCGTTATTATAGTTCTTTAGATACTCGATAATTAATACTTGCTTTGTATGGATGACAACCCTCCCACTGGGCTTAACCGTCCTTCATTTTGTCCAGTAAAACAGTTCCTCGAGAAAGCTGTTGGGACCAAATTCTGGAACTTCCGATGTTATAGTTCTATTTTTTCAAGCTGATGTTATTTCGGGTATATTGGAATTATTTTGTGAAAATCTCATCAAAATTGACCCAGCCGTTTTACATGCATACACATTCAGAACTCTATAAGCTTTTTTTAAAAGGAAGCGTGTAAACTAAACTTTGATATACCTGAGACAACGATCTGCCAACATAAGAAATAAAATTCCTTAAGTTCTTTAATCGCAAAACTAGAATCGTCTTTAAATTTTCGTTCATATAAAGCTACGGGACTTTTACAAAAACCACTGACAAGCTCTAGATAGTTTCGGATAAACGTACAATTTTTGAAGTTTTTTTGTCAGTCCTACACGTTGTCGCCATCTTAGATTAATTCCGAATTCTTGTGCTTTTCGAACAGAATTGCAGAACAAAAAAGGTCGAAATATATTTCGTGATTCGCCTTCACGTTTAATCAACATCAGACATTTTAAAGGGTTTTAGTAGTAAAAGGATTTTGACCACATATTACTGTTTTTATTATTATTATTATTATTATTATTATTATTATTATTATTATTATTATTATTATTATTATTTTGTTACAAAACAATAATTGTTGTTTTTATTATTCAACAGCCTGTTGACATTTCACTAATTTTTCATACAATTTATTGAAGAATTTTTTATTAATTTATTAAATTTAAGTACATTTTTGTAGAGGATGATGATTTAATAAAATCCTTTCAAAATTTTGTTTTAATACATAACTTTAACATTTCGGCTAACTGAAATGTTTTACCTTTATAACCTTTAAACACTTTTTTAAAAAATAATTTATCATACAAAAATATACTCCTTTTATATTTTTGTAAATATTAAAGAAAACATAAATATCATTTTTTGTTTATAATGTTATTTGTAGCATATTTATCATGATAACCGCATACACAACATATGCATAATATTTCCGTTAAATCCTTCCTCTAACTTCCGTTCTCATAAACTGGTAAAACAAACACAGACAAAAAAAAACATTGAAAAAAAAAACAACAAATATTTAATACTTACAAACAATACAATACAATCATAATACTTGTATACAATTATAATAAGAGTATAATGCAAAATATCCTTATTTGCATATAAAATACTTTTAAATATACTTCTTTCATATACATACACATATATGTATGTGTTTATATAGACTTAATCAAATTTAATTTTGTGCATATATTTTGGGTAGAAAGAATTATTTATAACCGAAAATACCATTTTTTTAAATAACTTTATAATTGTAAAAACGTTGCCTCCGTTACTATCACGTTTGGTTTTAAGTCCTTAGACTTCATTTTATTTAATATAAATTTAATTAAGGTGTGAGATAGAAAAATTCTTAACACAGGTTTTTTATTCAAACTTTTAACCCAAGTATTTTTTGATTCTTTTATGGTCAAGTTACCCTCGTAAAACATGTCACTTATTATTTTTGTATTATGTAATCTGATGGAATTTGGTGACCTGATATCTTTAACAAAACCCAACTTGATCCTACAACAATATTGCCAAGCATATAAAGGTCTGCTATCTAACTGTTTCTGAAGCCAAAAATTGGAAAGAATTTTCAAAAGAGCTTCCAACACAACCGATACGAAAACAGCCGATACAGTAGAGATCAATACTTAGACTATTTGGTACGAAAAATTAGAGGGTTAAAAATATATCAGACTCACAAATTTCCAGACAAGAACACTGCAAAAAACGTATAGGCCAAAAACCCAGCACGAACATTGAAAACAAATTGCAAATTTCGGTTCTATAAATACCGAAATTTACATCGAGGAATGTTTAGAAAAATGCATGACTTCATTCATAGGACTTCATAATATATCCACTTATTTTGCCTAACTTGGCATCCTGTCACTATGGTAAACAAGCTCTTGAGTGTTACATGAATGTTATTTGTACAATGGAATCCAAATCCTCCAAAATGCCCAGAGCTAATACCAGTGGAGAGATATTGGGCTCGTGTTAAAAGAGAAATGAAGAGCACAAAAGAGGTGACTAGAAGATTTTAAGCGGAGATTTTAAACGGAACTTGTTCGCGCAAAGTGACAGAAAGCATGTAAATGGAAGGGTTTTCGAAAAAGCTTCAAAATTTCATCACTAGTTATTAAAAAAGCTTTAAAGCTTTTTTTGTTTGTAACATGAAAATCCAGCATGAAAATAACTCGAAAACCATTAGAGACAAATAGTTTATGCATTTATATTTTTAAAGGCCTCATTAAGGACTATAACGCAGTAAAATAATGTGAACAATGAAGCTCCATCGGAATCCAAGCAGCAAATTTAATACTCTACAACACAATCAAAATTTATATATTATTTCAAAAAAATCGATTCAGTCCCACAGTGCATTATTGAATAATATATCTGCCAATGTTGATGACAATTAATTACTTACTTGGATGACAATTAATTTAAATTAAAAAGTAATTTCGATGTGGTTGTGAATAGTTTTTCATTAAAAAATATAAACAAAGAACATATGGGCGTATGAGTTATATGATTTAAAAATAGTTATATGAATTATTAAGTATACACCCTGTACTACAGATAAAAATACAATTAATAAGTAAAAGGTATTATTTAAAAAACATTTGATATACTTAACCAAAATTGACAAATGAATTTTGGAAGGAGTGAAAAACTTGTAAAAAGAAATTATATAAATAAATTATTTATCAAGAATGTTTATTTTTAATTATTTTATACATTTTTTAAAAAAGGGATATTTAACATATTTTTTAATGAATATATGGCAGGTTTCTGTATTTTCTTCAAATATTATAGTAACAGAATTGTAAAATTCATAATCAGAAAATTTTAGATTTTTCTGAATAATTGATTTTTTTTGTGGATTTTTTATGGGAACGAATCACTGTGTGTAAGGTATATTTTAGTAAAATTTTATTTTTAAACGTTACACCACCATAGGCGACACAAGAGGCTCCATGCCTTTGTGCCGATGTTTGTAAAGGTCCAAAAACAAAAGCTTAGACTAGATCTCCTCTAGCCGTACTGAATAAACCATAAAGTATGATATATTTTTATGGATATATTTTTTAAGGATTTTACAAGGAATAAAATCTCAAATATTATATTCTACAAGTTAACAATGTCGATTTTTTTGACACATTATTTAGTGTACTTTTCATTCTATTCAATATGATTTTAACGTCAAAAAAAGACTGGTTTTCACTTAGATAATGAATCAAGCCATTTTTTATACAGTCATCCATTCTGCATCGATTTAAGTATTAAAAATATGACCATTTAATGAATGTATCTAGACAAATGTATTACATGCTTCAATCTAGTGAATTGTTTTACTACGAGGAGCATGAAATCGACTGGCCCGTTCTTAACAGTTATTGGAAAAACACCTTTAAAGAAAATTTTTGATCCGAAAAATCGTCTTTCAAATTCTTTTTAGTTTATATGGACATCCAAACAATAGTTTAAGAATATATTAAAGTCGTTTTGATTCTAATTCCCTTTTTGGAAATACTATCATCTCTTAGCATCAAATACATTGGAGTAACAAACTTTCACGCATCATTCCAAAAATCTTTCGTAAAGACATTATAACCAATTTTATATGAAAAATTTATGTTATTTAAGGTGATTTTTGTAAGTGTTATATGATGGCAATAGAAAGTTTGGGTTCTCTACTTAAAAATTTGTATACAGGATTTTCTAGTTGTATAAATTTTAAGTATACAAAATATGACAATACAAAAAATTTGGTATTTGGCATTTAGAGTAAATAAGCCATTCATATGTGTCAAATGTATTTAAAATATTTTCATACTAATGAGTTTTTTGTGCTTAATTTTATTTCGGGAAAACATTTTTATGGAAACTGCCTGAAATATTGCCCCGATGATCAGTTTAAATAGGATATGTACATAATTTGATCGTTGTATCTCTAATAATGCAGAATGTAGAGTATTCACAATGGTACATGGATAACCAACTAACCAGACGAACGAACGTTGTGATTATAGTTGATCGATATACTTTAAGGCGCATAATACCCCAACCACCCGCGGTAGTTTAGGTTAAAAAAAATAATAAATTTTAATTGGTCAAGCTTTTTACTATTTTTTTTTTTTTTCGTTATTTGATGTTTACATGTGATTGAATATGAACCAACTTCTATTATTTCAGATATAAAATAATATTGATCTACAGGGGTCACATTCATTAAATGTCTGTTAAAAGTGACTACTAAACTAGTATGAACATAAATGGGTTTCCAAAATTATTTTTCATGAATTTATTTATCAGATTAGTTTCTCCTGTCCTAATATGAGATACTCCCATACTATCCAAATTCCTAAAACCTGAAAAAAAATGTCCTCCAACGGATTTGTTTTAATCCACTTTTGAGCACAGGGTAATTTTCTTAGCCCTAATCTCTACTTGATTTACACCTGTGACTTACGGATGATACGAAGATAATTAGTTCCAATAGAGAACTACGCATGATATATAGCCAATTGAGCACATGCCTGTTATGCTTGGGGAAACGTTTCAATGAATTAAAGAGATCATGTAACTTTTAGCTTAAGAAGAGAAAAATGTCCCACTGTTACACTTAATGTTATAAATATACCTCAAACCAATTACGAAAACGACTTCGTCACACTAAATCCAAAAGACTTTAAATAAATTTTAAATTGTTTAGCCTTCACTGGTAAGTAAAAAGCCATTTCAAACTATCCTTGACAATAAAGTCATCCTGTATAATGCCAAACTAAAGCAAATCTAGACATATAGCAACCAACTGTGGTGAATGGCCAGTAACACGAGTATCGAAATTATACATAGGACAAATAAATATAAAATAAGAAAATAAATAGAGACTTGGAGATTTCATTAGTGGAAGAAGAGTTCCCTTAATTTAGAGAAAAATCTAACATGAAGTTATGGAACCACCCAAATCCCCTTGCAAGACTTCAGTTTGTGGAGGATTCGGGCACATAGCGTCGTAGAGCCGACATTCTTGTTCTCTCCTTAGAGAGAATATAGATTTAGTTTTAGATTTTCTAAATTCAAATAATAATAAAATTCAATAAATAAAGTCAAACATAAGAAAAAAACAAAAACCATATTTTTATTTGAAAAGTCCACCAAAAATTCATTTAAAGCAATTTGATTGCTTCCTTTTTTTATTTCCCTTACAAAATCCTTTCTAGTTCTTTATACTTAATTGCTGTAACCAAAAACTCTTTACTCTTAATCACTTTTACTATTTTAATGTATTTTTTTTCTCTTTCAGATAATAATTACAAAATGAAATTAGCATCTGGGGATAAAAGTGTAGAATCATGCCAACCGAATCCTTGTCAGTACAATGGCAAATGTGTGGTTAACAATGGTACAAGTTATTGTCAGTGTCTGGGGCATTTTACTGGAAGGTATGTAAAAAAACTCACAAACACATCTTTAACATCAAAATAGCAGCCAATTAAATTATTTATTATTTAAAATCACAAATACTTTACTTTTCCTTCTTTTTTTTTTCTGTGTAGATTTTGTGGTTTAAATTTATGTGAATTGGAACCCTGTGTCTTTGGTAAATGTGAATTAACAACAAATAATTTTAAGGTAAGTCTTTTTTCTTATACGGAAATGTCAACACAAGTATTAGCCAGAACAGCAGCGAATACTTGTGTTTAAGAGAGGAGTTTATCAAAAGAAAAAAACAAACAAGCAAACAAAAACAACAACTTTAAATTATAGTGCAAGTGTCAACCGGGTTATATGGGTACGACATGTGAACAAAAACAAAGACCTTGTGCGGATAATCCATGTGAAGGACGTGGTATTTGTATAGAGAAAAATGGTGGCTTCTTTTGTCGGTAAGTAGACGTTTTTAAGTGTATAAGAGCTTAAATCTATGTGTGTGTGTGGATGAATATATTTTGTTTTCTTTATGCCGTAACATATTTTTGTTTTCTTCATTATTATTCAAAACGGATGTGTTGAGATGAGTTGTTCATTTTGAATTAATGTATGGGCAAAAACATATCAAAATGATTTAAAATTATTATAACGATATTTAATTTATCAAATTGTGTTTTAAGCTTTTAATGGTATTAAATTTTTTAAATAAATAATAAATCCGAACAAAATTATGCTGTTTTCTTTGTATGCAATATTGTTATAGTCTAAACAGAAGACTGACACCCAAGACAAGCGATCATAATAAGATGATCTTCCACATGACTTAAAGCACTATAAAATTTGACCAAGGATTTCTCTGCAAAAGTCTTTTTTGTCAATCCAAGAGTAAATTCAATTTTCTAGACGTAGTAAATTCAATATGATCTCATTTTAATGCTTTAATATGAGATATTAACTACAAGGAATACAAACCGAAGCCAAAGTTTGTAATTGGCATATGAATTACCTATGAAAAGTTTGTAATTGTATTCGTAAATATTTCCCATCTTAAAGATTCGAATTTTTTCCTTTTCTGATAAAACGTCATTCCAAGTGATGCTTCAATCTTACTGTACAACTACTCCCCACTAAAACCAAAATTATTTTTAACAACCAAGACAACGAGACAATTAACTTATATGCTTTGTTACATCCTTCTTCTAAAATTCCGAATAAATCACATTTTTGCCCATAATTATCAAAAATTGTGCAAAAAAGTTGAGCACATATTATATCTAGGAGACCTTAGGAATAATATCCTTCAAACTGTGACTCCATTATGTATCAGAAACCTTTGTTGTTCTTTAATAAATCCTGTAGACTATTAGTTCTCTATTGCTTATTTCTTTAAGCCATTTGAGAATATTGTTCCATGAGAGGATGAACTTAGAGATCAACAAAACTCCTTAGAAATACTTTACAGTTAAAATGCCAATACCTGCAACCAAATATGCTACAAATAGAAATTCTAAAAGCCTTCCATTATCCCCTCTTCTTTATTGTTAACTTTAATCCTTTAAAATACCTTTTCAAATACTACAATCAGGATTATATTCTAATATATTCTTTCTCCAGGAAAGGAGAATAATTAAATTCGTCGGTATATTTAATACACAGCGATTTTCTACTTCTGACTCATTAAATAATGTCCTCTATTTTAGAACTGCCTTAGATTTGAGAACCAGATTTTTCTCTGATGGAAAAAATGTAAAAAGGATAAACAAGTCTTAATTCTACTGTTTACTCTTGACACTTTAGAGACACATAACCATTTCCAAATATACCATTTGTGTGCTTAACCCATTATCGACGAGACTTAAAATCTTAAGGCGAAAATAATATATATCTTCTTTTATTTGGTCAATTATAATCAGTTTTCTTAAGTCTAAAAACATATTTGAAGCCCCCTTTTGACCAGGTTAAATCTAATTAATAAAACAATAATTCCACCTTGACATTTGTTTTCTATTGATTGATATAATCTCTTAGAGATTTTGATCAATAAAATTTTCCATATCTCTGCAGTCCTCAATAAAAGTCAGGATCATTATTACCAGCTATTTATTAAGCATAATTTCTCATTCAAAGTTGTCATATACGAAAGAATTTTTGGAATCCATTTTCAGGAAGAACCGTTCAATAATCCTACCTTTAATGACAAGGAATCAATTATCTCTTTGATTGGAAGTTCTCATATGCAGGAAAATTCATTGTTTTAATTTTCAGAAAAAAAAACCGCTCAATAATTCATATCTTAAATGACATGATATAATTCATCTCTTTAATGAGAAATGAGTGTTAAATCGGTTTCGCACTTGAGAGGAAAAACTTCCCAAAGTAAAATAACTTCCTAAAGTAAAATAATAAAAATAAGAAATATTTGAACTTCTGCAGAAACATTCATCTGGTAGTAAATTTGACATATCACATCTTTTGTCAAATCGAATCAAAGCAGGACTTGACGAAACTCTGGATTTGAATTACCTTTATTTCTAGCACTGTGGAATGTATTTCAAAGATGACTAGAATATTTATTACTTTTTCAATGTGAAACACACCCATTGGTCTCTTTGTTCCTCTGGGGTAATTTGGAACTTTCTCCGTTACAAATATCTTGTTATTATTAATTAATTTCGCGTAAAAATTCCCCATCTTTAACAAAATTAAACTTCAATTTAGAAGCTCTCAAAAATTTCTTAGAGATTTCATCCAATCCTTATTATATTGTATGAATGAAAAATCCCACTTCTTTGAGGTTCGTATCTTTGTAATCTCCTTTTATTATGGGATAAGAATACACCAAGGGTATGAGTCTTTAAAGCTTTTCTCTTGCAGTACTGTTTGACACTGGTCTCTAGTCAAACTTCGAAGTTTATTTACAACTATATTTAATATCAGAAAGATTGGACATTTACACAAAAATTACCTCTCGAATTTGTGTCAACACTTAGACCTCAAGAGATGTTTAGGGGCTCTAATGAAGCTACTGAGCTTAAATGCATAATGCAGCTAATACTACACATTTGGAAAATATGTATATTCTGTAGTCACATATAAAAATAATGACTTTATGAAAAATCCTTCAAAATATTAAACCTTGATTTTTATGAAATCAAGAATCAAATGAACGAGATCTAATTCAAGAAGTTTTTTTCAAATGTAAATTTTTATTATTATTTTTTTATTTTTAAATTTTTTTTTTTTATTTTTTTGCCCATACACTAATTTCAATATATTTCATTTTTTTATTATTTTGTTTAATGGAAAAAACGCACTACAATAATAACACATAAACTAAATCTTCCTCTTCATTAAAATATTTTATTATTTTAAACTATTTTTTTTACAAAAACAAAATACCAATGAAAAAATAAAACATGAAAATCCATAGTTGCTATGCTTGGTGGGAGGGCCACCGCTGTGAAAAACGTATGCTTCACATACCTTACAAACCTTTATCGGAGCGTATGCTGCAGGAACCCTTTTGGTTGGGTCTAATTACTGTATTTGTGGTTTTAGCTGTTATAGGTTTGGTTTGGTGTGCGAAGCGACATTTTCCAGAGAAAATCGAAAAACTATTGGCTGAAGAAGCTGATCGTAATAGGCGTAAGTTTATGAAAAATAAATTTTATTATTTTTTTTAATAATTTTTATTTTAACGATTGTTTTTTTTTAATTGTAATTGAGGGAATTAGGCGTGTTTAAGCTTTTTAAGCTGATAGTAAATTGAAAATAAACTTAAATGTTTTGCTAAATTTTGTTTTGAAATGAGCTAATAAATTAGTTTATATGAGAAAAATAAGGTTGGAATTAAAAATATGAAACTATATCCACTTGTTGAATTGATCATAAAATGGAAATAGTTTTCGGTTTTTAACTCATACCTTTGAAGTGTTAAATGTTTTAGGAAAATAAATGGCCAGTTTCACTATGATATTGCAATTCTATTGCCCTCTATTTTTTGTTTTATTTCAAATATAATTTAATGTTGATTTAACATTACGTATGAGTAATATAATTCAAGGCTTTATATTAGTCATATTAAGTATACGCAACCAATTTTTATTAATTTAGGATTTCAATGCCTTCTCAAATATACAACAGTTTATGGTTTAATCTCAAATAGAATTTAATGTTGGTGTACGTATGAATAAGATTAATTAAGGGTTTTGTATTATTTATATTAAGTATACGCAGCCAAAAAATATAAATCTTAAAAAAAAATTTATTAATATAGGGTTCATTATCCTCTATGATATGCAATGGTTTTTGGTTTTAGCTTTTAATAGCTTTAATGTTGGTTAACGTATGAGTAATATTAATTAAGAGTTTATATTATTCATATTAAGTATACGCAACCAATAAATTTTTATATTAAAATTTTTTTATTAATTTAAGATTTCATTACCCTCTAACATTTTGATGTTGGTGTACGTATGATTAATATTAATAAATAGTTTATATTATTCATATTAAGTATACGCAACCAATAAATTTAAATCTAAATTATTTCTTTGTTAATATAGCAGTTCATTACCCTCAAAGATTAGCAACGGTTTTTGGTCTGATATTTTTAGTGTTAGTGTACGCATGAGTAATATTTACATCAATTTATAATTATGAAAATAGAAAAAGTGGAATTTTTCATCTGATTAAAAAAACATTATTTTGCAACAGCAGCGGTTTTTAAAATCCTTGGAATGTTTTTTTATTAATCTCTTTTATATTAAATTGTATGAAATTTAAATTTGTTTGATAGTTTTACTTACATAAAAAATTCGTCTTAAAAATTAGGTCCAAAATCACTATATTTTTTTAATTTTAAATATCTTCACAATCTTTATAAAAATGTAGAAATTTGAATTCATAATATTAGACAGGATATTTTCGTCTCGAATACTTTTAGCGTCCATAATTCTATCTATAATCCCTCCATAGAAATTTTAAAGCTGTATAAAATGTATCTCGATTTTAAGCAAATTGCTGTTTTGAATAATTTCATAATGATTTTACTGGATCTTAATTAATATAAACTTTACAATCAAAATAATAAAAAATCTTATTTTCAAGAATATAGTAAAACCATATCTGAACCATATACAAAAAAAAACTATTGAAAAGAACTTCTTGGAGCAATGTTCTCTTCATTCATAGCCCTTCTATGAAAGTATTTTATACTCACTTCTTTGATATGGCTCTTTTATTTAAATCCAATTAGAATAGTTTTCCCTAATAAAATACACTTAAAAAAAGGGTTTTTTACTTTCAACATATATTTGACACAGTTTGATTCCTTTACACTGCTTTGGAAAAGGCACCTAAACAAAAATGTAGTCTTTGTTTAAATAGGTCAGGTTGTTTCCAAGTTATTTAATTATAAGATCAATGGGATTGAAAAAAATTGTACTGCATAAACTATTACATAATAAAAAACGTTAAAAGCTTTAAAGAAACGATACGCAAAATGGACCACGACTTTTTCAATTTGTTACTTTAGATGCAGTTAGTGGATTTATTTTAAATTTGATATATGAATAGCTGAAGGGTGTAACTTTATTACATTTTAAATTTGGGGTTCAAGCAGGATTGTGACGCCTTTAAAAAATGATACCTCGAATCCAAGCAAAAGATTCTGAATTCCCATATTTTGAACAGAGTTTGGTTCTTTGTCACTGAAAGGTCAGGTTGGTCTCCATATTATCTGACTATCAAATCAATTGGGTTGAAGAAAATAGTAATATGCAGACTCATTTTTTAGCTTTATGTAAAATAGCTTTTTTAGGATTTATATGATATTTGACATAACAAAAAACGATATCCCGAATACCATAATAGGCTTCGAAAAAAGGCTTTTTAATTTTCAGAAGAGAAGAAAATTGATTGACATAATTTTAACAGAGCCAGGGTACCTTTGACTTAAGAGTGCCATAACAAAAACCTCTGCTTAGTACAAAAGGAACCTAAGTTTGGACTCTAATAAAAAGTGAATAAGATAAAGCCTAAAATAATAAATAAATAGAAGTCACACTGAAAGACTTTGAAATCAAAAAGGAAAGTTAAACGAAAAAAATATTCACGAGGGCACAGTGCAATCGACTTTTTAATATATCTTTAATTTTTAGGCGACTGTTTAATTTTATATGACATTTGAAATAACCATAGATTAAGAGGGTCAATTTTTAACTTTGTTAGTTTTGATTCTCTATAGAGTTCATAGACGACATGGTAGTGCTTCTAAAAGAGGTATGTAGAATTTGAAAAATTTTCTTTTTGCAATATATATTAGAATGATTTGGACGATCTTTATCAAAATGAAAAAAGGTCGTTAACAAAAAATAAACAATTTTGAAATTGAAAATTGTACAATTTCGAGTTTCTGGGTTTTTTCGATCATTTTTTCGACAAATTCCTCTTCAGGAAACTAGTTTGAGTTATAAAAGCAGAAGTACCTTTTATTCGTAGAGGGCACTACTGTAAAGTCTTTCTTTTCTCAAAGCGTACTTTACGCAAACGAAAATTTTGTAATCTTTTTTAAAATATACACATTTTTCCATTATTCCATTTTCCTCTAAGTAAAAGGATAAAGAGAGACGTATATTTTTGAGAAGATCAAAAGAAATAAAGTAAAGTTTAATATAAAAAATGAATACGATTTCCAAATAAGACAAATATTTTTTAATGAAATTATAAATCAAATTCATGATGAAATCATAGAAGACATTTAGGTTAAAGATTGTAATGAATCAGGGATATTAGAATACAATAAAAAAATATCTAACATATTCATTATTGTGATTAAGAACTTCCAAAACACTAGATAAATGCTCTAAAAATCATTGATGTCTTCTTTATTTTATACATTTTTAGATTTGTTTCGAGCATTGATCCATTCCGATATCTGTCAAAAATATAATGTTTATCATTTCTATTAACTCAGCGTAAAACTTAAAAGTGTTGAATTTATTTCCAAAAATTTCCAATTCTGTCCCACTGTTAGAAATTGAAATATTTTTAGAAAAAAAAAATAAAAATAAAAATTAACAACCTTAAGCATAATTTAGCAAAACATTTCTTTCAAATATTTAAATTATTTTCCCCCAAAAGTTTCTCTCTAACGGAAGTTGTAAAAAAAATTCAATAATTTTTTCAAACTTTCAAAATTTTTGCCATTAATTTTATTTTAAAAGCTGCATATTATTTTCTAATTAAATTTTTAAAAATAAAAACAATTTTTTTGAAATTATTTTTATTGTATGCAATTTATTCTTATTCTTCCATTTTCTTCTTTTCTTTTTTGTATTTTTTGTCTATTTTTTTCTAAAAAAAAAAAACAAAACAAAAACAATAAAAAATCGAATTGAAAAAAAATTCAATAAATTTGTATAAAAAACCAAATGATTCTAATAACAATAAATCAAAACGAAACAAAAAACATGTTTTCACTCTCTCTCTCTTTTTCTCTATTTCATTTCTTTTTATGTATATATGAAATTTGTTTTTGTAATAATTTTCTTATATTGATATTAACAGCACCTGGTTCTATACATGGACATCATCATCACACATCATTGCGTGAACAATTGCAATTTACAACTGCCATACCACAAACAACCGTTAATAACGCACCGGGTGCACCTCGTTCCATATTCAACAGATTGGGTATAAGAAAACCATCATTATTGAGCCTCAGCAGCCCCAATCCAATACCTGGAGGGGGAGGGGCAGCAGCGCGTACATTTTCACTTGACGATCTGTTACGACCGCCTCCCCGACGTAAGATCAGGCTAAATTCAAAATTGAAAAATTAATTAACCAGAAACAACAAATTTTTTTGAAAAAAAATCTAAATCACTTAAAAAAAACATACTTAAAGAAAAAGAAGACCTTAGGAAATAATTTCACTAAAACAAAAAGAGAAAATTATTTCCTAATTTTTGTAAATACAAATATTAATTTATTTAATTAATTTTTGTTCGAAAAAAAACAAACACTGACAATTTTAAACAAAAGTGTTTTCTTTTTCTAACACAAAATTTTGAAAAAAATTACCGAAAAAAATCTACAACAACAACTAAAACTTTACAAATTTTCAAATCACATTTAATTTTTATTAATTGATTTTCATCCTAATTTTTTATTTCAAAATCTCTGTTATTTTTATAATTTTTATTCACTGTCTCTCTCTTTCTCTAACTGTCTCTCTTTTTCTATGTAAAAAAATAAACAAATTTTTGTAATTGGTATTTGAATCTGAACGTTTTTTTCTTTCTCTCTCTCTGTATCTTATTTTGAAATACCACACACCTTCCTTCCCTTGAATAAAGTTAAAAAGTTTTTTTAATCAAAAAATAATCTTGATGTTGTGTTATCACGATTTCTTTTTTGTACAAATTATTATATATAATAAACATATATATAAATTAATACATATATATTTAATCAATATTAAAATAATAATCCATTGAAAGAATATTTTATCAATATATTTAAGTGTTTCCTTTTTTATTACGTATCGTATGCTATTTTTTTCTAATAATGGAAAAATTCCTATATCAAGTGTCCTTTAAAAATTTTAATAATAAAATTTCGAATTTTTCATTTTATAATTCAATATGTCACTTAAGCCGTTATTTAGTCAAATTGGTCCATCAATTTTACAATTTTGATCCCAAATTTTATTTGTATATTACACTAGCACCCCCGGCAGACTTTTGCTTTGTATGGGTAATACCCCTTCCCCTGGTCTTATCTGCCCTACTTTTTATTCAGTAAAACAGTTCTTTGAGAAAATTATTGGCACGAAAATTTACAACTCTCGCTGTTATAGTTCTTTAGATATTTGATTACCAATATATGCTTTATATGGGCGACATCCCCCTATTTGGTGTTATCCGTCCAACATGTTATCCAGTAAAACAGTTACTTGAGAAAGTTGTCGGGACCAACTAGTTTTTCAATATTTGCTTTATATGGCTTCTCCTCTTGGTTCTATCGGAATTTTTTATAGCCTTTGCTACTTCGGGTATTTTGGGATCATTCTGTGAATTTTTTAATTTTTTATTTTTATGGATTTTTCCTCAAAACGTACTATTTGTGCCGATGACAATTGTGTAAGTAGATTAGGAATAAGGAAAGACAAATATTAGAGGTATTAAATATCAATCCATTGAAAATCATATACATGAAGTATTTTTATGTTGAATGTTTCTATAAATATACCCCTTCTGGTAATAACCTGTCTTTGGATTTATCAATATAGATCTTAAGTATATCATGATGAAACTTAAGGCCAAACACATTGGCAAATGCCAATCGATTGAGCTTTTAAGACAAAGTTTTATTCAGAGATCTTACTTTAGACTCGATCACACCAATGATAATATATAAGTCAGTCTGGTCTAACTTTTTACTAAACAATCCATAAGAACAATATTCAGATTCAAGTTCCAGTTCAGATTTTGGTTCTGATTCTATTTCAGTTTCTTGTTCAAATTCTGTTTCAGGTTTTCTTTAGAATCTTGTTTAGATTCTAATCCATATTTCAGTGTAGATTCTAGATCAAATTCTCACTCAGATTCCTACTCAGATTCTACTTTTAATTCTAGTTCAAATTTTATATTAGATTCTAGCTTAGATTCCAATTCAACTACTAGTTGAAGCTCTAGTTTCGGTTCTAATCCAAATTTTAGCTAAGAATTTAGTCCAAATTTTAAATCAGATTCTAGTTCACATTTTTAATTCCGATTTTGTTTCAGATTTTTATTCAGATTCTAGTTCAGACTCCAGTCCATATTCTAATTCAGATTCTAGTTGAGATTCTAGTTCAGATATTAGTCCAAATTTCAATTCAGAATCTAATTCAGTTTCTAGTTCAAATTTTAGTTCAGATTCTAGTTAAGGATTTATTTCAGTTCAAGTTATAGTTGAAATTCTAGTTTAGATTCTTGTTCTTAAGACTCCGAAAATATTTCATCTTGTCACTTTATATCCAAATCAAAACGTTAAGACAAATACAAAGCATTTGTCATAATCTCCGGTTCTCTTAACTTTCCTCTATATAACAAATTTCTCACAGACTCTAAAAACCCACATGCAGATAAAAGTCATGTTTCCAATGTGTTTGTTGCAACACTTCAATTTTAGTGGCCAATATTTGTTATCTCCAAATAAACAAAATTTATTTTGAGAATAAATTTGTTGTTGTAATAAAATTATTTTCAGTAAATTAACAATAATATAGTGGTCGCTATATATTTAGAAATGCTCTTTGTGGTGACACTGTTTTATGGTGACACAACAATATTATGTTGATTTAATCCAAAATATTATGGTGTATGCAACAATCATAAAAGATCGCCATAATATGTTGCCTCTTGATATGGTTACATATTTTTTCTCTGTACGCAAGAAGATTATTAAGAAAATGACATCAATGCACTCCGCTATTAATTTTGGTTCTTAAGAAGCGCTAGATATTTTTCTGAATTTGTTTTAACACAAAAATTTATTTTTGAAAGAATGACAATTTTAAGAACTATTACGCATGATACTTTAAATAAGCTTTGGAAATTTGTTCGGGCAGAAAAGCACGTCGGGTATAAGATAGTATTAAAATAAAGACTTTCAAAAGTGACATATTGAGAAAACTTCGAAAATCAATTATTTCTATCTTGTTTCCTCAAATATATCCCAACATCTTATAAAATCTATATAAATGTATCTTCTGAAAGAGAGTAAAACCCCTTGTGCGTTATTTACCTTGCAAATACACACATTAATTAAATACCTCTCACACACTTATACACCTTAACCAATACTGTCAATTAAAAATTAAAATATAAACATAAATTGATTAGCAAACACTATATGGCGTCACAGTCCAAGAGAATTCTTTCAAAGAAATCACATAAAACTTGATCACCT
Source organism: Cochliomyia hominivorax (assembly GCA_004302925.2). NCBI lineage: Eukaryota > Metazoa > Arthropoda > Insecta > Diptera > Calliphoridae > Cochliomyia > Cochliomyia hominivorax. The sequence continues at coordinate 62,980,665 of PYHX02000495.1, read as the reverse complement.
TTTCCCAGATTATAACATTATGTAACAGCTAATGCACTTTATATGTCCCCGCTTGTTTAAAAGAGTTTCCCCAAACCCTTAACTAATTATCCGCAAATATATTCAAAAACTTATATATAATAAAATAAAATATTGCACTTTGTAATTATAAATCCTTCCCGAAGAAAAATCCTTCATGATAAAAAAGAATATAAAAAAGCTTAAGCTTTTCAACACCTGCTTAAAATGTTATGTCTATAATTTAATTCCTTTTTTTAATTTTATTTGTAAGTTTCAGCGAGAAAGATTTACTTGTGTTACATTTAAAGTGAAAAAGTAAAAAATTAACAAGAAATAACATCAAACTGTGAGTCCATAAAGTAAATCATGTAATTAATCAATTGCTTATATATTCATATTATTTTCTCTTTTTGAGTTTTATTCATTAATTGGATGGAAATAATGTGCATTTTGAGGTTTAGAAGAAGTTAAGATTTTACTTTTCTTTGATTTCTATAACTGGGCGTTCTCTGCGAAGATGGAAAACCGCGTCTTGCTTTCCAGCTATGTGAGACAGAGATAGCAAACATTTGTTCTTAGATTCTAAATAAGATTAAAGATATAATTTTAGATTAGACTTTAGAAAGTTCAGACTTTAGTTCAGTTTCTAGTTTAGATTCTACTTTTAAATCAAATTCAGATCCTTATTTGGAGTTTATTTCAGTATTCTGGTTTACTTTTTTTATATTCTATATTTCAACTTCGATAATAATTCAGATTTTTATTTAGCTACTAGTTCGATTTCTAGTTCAGATTTTAGCATAGACTATAATCCATTTCCTATTTAAGCATAGATTCTAGTTTAGATTTCGGCTAAGATTTCGGTTCAGAATATTGTTCAGATTCTAGTTCATATTCCAGCCTAGAATTTTGTAAAGATCACATTCTTGTTTTGATTGTAGATCAGATTCTAGTTCATACTCTGGTTCATATTTTTGTTCAGATTCTAGTGATGATTATAATTCATATTCCCGTTCAAATTCTAGTTCAAATTTAAGTCCTGCTTCTAGTTCAAACTCTAGATTCCAGTGCAGCACTAGTTCAAAAGAATTATTTGTTTTTATTATAAATCGGAGTACACTTATAACAGATTCTAGATCAGATTTTAATCGAATTCAGATTACAGATCGTATTCAAGTTCAGATTTTAAATCAGATTCTGGAACAGATTAGAGCTCGAATTCTAGATCAGATTCAAATACAGATTGCAAATCAGATTCAGTTCAAGTTCCCAATTAGATTCTAGTGCAGATTATAGTGTAGTTTCTATATTAGATAATTGTTCAGATTTTAGTTCTAATTATAGCTCAGATTATGGTTCATTCTAAATTGGGTTCTAGTTTAGATTTAAGTTTAAATTTTTGTTCAGACTTTAGTGAAGATTCTAATTCAGAATCTTCTGCAGATTTAAGTTCAGGTAACAAGTGAGTTTTTGATTCAAATTCTAGTTTAGATTCTCGTTCAGATTTATTCTGCTCTATTTCATATCTTTTTGGGATCCAATAAAAGTTCTAATTATAAATTCTAATTAAAGCTTAGATAGCTCAGCTTCGGCTTTCGATTCTAAATCAAATTCTGTATTGTTCAGTTTCCAATTCAGATTGTTTTATATTTTAGTGGAGATCCTAACTCAAATTTGTGTTCAAATTTTAGTTCATATAACTTCAGATTCTAGTGCTAATTCTAGCCCAAATTCTAGTTCTTATTCTAGGTCTGATTCTACTTAGGGTTTTAATTAATATTTATTAGATCTGCTTCTATTTCAGATAATAGTTGAGACTTTCATATCATCTCCATTCAATTCCGGTCGGTTTCTATCAAGATACATGACTAGAAAACAAAAAAGATCTTATTATGACTAAGGTTCTGCTCTTACAGAAGGACATCAATAACATTTATTTTTAAGCAAAGAAACGTTTAATTATAAAACGTCTTTAAATATCCTTAAAAACTTATGAATCAAATCGATCAATTTCTATTTCAATTGTAGACAAATCTGTATTTATAGAAATCATTCTCAAACCTCAAAATGAACATTATAAAATATCTGTGATAATTTTATGTATATCAGACTCATTATCTACATTAATTTAGGACTCAGCTAACAACAACAACAAAAAAAAGAAAACTCAATTCAATTCAAAAATATATTAATCAAAATTAAATAATTTTTTTGTGTTTTTTGTTAGACCATAAGTTGTAAATATTTTTTTGTCTTTAGTTATTAAATAAAAATTATATTAAAGTTATTTTCAAAAGAACCAACACTGAATCCTTCATTAAATGTTAAAAAAACGTCTTAAATGGAGAAAATCGTTTAATAAAACTTTTTTACAAAAAAATTTTTCATAAAATTTAATTAAACTTTAAAAAAAATTATAATCTTGAACTTTTTTTTAAACGAAACAATAAAAGAAAAGAAATCGAACATTTTGTGGCTGCTGGTGGGCGAATTTTATTAAAAAAAACTATTTTAATTTATAAATAATAAATTTATTTAAATATTAAGTTTAGTTTACCTTAATAAAATCTGTGTATTTATATTTGTAATTATGTACCTAAATTTTGTATATAAATTTTAATGTTTTCAGTTTTAAGTTTAAAAAAATTAGCTTTAGAAAATTATTGGTTAATATGTTATTCAAAATAATAATTTTTATTTTTAGCAAAATTAAAAAAAAAAACAATGGGGAAGTATGCGAAGAGAAAAATTGTACTTTTAAACTTGTAATTAAAAAATAACTATTTTAACACTGAGAAAAAATTATTAAAGTTCATTACTTATCCAAAGCTCATTTACTGAATTTTGTAGAATTAATCTTCCTCTCCCCGTTCGTCTTTTCCATTATTGTGTATGTTAAATGGTACTTAATTTAATTCCTGAATAGCAAAAGTAAACATTAAGTATTGGGTCATATTAGAAAAGTTTGACATTATATTTACCAGATCTAAAATCCTAAAGATTTAAGCAGAAGACTTATAAAATAACTTAACCTGAATTATCAGCTCCACAAATCAGTAGCTTAACTAAAATCAGGTAGGGTTTTGCTTAACTGATATTTTATCGACAATATCGAAAGACTCAAACTAATTTTAGAACAGTAAAACGAAAACAATACAACGTTTTTTTCTTTTATTTGAAAGGCTAAGACCGAAAAGCCATGTCGTCTGATTGAATCGCAGTATATCGAAAATACTCTAACAGGAGATAATTAATACACTAACCATACAAAGCATAGACAGGAGTGCAACGAGTATTAACAGATGCTTTAGCTAGAAAATCAAATACATTGATCTTGCCGCATGAAAAGAGAGTACATGAAGGACAAATAAACGATCTTAGGAGATGAGTTTCAAAAATCAGTTAGAGCTTAAATATAAGCAAGACTAAAACACTTGCACTAAACTTAGCATAACTAAATCTTTACAAAACGTGGAAAAACGTGGAAAAACGTGGAAAAGAGGAACCAAGTCAAAAACATGGCTTGTCTCTATGACATTAAGGCACCAATTACAAATATGTGTGGTTGTCTCAAGCGTTAAATTGCGCCAAATTAGAAATTAAGGTGTCCTAAAATTGAAGATCACAATCTGAATCTGAAAAATTTTAACGAATTTACGCTTGATTGGATTTGGTATCTGATGACGTAAATAATCAGGAACTACTTAGAAATGTCCATTTGGGGCGGAACCAGTTAGATTTACTATCGATAGAAAATAATTGACAAGATTAGAATAAAACAATAATAAATTAAATAATTAAAGGATATAAAAATGTTTAACAAAGTTGTTTGATCACAAAGAAATTTTTTCAATGTAAATATCATCTGCATATTCAAGATCAAGTTTATTCAAGCTCGATACACATAGTAGTTTTCCTTATAAAATCTTCAGTACAATTGTAAAAGGATACGTCGAAAAAGACAGAGGGTTAGTTGTGACACATCAACACCATCTAAGCAATCTTGATTATGCGCAAAATAAAATTTTGATCCTTGAGAAGGTGTGAGCGGGGGAGTAAAAAAACGTGGGAATTGAAAGCATTTCTCGTTAGAAACTGACCTTGTATTATCAATGCGAAACACAAACCAATGAACTTACCAACAAAAGAGATGAATTTCGGAAATAGGTCTATATGGGAGCTACGATAAAATATGGACGATCTTCTTTAAAGTTTGCATGTGGATTTGGACTGATACAAGATCTTTTTGGGTCACATTTCATTAAAATATAATTATATTTGTGAATTTGATGAGGTTAAATCCTCATTCCGGGAAGACTTTTATATCATATCTTAAAAATTGCGACGGACGAACGAACATCGTTTAATCGTCTCAGAAAGTGCTTCTGAGTTAAACGGTACAACTGTCAGTATACATTTATAATAAACCAACCATCTATGGTGGTGTAGGCTGGGTTATGTTCCATATTTGGTGCGATCAGAAAGTTGTTCTGTGTTTTGATTTTTATATGAGAATATTCTACCATATCAAAATCATAACCTTCAATTATGACAATGTTTGATCATATGTTACATTCCCAGTAGGTTTAAAAACAATATATGGAAGCTTTTAGCCTATCGCCTTATAGTCCATTTGCTGTGATCAGTAAAGAGATTTCATGAAAGGACCTTAAAACAGGACCAATTCTTTTGACACGGAATCCATATAATAACAGAACCACAGAACAACCAAAATTGCTAATGGTAGAAACTATATTTTATATTATATATCAACTCAATTTCTTGTTCTAATATTTTTCAGACAAATTCTGGATTTAATGATAATTTTGGTTTAAATTCAAATTATTTTTTTAAGAAAAATTAAGATTGATAAATTTTAAGAAAAACGTGAAAATATTTCATTATAGATACCGTAGATATTGCTTTTGGATTATGTTCTTAATAAATAAATTGGAAAAACCTTTTAAACTTAATCTTCAATAGAATTTTCCCGCCATAAATACATTTTATATATATTTACTTATTATATAATCAATTTTTAGAGAATAATAAATAACTTCGCATACTTCCCCTTTCTATTGCTTAATTATATAAAAGTATATCTAAGTTGCATGAATTTATTTAATTATTCTTTTTTTTAATTATCTTATATTTGTTGTATTTAGTAGTTTTATTAGTTTCCATGTTATATTATTTCCTGATTCCTTTTTTTTAATTTGTAGAGCACCTTTTAGTAAAATAACGCTTCAATTAGAAATAAATAGCAAAAATTTTACAAATTCTAAAAACTGAAAAATTAGCATCTTTTTCCAAACACCTTCTATGTTTTCTTTATGTGTTTCTTTTTTATTTTTATTAAAAATCTTTAAAATATAAATGTTTTATTATAATTTTCAAAATAAAAAAAATTAGAAAAATTTAACAAATTGTCTATTTACCGAGAAAAAAAAAAACAAAATTGAAATCATATTCCTAAGAGATCTTTATTAACGTAAAACTATTATTTGCTTCTTTTTTTCTATCTTTCTTGTACGTACACACAAATAGGTTCACCCTCACCTCGCAAAAAACGCAACAATTCGACACCGGTTAAGAAAAATGCCGCCGAAAAGAAACAAATTTTACAACAATTAGTTTCACCAGCCGCTCAACCCGCTAAACCTAAAGTAAGTTTGGGAGAGTTAATTTCTATGTCAGAGAATCGTTTAAGAGTCAACAATGTGGATTCGGAAAGTGATCTTAAGGAAACTACTTTTTCGGAAAATACTGGTTCATTAACTTCGGCCACTGTGGATCGTGCCATTAATGATCCGAAACTTGAAAAGAAAGTAACATTTGCCCGTTTGCTGAATAAAGTTTCAGCTGAAATGAGTTCTGGTTCCGAGGTAGATATTGCAACAATGGCGGTAAGCTTAATTTATTTTAAGCTATCGTCCCCAAATAACTTTTTCTCTTTAATTCCTTTAATTTAAGTTTCTCTTTATTAATTTTGAATTAATTTTATTAATTTTCGAAATTTGTTTTTTTTTATATTTTATTTTATCTTTTATATTGACCAAAAATTAACCCAACAAGGGCAATGATTCTCAGGCAAAAACAAAGAGTCATTATATACGGACTCATAACCACCAACATGAAGAAGAGAATGAAGCTTTTCTTTAAACTTTACAAAGAACAGTAAAAAGTATAAAACAAAAAATAAGAGAGAGAAAATTTTCTTCATTATCAAGATTTAATCGAACATTTTTAATATCAAATGCACTTTTTATTAGAAACTCTCATAGTTGCACTCTTTCTATGATCATTCTTTATAGATCTTTTTCTCATCTTAGCATAGACACCAATCAATTTAACTAATCATCATTTAATTAATCCATTTCACACGATCACTAAGTTCAAAATTGTAGCTGACACTCTCTGAACACTGTCAACTGTTTGTCTGGGAATCACCCTGTGTTGAAACCGTCTAATTAAAAATAATTTACAAAAATCTAACATTTTTTAATCATAATAATTAGTTTAGCGCTTAAAATTTTATTTTTTTAAATTATTTACTAACAAATATTAAATAAATAATTTTTAAGAGATATAGACAACAACAAATCTCTGAACATTTTGTAGATTTCCGTTTTTTTGTGAATCTGAATCTTACACAAGATTCGCATTTCTTGAGTTTCTTGGACCTTTGACATTAAGTCTCTGAATTTTTAGTTAAATAGTTTGAATGTTATCCAGTTAGGCAGATCTGAGGATCTTTGCAAATTTTTTATTATTTGAATTCTTCTTGGTTTTGAAGAGAATTTATCAATATTGAATTATTTTCGTATGTATCAATGGAAATCATGAGGTTTACGAACATTTTCGTATCATGAATATTTTATTTCCGATACTGATCGTTTTTGGATTAATTCAATGTATTAACTTCTATTGTAAATCCTCCTTCTTTCTCCCAGCTTTTTAGAAAATCCCAAACTACTCAATTTAATTAATCTGAATCTTTAATTTTTTATGTCGTTAATCTACATCAGTTGCAATAGATATGCACTTATAGTACTATCTGCATCAATCAATCCTAAAATGCTATTAAAAAGTAATAGACTTAGTTAGGTGAGGATAGGTTCGGTTAGGAAGGGTAGAAGTCAAGATCCATGGTACATTGTGATCCTTTCAAAGAAATACCTGAAAATAAAAGGAAATAGAAGGGCGATATTCAAGACTTGAATGAAAATGTAGGAGGACAAAAATAGATCAAAAAAGAGGATAGTTTGAGAACTATAAGCTGTAAAGAAAACCTTCGCCTATAGAAATTCCTCTTGCCATTTAATACTGTTCACGTACCCTATTAAATTCTCCAGTGAGATTTACTAGGCTTCAAAATACTAACTGTCCAATCACTTCTGACTATTGCGTGACAGAATACGTGATAAACTGTTTCCTCTGCTCCACCTCTATTCCATTAATGCACCCTAATCCTAAAGGATCCATAAACCTTATCATTAGATTTAAGCAGTGGCAACAATATTTTTTCTATTCTAAAGCCTTCTACCGATTTCCCTAAAGAAAAATGTGTCTTTTTCAACTCTCTCTCAGTCACCAAGACCATCACCGACCACCCCTTGCAAGTTCGCCTTACATTACCAGAAACTTATAGGTTAAAACTTTTTTTGGAACTCTTAATCTCATCATTGATAAGATTTTAGAACTTTAATATTCCTAAACTCTTAAGTCTTATTCTAAGCTTTTAAGAAATAATCGTTTGATAATTATAATGTTCATCTTGTGAACAGGAGTCACGACTTTTGAGGCAAATATTTTATTACGGATGGTACTGATTATACTATTTAAATCAAGTCAATTTATAAACTTACTATAATTAATTCTCTACTTTTTATATAGATTAGGTTTTGCGATAAATTTGAAAAAAGCGCCATCTAGCCGATGTGATAGATGATCATCCTGGATTACATTCAATGTAATTAATTAGTAATTCCCATTCCAAGTGAGAGTCTTCACAAATGTAGGATAAGATTGAACTAAATATTTCTTAAAAAAGAATTATATACTTCCAATCTTTACCACTTGTTGCAATTCGACACTGATCCTCGTATGCTTATCGCTATTTTATCAAGATAAAAAGAAATTCCTCAAAAAGGGTTCATTAGGTCTTATTACATTCAAATAATGAACTCGATGCCTAAGAATTCATCATTTTAGATGTAGAAAATTTATTGTTTTATTTTGGGAAATTGAATTCAGCTCAATCTGTGAACTTGATGCCTCGAAATTTGTCATTTTAGGTAAAGCAAGTTGACCACTTTCTTATGAAAATCTTTAAGGTAACAAAAAAATGAGAACAAAAAATAAATATTCCTTAAACAAGTCCAGCGTGGCTTTGGCATTTGTTTAGTCACATCAAACTATCTTCTTACAGTTTATCAGGATTTGTAGTGATCATTTCCTTTGAAAATCCTAAAGGGTACGATATCAATTAAAGATTTCTTCAATAGTATTGCTACGTCTTCAGAATCATTTTTCTAGTCTCCTGTACCAGATGACAAGAACAGTACTCTGATCATATTGTACGGTTTATCTGAGTATATAAACTTGACTTTTAAAATGTGATCAATATTTTCTCTATTTCTTATTGAATTATTAAGAGTTACAGGATGACAACGAATCAAATATTTTTCCAACTGTGACCTTCGCGAGGACTGTCATAATGGCGCAGTTCTTACGCACCATTTCAATACATAAAATAAGAGTTAACCAACGTCCGATATTCAAAATTTTTACATAAAATTTGTCTGACTGTCTATTCAACATCTTGTTGTTGTTTTTAAGTAGCTCCGATTATTTCCTATTAAAGCTCAATGTCATTACGACTTTATATGTGTATATATTTGAACAATTATGCTTGGATCTCTCATTCGAACAGGAATTACTTTTGATTTCGTATTAAATGAACCTAAAAACAATCTCTTCCTGATAACTTCATCAGTTCTTTAAAAAGTTGTCCTTATGCTCTGGAACCCAACATAATTGTACTTAAAGCAGATCCAGTTGAAATCTTATATTGCGCCAAAAGCAGTAGCTGAAATCTAAATTTTAAATTAATCATAACTGTAAATTATATATTCTAATATTTATAGGCTTTAAGCTTTAAAAGTTTCAAGAAATCTCACGATATTTTAGGTTATAGGACCTTCTTAATAGCCCAGATATTAACAATTGCTTAAGTCGCATTTAAGCACTTTTTAGCTCAAAAAATAAAATTAAGTCAGAGAAACAAAAAGCTCCTGTAGATCGCATTGTAAATATATAAAAAAAAACTTTTTATTTTTCTCTTCTTTAATATCCAAATATCCTGTTGTACAGGCAACTCGTAACTCTAGTGCTCTTAGCCTGCCAACCGACATACAAATGCGAGCAAGTTCCATGCCACCATCACCCTGCACGAATGATATGCGTTCACCACATAGCACATCATCTACACACGGCAGTGATTCATTTTCAAGTTCTGACTTGGCTTTAACCGATTTCGGTTTACGTTCAATACAAACTAGTGGCAGTGAAATGGGCAGTACAAATAATAATCAACTCAGCGGTTTGGCCACAAATATGCCAGCACGCTGTCGCATTGGTTCGCCGGCACGACCCAAAGTCTCTAGTGCCGATTCAATACTTGCCATGTTTCGTAATTTTGCCAATGCGGCAGGAAATGCATCGAATACAATAACCAATACAATGCCTTCAACAACTTCGGTATTTGTATCGCCTTCAACAACGCCCACCGTTTCTAGTCCACAAGATGATGCACCGGGTGATGATGAATCTTCCACCTCTTCGATGCATACACCGGTCAGTTTCTCTAGTGGTGCACCCGATTCACCGGTGTTCTATCGTCAAAGCACCACCATTGAAGTGCCTGTGTTAGATGTTCTAAATGCGCACAAATCAACAACGACCTCATCGTCGTCGTCTTCATCATCATCGAATCTATTGCACCCACCGACTATATTGCTTGAAATACCGAGCATTAACAATAAGTGTCTTTCACCAATACGTGAGATGCCAACGCCTATACCATCGCCAGCTTTAACACCAATAATGCCAAGACCTCAACGTTCGAATAGCCCAATATTCCAAGAGGACCCATCATCGGGTGGTGACTTTAGTGATGATGATAAAAGTGACCACAGTGATACTCAGTTATCGGTAAGTGTAAAATACCATTTTGGTCATATTTATTTTGAACTAAAAAATTTGAATTGAGCATAATTTCAAAGAACAAAATATATGTTTTCGTATTATTTCATTCTTGTGAGCAAAAAATTTTAGAAAACTTTAGAAGAAATGAGCGATACAATATCAGCACATAACTAAGACGATCATAAAATAAATAAATATTTGGATGGTGAAAATCAAATTTTATTTTGCAAAATTATTTTCATATCGGCATTTTAAACATGTTATTCATTCATTTTCTCTTTATTCATTATCATGGACCGACCTTTGTGAAATTTTATGAACATTTAAGTTATATAATGTTCTTGTAATCGCTAATTGTTAAAGGTTTCAAATGCTAATTCTGAAATGTTTCTTAAGAAAACGCAATTAGATAGTTTCAGAGTCTGATTTTTATAGAGTCAGAGTTTTACGTGAATACAACAGTTAACATAAAATTTCGACTGCATGACTACTTCAGAATGTTTCATCACACCACTAAGTATTTGTAAGGCAAAATAGAGAGATTAAACCTTTTGCAGGAGATATAGTTCTAAAAGCAGTGCCAGACAGTGACTCAAAAGTAATTAAAGGCAAAATTCATATGTCTAGCATGAAACTGACTATTATGCCTGTAAATATCATGCGATATAATATATATGGGATATAATATGCGAACAATTCAAAATATTATTTCACCTCCTTTTCACTATACCATATAATTCCGGTTCAATTCTGCCCTTAACTGTGTTAATTGCCTCTAGAATATGACGTCAATGAATTCATAACCGAACTACCTACCTAATCCATCAGAAATATGATACTTCGGAGCTCTTCGCCCAGAATTAAAAAATCACATCTACCTGCGCTGCAAAATGTACTGAATACCAATTTCTACATGTCATGCATAAAGAAAAAACGATCTTTGGGTCATGGCATCGATTTAAAATGTAACTACACAACAAGCCAAAAATCCAGTATTTTGATCAGGCTATAATCAAAGTTCTTTGGGCACTGAATTCCCGTGGTATTAAATTAAAGTTATCGGTAGGACTTTGTAATTGACTTGATATGTATGTATATGAATGCCCCCTTGGTTACGAGCGAAGCCTATCTAAACTTGTGCGCTATTAAAAATAGAACTCCACTAGACTCTTCATACGATTTGAAACGACCGCACCAACAGTCAGGTGGGAATCGAAGTTCAAAGGCAGCTGACTCCCATGATGTCAGATTTAGGTCTTCGATCAAACATCGCAATTAGACTTCTTGGAATTTCAAACATTTCGCGACTAAATGCTCACCTCTTCACATGCATATACATTAGGAATTAGAACAGCTATTATAACACTAACATTGAACTGCAACCACATGAACGATTCTTTAATCACATGGTGTTACACTACGAATAGAGAAACAAGACAAAAAGTAGTCGGCTGTTATGAGCAGCAAAGGAGAATGACTGCATAAGGCACCATTAGACAGCAGAAATCTTGAACTTCGAAATTGAGCTGTATATCCAACAGCCATCAATCGATAATATGTTTTTTTCACCATGAGTACATGAAATCACCACAAAGAGTGATCACATGCCAGGGATGACTCCACTTATTCTTCTTCTTCTCCTTACAAATAATTTGCGTTCAAAATCGGTCGACCTCCTCGATATAATATTATCTTGCTCCAGTACATGCTTTCTAATTGTGAGGCACTCAATGGCCAGAGATTTTTTAACGTCATTATCGACTGCCATTTTTTACCTTTAGCATGTCTTCATAAAGTTTTTTTCAATGGTCTGCTTATATTTCTAGAGCGATGACTTTCAACTGTGATTCCACCAATCCATCTCTTCTTATCTTTACAGGCATTGCATTCCTCATCGCATATCCAAGAATTATTATAGTATTCTTCCATTTTAATTACAAGTTCTGACAAAACCTTTGAAAGCTTTATAATTTCCTCCAACATTCAAACATTTCATTTTTTATCACAAACACACATATTCATACATTTCCAAACAAACATTCGAGCTTTATTGTTATACGAAATTAACAGACATACACACACATACTTATAACAAATTTACTTAATATTTCCCAGGTTGATTCGGATTGCGGTATTGTTATAGAGTTTGGCAAAAAGCCTGAAATGCGAAGATGGTTCAGTTGAAAGGCAATAAATGAATTATTTTGTTGAATACTTTTCTTTTTATATTATTTTCTGTTCAAAGTTAATTGCAACAATACAACCTTTCCAATAAAGCTAGATTTATACATACATATATAGATATCTAACAGATAGCGACACTAAATGCTTTCAAATTCTTAAATACACTGTGTTAATTGTAATAATTTTTAGTTGTTGTGAAATATTAACATTAATATGAGATTTTTTGTTTTTGTTTTTTTTTTCTACTTCAAAGGAAAAATTACGAATTGGTTTACAACGTGAAAAATCCCGTCTTATTGATACGGATGTGGAGACAACACCAACCGATACCACCACAACATCAATGGCAAATTTGAATAAGCCAGTTGGTGGCATAAATTATAAAATACCCAAACTGAGTTTAACACCAGCCATTGCCGCAGCACCATTACAAATGCCCGCCATTACCATAGACATAGAACCGCCAACACCAGATGAAAAACAAGCCAGACCCAGAGATTTGATTATACCCACATTGACTGTAGAACAACCAAGTCCAACGAAGAATCGTCATCCGATGATTATATTCCCGGGATCACCACCACCACAACGTGCCAGCATAGGTGAAACCAGTTTTATGTTTCCAAATAAACAACAACAAAAAAGGTATACAAGTAGAGAGACACAATAGTACCAAAACTACCAAAACAAACACATTTACCGTTATTAAAACGTTTACAACTTTAGGTTGTTTTTTTATGGCGCTCAGAATAAAAAAAAACTCCTTAAACATGACTTTTTTCCATTTTTTCCATTCATTAAACTAATTTTAAATGATTTAATATTTCAAATAGTAATACTCTTTTGTTGTTGTTTTTTTGATTTTTATGTTGGTACCTTTTAGACATGAAAAGTACTGTTCTGTAAAAAAAGTACTCTTATCTATAGTATGTAGAAATTGCTTGATCTCACTTAGTTTGTCTATAATTTTTGTTAATGATTTTTTTCTTTTCTTTAAAAGTATTTTTAGAACCTTATCGCTCCATACATGCCTACGTAGAGCCTAGATGAATTTTTTGACTTAATAACTTAACAATAACTTTACAAACATATGAACTTGCAACATGTTGTGTTTCCTCTTTGTATATAATTTTATGTTTTTCGTTAAAGAAAGCAAAAAAAATAATATTTAAAGTATACTTTTTGCCTTAAACTAAAGTTTATATATAAAGCTTGCTCTTCCTTATCAAAAAATCGCTTAGAAACATTTTTTATTAACTCTAATTGTCACTCTAATTGTAGGCTCTTAAAACAGTTTGATAAACCCACTTCTTTGGATTTCCCTTTTGCGCCGCCCACAATAACGGTAACAACAAATATGAGCGAATTGGAATCGGACACAGAACCGCTGTCACCAGCTCCGAAAACTGGTGGTGGTGGGGGTTTAATGCCACCCAATCCGGTGGGTATGTGTTACCTAAGTCCGTTTACCATGTGTACTCGAGCAGATCGTACGATTTCAGAGAGTAATCTTAGCTCATCGGGTTACTCTAGCATGGCAAGTCCGGGACCAAGCCGATGTGGCTCTAGTAATCCTCTATATCCCAATGAAATGGATGAACCGGGCAGTGGTCATTCGGGTCCAGGTCTTTCCTTGCATGTCAATCTTTTAAATCGTCGTAAATCCTCTGTGCTGCCTAGTTGTAAAGAGAACATCAGCAATGGCAAGTGTACTGGGCCCTCGACAGCTGCCAACACAGATCGTTTGCATACACATCGTCCTCGTTCTGATTCGGAAACTTTTTCCGATGATATACTCATGGAGTCTAATGACGAGGGCATCGGCACAGATCATGTGGATGAAAAATTGGATGATACCCGTTTGAACTCCCGGCGTTTTGACATGTTTCTTGATGATGAAATTCTTATCGAAGTCGATGAACCTCCCACAACCACCCTGCCTTCTACAACAGCTCCAATGCTAGGTGGCCCTAACTTACTTAGCACCAACTGTGGCCCTCAAATGGCACAACTACAACTGCCTTCTATTGTGATACAAATCGATGGTTGCGGTGATAAAACCCTATCACCAGTTTCCTCGCGCTCTGAAAGTCCTCTAAGTGAAAGAGCCGGCATAGGACGTTTCTCACCTCATTTCTATGGACGTAAAGATCAATTGCCTTTCACGGACTCAGATGGTCTATATGATTTTCCATCATCCGATGGCAAAGGTACCACAGCGCATACATTTTCTCATCAACGTCGCAGCAGTAGCAAAAAACGTGAACGTAAATCATCCAAGTGCTCGTCGACTCAATCGCCTACAAAACAGCAATTGGATTTGCCATCCAAAGAGTCGTTGAACACTTCATCCACGCCCAGTAGTATAACACATATTTGCAACAAGCATTGCCATTCACATCACCATCCATGCCCTGCCGTTACGGTAACAACACGCAAAAGTCCCAAAAGACGTTTGCTAAATCGTCATCCAGTGGCAAGTAGTTCTTCATCGTCAGAGAGTCTGAATTCTGCTAAGGAGTTGACTGTAAGACCTTTGCCAAGAAGTAAGTTTTATTAAAGGGATTTTATAGCGAAATCGAAATTTATTGATTTTATTTATTTAAGGACTTAATTCGCCAAATCGTGAAAAGAAACCCAGGAAGCAAGAGAGTCTAAGTGAAGATGAGGTGGCAGATGTAAGTGACTTTTAAATAGATTTAATTTAAGTTAAATCATGTTTTTGTTTTATCTAACATTTCAGTCTATTCTAAGACGCATTTCACCCAGTATTGTAAAGGAAGATGAATCGACCAGGCCTAAATGTAAAATTAATCGATTAAGAGCCATAGGAAATCAAATAAGGTAAGTTTAATCCAAGACTCCACGAACATTTTCAAACACACTTTTCAAAGGCTTAGAATTCAATAGATTTAAAATGTTTTTATAGATTTCTGAGACGTTTAGAAAAATCCATAAAAACCCGCGAACGTATTGCCTCTCCCTCGGACAGTTGTCCCGAAGAGAATACCGACGATATGGATTCACCACAAGCCTCATCGCCCCTCCTCCAACCAACTTCACCCAGTAAAACACGTTTAGCGTTGTGTCGACAAAAACGTCTTCCAAGTGGGACTTACGGTATAACGGCGGCAGCTTTAAATTCCAGCAATTGGAAGGGCATGGATCGTAGTTTGATTGGAGATGACTTAAATAGTGATTAAGTTAAAAAATAATAAGTGAAACTTCAAATAACATAAAAAAGCGAAAATTATTTAAAGTTGTAAATTGTATATAGATAAAATAGTCTTTTTTTAAGTATAAGAACGAAAGCATTAAGCTAACGAATGAAACAAAACAAACAACAACTTACTAAAACTTTTCCTTCACTCACATTTAAACATACGAACAAATCACTTCACTCTCTCATTAACACACTGACGTAATGGAATTGATATTTCTCTATATATTTGCCATGGTTTACTTTAATTCTCTCACTCTCTATCAGTTACTTTATAAATTAGTTCTCGTAGGTTACTAAAATTCATATTCAAATTTAGTCGTGTAGTTAAAAATTAAATTCAATTAAATTATTTATCAAAATGGCACTTTTTTATAGGTAAATTAAACAAAATAATAAATTAAAAGAAATTTATTTATAAATATGTATATGTAGATGTTTAATTGTATGGGTAAAATATTATTAACATAAAAGAAAAATTACCATTAAATATTCGGACAATTTTTAACATATAAATCACACACACAAACACACATCATCAATCACATTTGTCATCAAATATATTTGTCAAAAATGACATTAATCGCAAACAGATTTAAAGTTTAAATATTTGTGTTTAAGTTAATGTCAGAAGTGTTTAAAGTCTTAAGCCGATCTGGAAAGCAAATAACATTTCGGCTTAATATATATCGAAGAGCTGTTGACAGTTAATTCCACACTTTATGTTTTTTATCATTTTTAACACGTCAAATTCTAAAAGATTTCAAGACACTTCCTTTATATAAATTCAAAAATATGTATGTCTTACAATGCCATGGGTGTTTGGGATATAATGCGTTTGTGCAGAGTTTTGTTACATACTGAAATAATGGCGATCATCTCTGAATAACTTTCTGAGTCGATTACGATGACGCCAGTCTGTCCTGCTGACTGTTCATGTAAACTAATTGAAATTTCTGATTATGGTCCATTATTATTTTATCTAGCTCTCATTTACGATGTCCGCCAGCCTGTCCAGGTGGCATACGGACTTGAAACCTATTAAAATTGGTTGGTGAAATTAACTCTCATACGAATATTCTCACTTAATGGGTTTTATTTTTCGACAAATAAATCTTATAATATTCTAAAATGATGTCCCAATTTTTACGAGGATCGTTTTACAATTTACCATAGCTGCTGTTCGACATCTACTTAGGAATATTAATTTGAAGTTCACATATGATTTAAAATTGTTTTTATACTTATTTTAAAGAAGACAAATATAAACTGAAATTTTACAAGAGCCTATTCTTAATTTCCCATAGCACCCAAGTTTTCGTAGATACAATTTATAAGCAATAATATCTTGTATAGTTTTTCATAGTCAGGGTTGATCGACTATAATTTCTTGCTTCTTTATAACTCTTCTTGTAAAATTACGTTGGGTAAGACCCACTATTTTGGCTTGCTGTGCGCTCCTAATGCCTTCTTTACCTGTATAACCACGGAAATTCTGTAATTGGATTAAGGCTCATATCTGCTAAGATGTAATCCATAGAATTTCGGGAAACCGTTAAGTCTGAGCATTGACAAAACAAATATTTCATTGTTCACTTCACATGGTCTGCATTCACTGTTATCGGCAACTCCAATACACTTTAAATATGCATGATGAGTAGGTTTCCTATAAAGACACCCATAACCTCACCTTTATTCAAATTCAGTATACTAAAGGATTTTCTCTTATCTGGATCTCCCCAAAATAGCT
Organism: Cochliomyia hominivorax; assembly: GCA_004302925.2. Taxonomy (NCBI): domain Eukaryota; kingdom Metazoa; phylum Arthropoda; class Insecta; order Diptera; family Calliphoridae; genus Cochliomyia; species Cochliomyia hominivorax. The sequence goes on along the minus strand of PYHX02000495.1, from coordinate 62,963,302 downwards.
TTGTAGTTGTTTTCGCTCACTTTGTGTTCGCTTCCATCCTTATAGTATTCGTTGATAGCGCCGTTACAACAAGAATAGTTCAAAACTTCATATCTGAACTTGATTGTCATTTGGCTATCGGTAAAGATATTTAAATACTTGTATCGAAGGTTTGTCTGATTCGCCTTGGCCCATATTCCAAATCGCACTGGCCGATCCATATTGTGGCTTGGTAGTTGAAGGAATATTCCGGTTTCTGGTTCGTTTATATAAAGACCCAGTCCCGTCCTATATCCATGTTTTGAGACGTCTGTGTAGTAGAAAGTCTTCAAGAGCATTTGTGCATTGGTTTCATGCGACCAGCAGTAACAATCTGGTATCAGCGCATACAACTGATGCATTATTTAGATATTTTCATATTTATATGTTAATTTATAAAATGCTTCACAAACGTCCAAAGTCGTTCAGCTCTACTCTAAGAGAACTGATTTAAGGTTTAAAATTTATAGTGAAGTGTTGATTATAATCCACTTCCAGGAGATCGTTTTTTTACAAGTATAAATGTATGTGATCCTAAGAGCACCGTTTATCTTATTAACCCATTTTAGACCATTAACAAATCCCGTTGAGATAAGAAATGTAATTTGCATGATGCCTATTTAAGTAATCCCGAGTCGTTCCCTAAATATAGGGAATTAAAAATTCTAATTTATGGTCTAACAGGAGTGAAAAATGCCATCTGTTAACATATATAAAATATTACGTTTCGATTTATAGCAAATTATTTGGATCTTGTACAAAGCAACTCTGTTCCAAAAAGGGTTAAAAGCGTTGGTATATCTATAGACCTGCTATAACAACAACTATTTATAAATTATTCTGAAGCGTTATGTTCATATTTCTAATCAAATTTGCCAAATTTCCACGGACTCTGATATGGTCCTGATATCTTCATTGGAATTTCAAGAAGAATGAATGCCTGGAGAGTATAGTTCTTAGTTAGTGCAAAGTTTTTCTTTTTTTTTTTTTTGTTTCTGCGGTCTAGCACTCACAGCTCCAAACACGAAAAGCTCTATAATAAAACAACACTCATCATAGAGCTTTATTAATGCTTCAATAATAAGAGATAGAATATATCAAAATAATTTCGAAATTTGGAAATACAAATCATGTAATTCTAAAAATTTTCATTGTTTTTTAATAAGAAAAATCGAAATATCTTCGAAAGTTCGAAAATGAATTTTGAATGGTCTGTTCTAAAAATATTAGTTCTAAAATATGAATTAAAAACTTTATCTAGTTTAAAGTTTAGATTTTTTTAATTTTCGAACAAACCTTCGAATTAAAAAAGTTCCAAATTAATAACAGATTACATTTTTATTGAAAAATTAATTTCGAAAATTTCCAAAATACTTGAAATCCCTTTATTTGAATGTTGTTTTGATAGTAATATAGTAATTCGAATTAATTCGATAGTAATTCGAACATAAAAATTTAATAAAAACAACCAAGAAGTTTCTCAAGTTCGAAAATTTTCGAACATAATTTCGAATTTTCGAAATTGTTTAAAAATGATTTATTTTAAAGGTAAATAGAATAAAAACGTAAAACGGACTTAAGTAGAGTCTTCAACACTTCTTACATTTTGTTAAATTTTATTTAATTTACATAAAACTAACATTCTCATGATCATTTAAATTAATAAAACTTAAAATATTAATTACAACAACATGAAAGTGTAGATATAATAAATTAGTTTAATTATTTTTTTAGTAAGTAAACAAACAAAAAACATAAAAAAAAACAAAAATGGTGTGCTCAACAATTTGCGCTGTGTTTGTTATTAAAAAAATTAAATGAACAAAACAAAAATCAATGTTAAATCCTTATTTCACTGGATAAATTTTTTATCGATAACATATTAACAACAACATTAAAAAAACTAAACAAAAACCTAAATAAATTGCAAAACCAAAGAAAAACAACATTAAACAATCAATCATACTAATCTTATGAAAAAGAAAACAACAAAGTTTTATTCGAACAAAATAAGTTATTCAACTAATTTTCTCAAATTTCATTTTTAATTAACCGGAACACAGTGTGTCCAAATCGATAATTTTTTTGGAAATAATTCTGTAACTTTTGAACCGTTAGATGTATCTTAATGAAATTTCACATAGTCAGAACTGAATACAAGTCTCAATATGGTCAGGGCCTTAGTCAGGGATCCTCTTAAGTTGATTTTAAAAATTCTCAAAAAATCCAAGGTGGTCAACTTAAGAGGATCCCTGACTAAGCCCCTGACCATATTGAGACTTGTATTCCTCCAAATCAACTCAAAAACACCGCAGTTCTGGCTTTGTGAAATTTTCATATGGTTACCACTAACGGTTCAAAAATTACGGAATTATTTCCAAAAAAATCAATTTGGACCCATTGAACGGAAATCATACGAAATTATAACATTCTTACATACACACCAATAACACCACTATGAACTACTAAATAATTCTAAAGTTTTTACCTTAAAAACCCCCAAAAAGAAAAGAAACAGCCATTCAAAAAGTAAACCTTATACAAGAAAAAAAGCAATATCTTAGAATTTTAATAAAAATTAAAAAAATACAAGATAAAAATTAATTACCGAAAAAATGCACAATATTTCTAAACAAACAAAACAAGTAGCACTAATTAAATAAATTAAACTAACTAAACTTAAAATTATGAAAAATAAAATTCAAAAATAAGATAATTAATAAATATTTACTGCTTAAGAAACCCATCGATAATTAAAAAGGAAAATAAAACAAAATTTTTAGTTGCTTTTCAAAAAAAAAAACAGGAAACAGAATATAAAACTGGAAATAAATAAAAATAATAATTTCGAAATAAATAAAAATAATTACTTAAGAAAATAAAATTAATTTAGGTTAAATTTAAATAAAATATTTTAATTATAAACAAAACAAAAGTGTTAGGCAAAATAAATAAATAAATAAATAAATAAAAATTAAAATATAAAAAAACATTATTAAGATGGCTTGTATTGAGACTGATTTTATAATTAAAATTAAATTAAAATAACAAAAAAATCTAAAAATATATATATTAAAAAAAATCAAAATAACTTATGTACTTAATATTATATTTAAACAAATTAATAAACAAACAAAAAAATCTAGTAAATATGTTGTATTTTGCACAACAAAAATTATTCAAAAATTAAAAGAAATATTTTTTAGTTAAACATACTATGATTAAGAAGACAAATATAATGTTTAAATTGCAAAATTGTATATTTAATACACATTCACACACACATATATATATACATAAAATTTCATAATGCCTTCTTTTACACACATAAATATGTAATGTTTGAATACTTTTTTCATACACATAAACACTATTTAATTTGAAATGAAATAATATAACAATTGAAAAATATATATTGCATACTTTAGGGGTGTAATTAAAAATAATGTGTAATGTTGCCAGAATCAAGAAAAAACTAACAATATTCAACAGAGTATGGAAAAGCTAGAAACAAAATCTTAAAATCGATTAAAAATTACGTACATGTTATTTTCAAGATATTTTTGGAGTGTTTTAAAAGAGCATAAGGTTTTGGCTTCTGGTTCAGGGAGAGTACAGGCGAAATTGGTCGCATCTGAGGTTAAACCTCCTTTGGTCTCGAAAGGAAGTAGAAACTCACGAAATAACTGTACAAAATTTCAATAAATGTGTTAAATCATTTCGTAGAATACTGCAGCATATATTTGGATCGGATATATGCAAATTTCTGGGAATTGGGCAAAATTTCAGTAAATTTTTTGAAGGGTGGTATAACTTTATATATAAGTGCTTAGTATCGTTGAAAAAGTAATTTCCATCAAATACAAAGTTGTTCTTAATGAAGAACTACAAAAGTATTCCAATTCAGGGAAAACTCGTTTAAAAATTCACTTTCTTCAATAAATTGCTCACCCTACCGTTATAAGGTTAGGTTTGGAACTTTACCGATTTCTTGAGTGGATAACTTATAATAAATGAAGTTATATAATCAAGGTATTTTTTGAAAATTTAAACTTTGACAATTTTTTCCTCCTCAAAAAACTTAAGAAAATTATTTGAGGTTTTACGAAATTCTGATAAGACTAGCAGTAGAGATCCACTTCCCGACTCCAAGACCCACTAGATATATGTCCCTCTCCAAATCAATCGGAAAACAATCCAAAAAGGTTCATGTAAAATTACGTTAAAATATTCAATAGTTCTAAAGTTACGGAATTATTTCCAAAAAAGTGTTATAGAACCTCAATAACGCTTTTTTCATACAAAAAGCAAACACATCTTATGGATATACATACGTACTCACATACGTATGTATATCCACATAATATACATATACATATTCGCTTTTTTGATTTTTATCTTTTTTGAGTTTTATCATTTTTTAAATTAAACTTTTTTTGAAGAGAACATAAAATTAAAAATTAAACTATTTAAAAGATCCGATCTTATGAAGAGTAAAAATGGAGTTGAAACGTACCTTGATTTACAATAAACTATCAATACATTAAACAGTGCTATCTAGATGTGTTTGTGATGATAATTAACAATAATTTTAAAGTGAGAACACGAAATATTCAAAATAATGATTTAGATTCTCAAATTCTTGCAATTTACGTTTAAAATTATAAACATCAAGAACTTGGCAAAAATCTACTTTAGTGTCCTTGTGGGACTTTTAAGTTTTAGCATTTATACATCATTTTCGGAACAACTATGTCCCAAGAATGTTGATTAGGGATAAATACGAAATAAATGCCATTTAAGGTAGAGCATTATTGTAATAAAAATATTTGTACGAAAACGCATAAATCGAATAGATTTGATAATGCACTAAGTCCCGATTTTTAAATAGGACCTTTCGCTATTTTTTATACCCTACACTACTGTAGGTGGTTGTAAAATTTCAGACATATCATTTTTTGTAGTTAGAAAACGAGGAATGGATTTCATAAAAATTAAAAAATAAATAATTAAAAAAGTATAAAAATTACAAAACTAAAGAAGTTTCCAGCTGTAAGAGATTCTTCTCTATTTGCCGGTAATTCAGTTCATAGTGCTACAAAGTTTAGATCCTCAATGTTCAAAAATTCTGTTTTCCTGACTTGGGAGATTAAACCACAAAATTTGCTAACATCGCAAAGTAATACTGCTGCTCTCTTAACAGTTTCAGAGAGGAATAATACTCTCTACACTAAGCGGAATATTTAGCAAGTAATACTCGTTAAAAACAACAACAACAAACTCGTTTCGCAGCTTCACACAGAAAGCTTAAGCATTGTAGTGTGTTCTAGATTTCCGTTTCCTGAGAATGAATTGAGAAGTCCCTTAGAATTGAGAGACTTTCAGTTATTAATTGTTATATTATTTTTTTCGTTCTATCACAAAAATCTTACTCATCTTACACACAATCTACACATACAGACTTTTTACTAAAAATAAATTTCTGTGATAAAAAAAATATTATGAAGAAAAAAAAACTAAAGAATAAAAAAGCCATACGAAATCATGCATCTACACTGAAAATAATGAAAATAACCAAAACTGTTTAACACATACAATAATAAACAACTCTAAAAAATGCTACATTCAATCACCACTTTATACACTGAAAAAAAAAATAAAATAAAGTAACAAATTAAATGTTCACCAAATATATACATTTTAAAATAAAATATTTGCAAACGAAACGGAAAACTAAAAACTAAACAAAAATATGGAAAATAATTTTAATATAAAAAATAAACAGCAATTTATAAAAGCAATAAATAATTAACTATTTACCATAAAAAAATTATTAAACAAATAATTAATTATAAAATAAATGTATTTCACACCACGGATTTTTCAAAAACCCCAAAATAACTGCACTTGTTCTATTTGATTTCAAATTGAGTTCAGTTACATTAAATTTAATAAAATATTGAAAAAAAAATATTAAAATAAATTGAAAAAAATTGTCGATACGAAAAAAAGATTTATATGTTTAAACAAAAATTTTGAATAGAATAATTTAATTAACAGAAAAAATGAAATAAATTAGTTATGTAAAGAAATTTCATGATAGAATAGAAAATGAATCAGAAAGGAAATTGAAAATTCCCCCAAATAAGGAAATAATGATGATGATAATGATAGTGTTTATATTGTAGTTATAATTCTAGTTATTTAGTGTAAAAATTAACAAAAAACTGAATAAGAACAAACATAATTTATATACATAAATATATTCAGCACTTAAAAGTTTTCTAATTTCACCTAAATTAACAAAAATTAAAAGAAAATTAAATAAAATAAAATAATGAAAACATAATTAATAAATTTCAAAAAAAAAGACTACAACAACTTATACTTTAACCTCCTCTCACAGTGAATAATGAAATAATTAATTAAATTAATCAATAAATAGTAAATGACAAATAAACTACCAGTTCAATTTCACCATAATTGATTTGCTATAATGTTTTATAATAGAACTTTTTTCTTATAATTTACAATAATATTTTTCGAATTGGTTTCTTTTCTAACGCTTTTTTATTGTGTTCTGAGATCCGTTACTTACTCAAAAACTGCAGTCCAAAATAACTCTAACAAATGTACGTACGTTATGAAAAAATAGTACTTTGCAGAAAAAAAATAACTGATAATGATCCCTAAATAACAGAAATGATATGAAAATAACTGAAATATGCAAAGGTTTAACTAAAAATATTTATGAAAAATGGTAAAAAAAATAAGTCAAAACAGAGAACAAAAAATTGTATATTAAAAATAAACGAAAAAAATTAAAAATTAAAAAAAAAACAATGTAAATTTATTTAATTAAATAAAAAATAAAATAAATGAAATAAAAATGGAGTTTATTTATTGCAAAATGACTAAATTAGCGAATTAACACCTGCGGGACGTAATATATTAAATATGAGGAGTATGATCGAAAAATGCTTAACACACATTTGAAATTAAAACTTTTAACCCAAGTTTTTTTTATCAAGTTACCTCTGAAAACATGTCACTTGTCTACTATTATTATTATTATTATTATTATTATTATTATTATTATTATTATTATTATTATTATTTTTCGGCAAAACTCATCTTGGTCCTACAAAAAGTGGCTAAGCATGTAGATATAGGCCGACATACGGTTTCCATTAATAGAAAACCTGGTTCTGGTAGAAGGAATGCTTCACATGATGTTTCTAAAGTAAAAAAAATATAGCAAAAATTTTAAAAATACATTTAATAGGAAAGCAGTCCATTTAGATCAGTACTTGAATATTAAAACTAATACAAGTTAAAAAACATTCAAGACTCAAAAAGTTCCTGACACGAATACTACTAAAAATTTGAAGACCAAAATAGAGCACGTATATTGAAGTCAAGTTTTGTAAGATAAAATTTTGCTTCATAATGGCTGACGATATGTATGTTTTGACAGATTTTTCGCAACTTCCTGATCAAAAATTTTATGATGGTCGAGGGAATGTTAAGAAAAAGTTTAGGAGCCAAAATCAATCAAAAGTTTCTGGTATGGCAAACAATATGCAGTTACGGCATAAGAAGTCAATCATTGATTACAACAGGCTCTATAAATACCGAATTTTACATCAAGTACTGTTTACATAAAAAGCTTCTTCCATCCATAAGACTTTATAATGTGTACACTTATCTTTGGGCTGACTTGGCATTCTGTCACAAACGTCCCTTGAGTGGCACAAAAACAATAATGTGGTATTTTTACCAAGAGAGGCAAATTCTCCAAACTATCCGGAGCTAAGACTAGTAATTAGATATTGGACTCTTGTTTGAAGGGAATTGCAAATAACAAAAAAATGTCAGAAATTGTGGTCGATTTTTAACGGAGATAGACCACCCCTTCGAGCAAAATGACAAATAGCACTTAATAACGTTAACGGAAGAGGTTCAAAATTTCATCACATCTTTAAAAATATATATTTTTTAAATTGTATTAATAATAATTTCAATTAAATAAAAAATTAAAAGACCTAAGTTCATACATGTATGTTAACAAAAATTTTTCGGTCTCACTCCTGAGATAATCCTCATAAAGCTCTATAGTTTAAATATCTAGATTATTCCTTATAGATTCTATGATATTTTAATCAAGATAAAATTATAATCCATTTAAATTTTTTAGTGGACTTATTGTAGGTCCAAAAATTTTATAAAAATATGTACCAGAATCCCTAAAAAGTTCTACAAAATGTTAATGGAATAGGATTGGATCTTCTGGACATAGTGAGGTTGGAAAGTCGTGTATCATGTGGTCCTTGGCCACATGTAGGACATAGGTTTGGGACGGCACGGTCAATACGAGACCAAAAGGCATTGAGTCCGGTGCTCCATCCCGATCTCGGTTGTGCCACAACTACTCTTGTTGAAAATTAATGGCCAACATATTTCCAACGTGAAATAATTACTTCCAAAAAGCGTTTTGTGACAACAGTGAATTCAACTTATCACAACAATGATTAAGTTACAACCTGAGAGCATTTCAAATGTTTTTTTTTACCTTTTTAATATTACAGTGGTTATCGGTTTAACGAATGATATAATGTCAGACCTGTTTTTAAAATCGAAAAACTCCTTAAAATTTTCTTTATTTGAAAATAACAAAAAAGTATACATTTTCCTCTTGTTCTTCTTCCATTTTTAAATTCCTACTATTTGTTTGCTCTTCTGTGTTTTAAGCCGAAATTTGTTTAACTACTAAATAACAATATATATAGCAAATTCCCTGAAGTGGGTATTCGTTAAACCGGGAAATCAATTATTAATCAATTATTAAGTATTAATTTTCTTGACATTCTGAATATTTTTTAAGTCATATTCGACAGGGTCCATTTAAAAACATTTGAAACTTAATTCTTTGTACAATTTGCAGCAGAATAATATAAGTAAACTAAAAAAATAACACAAAAATTAACCGAAAGCTTATAATAGTAATTCTTTTATTGTTCCGAAGCAAAGATTCATCATACCATATTGTTTGGTTCAAGAAGTTATTTATAAGGTTTTTATTAGGATAAATTTCCAAATTACTTGCTTTCTCCTTAATACGATACTGAACTCAACGGAAATTTTCCAATTTCTTTTCTGTTTCACAAATAAATAAAAATGAAAAAATTGGTAAAAGAAATTATTTAATATCAGTCTTATAAATTTAAAACATAAACGTTTTGTTGTTTTTTTATTAAATTTTATTTTGTGTTCTTTATTTATGCCGATTTTTGTTTATACATGTATTAACTTCGTCACATAGTATCCTTGTGATATTTTCAATTTGAAAAATATTAAAGTTAAAATTATAATAAAACCATAATTTCACTTTAAATAAACATTAATATTTTTAATATAAATATTATTTTATGTTTTTTTTAATGAAATTTAAGCTCTAAGAGCAACAAATTGATGGAATACTTCTAAAATGTGTGAATCCAAATCTGAAGTGAAAAGTAGAGTTTCCAAAGTGCTACTATATTTTTGGACTTGCTCATGGTGCTAGAAAATGAAATGGAAAAATATAATACATTTATATGACATTATTCAAAATAATTATTAAATAATAAAATATTACCATAAGAAAAACTTGTTGTAAACGACCAATAGTCCAACGATACCAATCTGTATCTGGATCACGTCCATCTGTATCAGAACGTACTAAATGTTCTGATAAAATCATTATAAACCTTTGGAACACAATAAGAAATAGACGTTTCTGATCTACATTGGCAGCTTCGAGTTTTTCCTCCATGCGTTCAACCATCTAAGAGATAAAAAGACATTAAATTATTTTTTGAAAAATATTTAAAAACAAGTTTTTTTAATTAAAACTCTCTCTCTCTCTCTACACCATTCTGTAGTTCTTGTTAATTAATAATTCTATTACATAAATTTTATTTAAACATTTAAATTTTCTTTTATTTTATTTGATTTTTAAACCTTGAAATTTTAAATAATTCTTATGCATTAAGTAAGTAAAAGCCAGTTTTATTTAGTCAGTCAGCCACTTTAAGGCGATTTTATCTTCCGTTATTTGTTACACATTTTTAGTTTAGAAAATAAAAGTTGTATAAAATTGTACGCTGTATTTTTATACATTAATCTAGATTTCATTGTTGAACTAGTGATTAGAAACAAATGTAAATTACATTTGAAAAGACGAAACTTCTATAGAGGTGGTCTGACTCTATTCAGTGTTCAACGATGCATGATGAGTACGAATTGCTATAAAACAACTTAAAAAAGCTGCTTAGCAAATGTATTTAGCTTCAGTTCTTTAAAGGCAGACATTTGAAAGTATTTCAATATTGAGGAATTACTTTCGAAATTAAGTTCGAAAATAAGATTTCTTAACTAAATATATTTAGTTAACGGAAATAAATAATCCCTTTAACATGGGCTGGACTCACAAAGTATCAGTTCTGGTGCCGGTCTATTTATAGAATTAAAATTCATGGAGTTTAAAAATTAAGAAAGTTTTGTGAAAGTTGTAGTTGTGAGTTACCTAATCGTATTTAAAATATCATTCTTTTGGAACTTTGCCACTAATTTACCGCAGGAATACACTATTCTTATAATTTCACTTAAATATTGTTAACTATCAGACTCTATAGCATTATTAATAATGGGTGGATGATCCTTTGCTGTGGATTTCTTGAAAAAAAACAGTCTGGAATTAATTGCACTAATTTCTTAAAAAATCGGAATCAATTTCCTTCAAACTTGATTTATTTTTAAGTTTTAGATCTGTTAAAAAGCATTGCTTTCGTTTTGGGCAATAAACTTTACGGGCCATGTATTCCCACAAGTTCTGCATTTAGGTCCGGATTGCAATATTTATTAATAAATGAGGGAAGAGTATCTTTCAATAATTCATTATAAATTATGTTATTCATTTTTGTTGGAAAAACACCAATTTTGGATTTGCCAATTGCAGAAACAACCACCAATCATCACCAATTTCAATCGTCTTTCATTTTATCATCCTTGGCCAAGACAAATTTCACCAAGATACAAGAACAGCTTAAATCGCCTCATAAAGTGATTCTAAATCGATCGGTATAAACTAACTTAAAAGTGGTAGTAGCAATATTTTTACTGCCCGTTACAAACATCTGCACAAACGCAAACTACCTTAAACACCTACGATGGTGTAACAGACCAACCGATTTTGCTTTTTCTTTTTTATCATCTGAAATGTAATTTTTTTTTTCAAGAAATTTTTGGTTGAAAAAATTTGGACTTATTCGGATTGAAATTTATTGTATAAAATTTGTTAAAGTGCTTCCATATCTGTGGTTTTTATGATCTTAAACCATTAATACGGAAGGACATTCTTTTAGGAGCCAGATATATTGAACCGATCATTAACAATTTCAAAAGGCTTCGTTTTCGACCCAGTATGCTTTCATCAAGTATTGTAGCAATCAAGTATTGTAGGGTAAGTAATACGCAAGAATCATCTGATCAGCATTTCCAATGTGGAAAATAAAATCTTGTTTATTGACTTAAAATGTTTAATAATCAAAATTCATTTAAAACTTTTAAATATCTGTTTTCAAATAAAACTTAATCAAATACGTTTGGGTATATGAATACGTATCTATGTTCTTTAATTGCATAATTAATGCTTATAAAAACTTAATAACACAAAATCATTATTAATCTAAAACAAATATTTCGACTAATGAATGAATATTGTAGTTTCTTTTAAACAGTTTATACTTCAACAAGATTTTCCCTTATTTAAAAAATAAAGGAAATCTTGAAAAATTAAGTTAATAACATTATAATTTTGCAAGACCCTTGAAAATTAAGAATTTTGATTGAATTTTAAAAATCGAGAAGGAAGTTATTTTTTACAAATGTGGTGATTTTTTCAGATCTAATCAATTGTGATAATTACACACTTAATCGTTGTGAATTTTCTAAAACTTAAGTTTGTTTTTATTGCCAGTTTATGTAAAGAAATTAAAGGATTTACAATGCTCCATGAGAGTCTCCAAGTTGCGGCGTTAACATGTCTTACTAACAACAAAGATCTTCCTAACTTAACCTTTAAGTGATAATGTAAATTTAAGTAATGATTATATATCAATATTTACCTCTTCAGTTGGTTTATCCACAACAGTGACAGGTTTTTTACGTTTAGGAGCTGCTTCGTCTTCCGAATCACTCGATGACGAATCGGCCTTTGATAATTTCTCCTTGGCGTCATTTAATTCATTAGCTGGCAAAAGAAAAAATTAGAATTTTTAATGTAAAAAAAGAGGAAATTAAAAGTTTATAACAAAGTGTAATTGTGGTTGCCTTTTAAGTTCATAATTATTTATGAAAGCTTTGTATTTAACATGTTAAACACGTCTTTAGTTAATAAATTGTATTAAGCATTTGTTTTTAACATTTTATAAATTGATTTAATTGACTGCTAAAACCTATAAAAATCCTACCACTCCTCTTTTCTTTTTGGAACGGTAATGAACTACATATAATTTTATATAATGGCAAAATGTCATAAAAAGTGATCCTCCCCCGGCCCAGAGAGTAGTCAGAAATTTATGCTCTTTCAAAGCACTCCAAAAATAACCTTGAAACAACTGTGCGAAATTTCTCTAAAATATGTTTAACGGTTATAAAATTATACAACATTATTTTTACATAGAACACTACAGCATTTATTTACATTGGAAATGTGCAAATTTCTGAGGGGGCCAAGTTTCACTTAATTTTCAGAGGGTGGTATTCTTTGACGATTTTAGATTTTATATTTTTTCTCCTCAAAAATAAAAATGAAAATAAACGAAATTCCGATAGGGCTAGCGGGCAAATTGTCCTCGGTTTGCTCTAAATGCATTAAAGTTAGAAATTCCTTCCAAATTGTGAAAAAATCTCATAGTCCAAGAGGAAATGTTTAAGTCAAAAAACAGAACAAATTCCGTTTTTCTGTTAATTTAAAAAATCATTTTAGACCTAAATAGAGTCCACCAAGTTCAAAAAACTATTTTACTTTGGTTTGAATATCTCTTAAACTATAAAATATTAAATTATAAAAGCTAAATGTATATTAAATAAATGGAGAACCCACTAGAAACATTAACTTCTCCAAATCAATTGCAATGTTCATGTGAAATTTCATTCAAAATTTCAAAATTACGAAATTATTTTCAAAAAGGCGTTTTGGGACCACTGAGCACCGTTAAATTGACTTAATAAGTTATTGTGAGTCTACTGCTGTGTACGGTTGACATGTTCTGAAAGTTGTGATATTTAAAGAAACTGAAGGGATCGTTAACCATAAACGGATTATTATTTAATGTCTTAGCTTTTCAGTGTTCAATTCATGATTTCGAACTCGGTTGGATTTGAAAACTTTATAGTTGAAGGGATGAAGTCTATCTTTTTTCTCTTACAACATCCTATTTAGATCGATTAAGAAGAGAACTATGAGTAATAAAATGATATTAATTTGAATCATTTAGTAGATCTACTGGACAGAATATAAAATACTGTTTTTTGTTGACTGATACTCGCTTACTACATAGTGTTATTACAGCGATATAATAGAAACAAACATTTCGAATTGGTTTCTACCAGGTTGTAAAAATCAATCAATGTAAGAGAATAAAGTTTTTTTAAAATTATTTGCAACAGATTATTATATATTTTTCTATTTAGTTCATAATCCTGAGATCCAACTTTAAACAATAACAAATCAAGCACCGTAAATCTGAAATATCCTGTTGTCCACATATATTTTATTTAAAACTTGAATTTTTCATGTTCAATTTTTCTACGTACTGTGTATCTTTCTGGTCCTTTTTTTGATTAAAATCCTTTTTAAATAATACTTACTTAATTTAATAACATGTTTATTCATTTTCTTAATGGTCAAATGTAATATCTCCCACAGATACATTTTTGTAAATTCTCCAGTCATTTCTTTTGAAAATATCCATGTCGCCACAGCTGAACAATCAACAATTTGTGTTTTAAGTAATTTATCAATAATGACAACCATCATTTGTTGATGATTTTGCCACAATTCAAAAACATTGTGGAGTATACAAATTTGGGCTTCTTCAGATTCAGCTAAAGCCTAAAAAACAGAAAGTGTAACAGAAAAAAATAATTAATTTCATTTTCTCAGAGAATATTAAAAAATTCTTACCTTAAAAACTAAATGAAACTTAGAAATTGCAGCAAAACTATGAGAAAATGATTTTGAACCCAAATTTAATAGAGTTTGTACGAATACATCTATTTTCAATGGGTTAAATGAGGTCTCAGACATTTCCTGATCAGCATTTTCACCTGAATTTGGCAGTTCTTTTAATATATTAATCACCTCTTCTGGTGTACATTTTTGGCGTATAGCCACCACCAATTGATGGGCTACTTGGGTGCCGGCCAACGAAGCTGTTGTCGATTAGATAAAGTAAAATAGAAAAAACAAACAAATAAAAGAAATTAATGAAAACAATTTTATTATATAAGATTTTATTTTATAATATTAAGTACTAATGATAATGATGAACTAAACAAAAAGATTATTTTATAATAAATACAATAAGGAAATATTTGTTTTTTTTATTAAAACACACTATAAAATATTTTCATTAATTGGCAGCAGCAATATGTTGTGTGTGTGTGTGTTTTTGTAGCAACAAAAAATTATTGTCAACAACAACTGCAACACATTATTGTACGTTTCAATACTTTCATTTTAATCATATAATTATTATAACGTTGAATACTGGTATATATGTATGTATGTATGTATGTATGTATGTATGTATGTATGTATGTATGTATGTATGTAAGTTTGTCAGTAAAGCCTACCTGTCTGTAAGTCTGTTGATATCTTCGTTATTACACACTAGAAATGTGTGTAACGTTTAAATTACTCGTTTTTTGTAACTTCTTAACTCATCATATGTAAGATATGTATGCACAGTGGGTTTGTTTTAATTTTTTCTAATGATATTCGAAAAAATTGAAGATGATTAAAATTTGTCGAAATTATAGAAATATATAGTTTCGATATTCTATAAGAACAACAATCCAATCCACATATAAAAATTAACAAAACAAATATGAAATTCATATGAGGAGTGAGATCGATAAATTCTTAACATAGGTATATGTTAATTAAAACGACACCACTAAACTTACAGTTTTAATTTTATATTTGATTGAAATTATTACAATTTAAAAAAATATATTTTTTAGTTTTAATCACTATTGATGGAATTTTGAACCTTTTTTGGAAACCCATCCATTAACGCTATTTAGTGCTTTCTGTCATTTTGATTGAACGGATATGGATACATTTAAAATCTAACACTCTTTTTGTCACCTTTTTGTGCTCTTCAAATCTCTTTTTACAAGAGCCCAATATATCTACACTGCCCTTAGCTTCGGGTAATGTGGAGGAATTGCCTCTCTTAGTACAAATTCAAATACATTGTTCTCAAGGGCCACTCAAAGGGCTTGTTTACCATACCGACGAGATGCTCAGTAAGGCGAAAAGTAAGTAGGCAAATTATGAAGCCTTATGAACGGAAGCAGTCTTTTGTAAACATTTTTTGATGTAAATTTCGGTATTTTTAGAGCACGTTGTAACAAATAATTGTCTCCTTTTGCTGCAACTGTCTATAACTTTAAACACCAAGATTTTATTGGAAAATTTTTACCGATTTTGAGACTTAAATTTTTCATCAAAATTTCCTGGAGCATCAGCAACATAAAATTTTTGACCAGAAATTTGCGAAAAAAAATGCTGTAACATACGTTTTGTCATTCATTATGCAAAATTCTATCACGCTATCGTAAAACGTTTTTAAGCTCTTCAATACTCTTTTAACAAGAGCCCAATATCACTCCACTGGCCTTAGCTTCGGGCAGTTTGGAGGATTTGCCCCTCCTGGTACAAATACCACATTATTTTTCTCGTACCACTCAAGGGCTTGTTAACCATGGTGACAGTATGCCAAAACAGGGCAAAAATAAGTGGACACATTATGAATTCCTATGAATGGAAGCAGCGTTTTTTGTAAACATTTCTTGGTGTAAATTTCGGCATTTATAGAGCCCGTTGTAATGATTTTACCGCAACTGCAATTTGCATGCCATACTAAGAACATTTTGGGAAATATCGAATGCTTTTGGGTCCTAAACTTCTCTTCAGCATAAGCAACATAAAATTTTTGAGCAGGAAGTTGCTTAAGATCTGCCAGAACATACGTTTCACCTGGTTTTTTGTCAACAGACAAGTTCTTCCGGTACTGTTTATTAACAAATGGAAAGAGTATGACATCAGAGTTTGAATGCTTGGCGAACTTTTTGTACGACCAATTTAGATTTTGTTGAAAATATTCAACAATTTGAGTATGTAGTTTTTTAGATTAAAAAATAAAATTATACATGAGTTAATAGTTTTAATGAAAAACGTGTTTTCGATTTCATTCCAACACTCAGAAATAAATCCACATCTACCATTAATAACAATCGTTGTCGTTCCCACGACAATTGAATCTCTTTTCCGTAATGACCCGAGATACAGATAAAAGAACTTAGACTTCACCAAAGACTATCAAAGCATTGTGAGCTGTATTAATTGGAAGTTCTTTCCACAAATAAATACAAACAGATACAACCGAACTGTTACAACAACAAAAATTGTTGTATTCAAACACTGTTTTAGCCAAATAACTCAAAAACTGCCAAAAATTTAGGCCAACATTTATCTATAAATTTAACCACTGTCACTATGTTATTTATTACTTAAGTGACAATAGGGGGACAATGTACGTTCATCACTAGTGAGCATGAATTATCATTCATTCACATTTCTATTATAGTTTATTTTATATATATTTTTTTTGAAAAAATACAACTTTTAATACTCTTTCCCAGGTTGACATGTTAACCACTAAATATTTTTCACTAAAAAACAAAACATTTGTTTCAAAAAGAAGTGCGAGTGAGTTATTTGTTGTAAATTTATTAGTCTGGAACAATTTGTAACAACTCTTTTTATAGAAAGTAATAATAATAATAATAAAATTGTGTACAAGTTGTAAAATGATTAATAAATGTGAAGTAATAGACATAATTATTAAATATTCAATTTTAAATAAAACATTTATAATACTTGATGTAGTGTTGCCTTTAATAAATATCAAATAAAAGCAAATGAGAATGTATATTCGGCTATGCCGAATCTTTAATATCCTCCACCATACATGAGTGTGAAGTAAATACATTTTGTTTCGTTTATACACACTCACACGTTCTCGCACATAATACAGGAGAACTCAGTGAGTCATGAAATTAGTTACATTTTTGGCTATAATAATTTCTACTGAACCGATTTTAATTATTTCTGGGATGATAATGAAGTACATATAATTAAATGTTATGGAAAAATTTCATTCTAATTTGTAGATTTATATTTGACAATTGACAATTTCACGAAAGATTTTTGCTCGTATTTATATGTTGCCTCAGCTATCGGTCTATATCTTTTAATATACTGAACCGATTTTGCTGGTTTTAAATAGGAAACTTCTCAGGACTATAACAAATATTCAGGACAAATTTCATCAAGCTCCGTACATTTTTGCGGATGTAAGCTTTCCAAAAATAGACAGACGCACGAACTGACGGAGAAAGTTAAATCGACTCAGATTTTGATTTGATAAATTCTGAGATGAATCCTTCTTAGCATTACACATAGAATGATAAAATAGATATACCCACTTCACCACTTGCGGTGGTGTAGGGTATAAAAATTAAATGCAACAGTGCGTTAAATTTCTATTGGTATTAATGATTTAGTTGATTATATTTATTAACATAATTTTAAAATTTAAATAGCTATTAATATTGAAATAAAAAATGAAACGAGAAAATTAATAAGAAATTATTTATAACAGTAATTGTTTATTGGTCTGGCATTAAGGCTTCTTCAAGTTTTTTTATTAATTAAATAAAAATTTAAATAAAATAAGCAGCATAATTAATAATAAAATAATAAAAATAATAATATTTATTATTAAAATTTTATGCAAATATTTTTGCTAATTAACAAACAAACAAAAAACAAAAGAATAATTAAATAATCTTTAGTACAAACAAGGTCTTGTCTTCTTCAAGACGCCCTTTTAAAGTCATAAACAAGCAAGAAACGATTTCCAGCGAAACTAAGAAAAAGACCAAATGAAATCTGAAATACCAACCGAAAATTAACAATGTCAATAGAAAATATAGAAAACCAACTGAAAATTCATAATGCAAATGATACTTGTTTGATTTTGCGAAAAAAAAGAGATAAGAAACAATAAACATAACAATTTATAATTTGCTAATAATTACACTGAGAAAAATACATACACATATTTAGTAATTCCTTAAAATATTATAATTTTTCGATACAAAATTTAAAAAAACAGTTTTCTCACAACTCCAAAGTGACATGATCTCACAATGTTTCCGTGTTAATGTCATTTCGTATATTTAAAAAACTCATCCTTCACAAAGTTATAAACATAATCTGCTCTATTGTGTGAAAAATCTATGAATCTCTTTATATATTATATATTTCACATTCAACCGATTTATGGCCGTCAAGTTATTTGTTCTGCTACTCTATTTCTTGAAATAATCACCGAATAAAAATATTCCACACTATTGTTCAGTAGGAGTTGAGAAATAGTTTCTCTTTGTACAAAAAGAGTTTCTCTATGTACAAAAGTACCATCAGAGCTATATACGAGTACGCTGAACTCTCAGTTCTCAATGTTAGCCAACCATATTTGTGTTTGAGATAAATATCCAGACTACAATCTCGGCAACCAGTCGAATAGATATCTTCCACTATTTGGGTAGGACATTGTTGTTGTTGTTGTAACAACTGGAAATAAATAGTACATTTATCAATCAATTTTGGTTCATGTTGTTGCTCAACCTCGACTGGTTGTGTCCAAAGATCTTCAGGACAAAGTAAGGTTGGATTGGACTGGCAGTTGAAAACATTCCCGCGACAGCCGGAATGACCCGAAATTCGGCCAAGGGCTGTCACCTCAGCAACGGAAGAGGGTAGGACATTGAACACAAACGGCGGTGCAAATGTAGACGTGAACAGCCGATTAAATAAAGATCAGTATCTGGAAGACTACAATCATTATGTAAGAATATTCAATTGAGGTGTAAAAGCAATTCTGTTGTACAGAACTAAAATCACGCAAAATTGCAGATTTTTATCTCATAATTATGTATAGAATATTCTGGCCTAGATCTCTGGAACATAACCAACGATGAACCCATAATTATACAAATAAAGCGTAGAAAATTGAGTTGTATCGGCCAAGAAACACCTAGAGACGTTCGATATTTTAAGATCTAGGACACCGCAATCTTAAATGAGAAGACACAAAAACAACTGAAGCACACCGTACAAAATGAAGACGCTTTGTGGTAATGGAAAAAATAGTTAACATGGAAATCAGTATTTGAATATCTTAAGAACTTCTTTAAAATTCCAAATTTTTTTTAATTCTTTTTATACGAAAAGTGGAAGATGGGTAGAATAAGGAATATAGAGTTATAATATTCGAATATATAGAGAACAACTAGAATTTTACAAGTCTATTCCAATCACTTTCCTATATGAAAGACAAATTGTAGTGAATTTAAGAAGGACTGTCATTATGAACTGAAATTGCTTAGTTCCAAATTAAATTAAACTAAGAAATACTCGAAAAGATTCGCAGCAGTATCCAACATGTGTTTTTCTTCAGGTCCTATCCGTATTTAACTTTTATAAGGAACAGATTGTGTTTAAATTATAAGTAAATGTTCCTTCTATGGCCAACTAAAGAAAAGTGAGAGATAATCTCTCCTATGGCGTTGTCCGCCCTACATTTTTTCCACCCTTTCTGTGGGAAGTACCAATTTCTAGATCCTCTGCAATAGTTCTAAATAGTAGGAGGTGACTTTTCCTCTAGTGCCGCCCGTCTTACATTTGTTCCAGTTAATAGAAACTTTAAAACATCAAAAGTCGTATAAATTCGACAGTTATCACTCGCTTTGTATTGGTTTGTCTATCCCCATGGCCTTTCTGATAAAATGCATAACATTATACTTCTGAAGATATTGAGATCACACATTATAAAAATCCAATTCTATTTAATAAATATTTAGTGATTATACTATACTTATGAGATGTGATTATACTATACTTTTGAGATATTTATATTCACAATTTTTAACAGTGTATCCAAAAATGTTCATCAAATATGTTAATTTATACATATGGAAGGCTAAAGAAAAAAAGCTGATGGCAAAGATTAAGGTTTTGGGAAAACAAATATTCTTCTTTACTTTGTTTAAGTTAAAATCTCACGAAATATTCATACGCTACAGCAGACATCAAAACACACTAATCTATCGGAATAATTAAATGAAAAAAAAACAATTATGATTAGAAACAAAAGAAGTAACGCATGCGTTTACTCACGTGAAAATAACTAAGAGATTAACATGGAAAAAATCTTATGCCAAAATTAAGTAACAATAAATCAACGTAATTAAATTTTTTTCAAATGAAATTAAGAACCAACGATTTCAATAATTAAGTTTATTTAAGTGATTAAAATGTTACTGCTTTTAAATCAATTCGATCTTTTAAAATTCATGGTTCTATCACCAAATTTGTTCACAACAAAATCACTATTTTCAAAACAATTTTCGTTAAAATTTTAAAACACTCGTTTTAAGTCATAAAACAATAATGTGTGAAATTTACTTTAGAATACAACATTCCGAATATGCTCAAATAGATCAATAATTTCATGTTCATGTTTAAGTCCAAACAATATTCATTGCTTAGTGGTGAACTTAAATTTCAAATCCAAATGCCTTCATTAATCACTTAATATATGTGACTTTAGTTACTAATGTAAAAGTTATTTGTAATTATCATTCCTTAAAATTCCATCGAAAAATAGTTGGCACTTAACTTAGGTATTACATAATCTAGGAAGTATATGCTAAAAAAGGTATATGCACAATTTGAATAGTTTTGAACCCTTTACGTGCATATGAAAAAGACCATTAATGGTATAACCCTTTGCTGCTGCATTGAATTTGAATTAATTAGTCAAATATAAATCAATAGCATGCGGTCATAAGTTTTTTTTCTTTTATGAATAGTAAAATCAAAGATACGTAACAGTGTGGTTTTTCTTTACAAGCCATCACAAATATTAGGGTAGTGTTAATAACAAAGTTTAAAAAAAATTACATCAAAATGTTTCAAGTAAGAAAAGGAGTACAATATCTAAAGGTTTCCCGAAGATAACAGATGAGATTTTATTACTTTAACCGTAAACATTTATGTAATAACAGCATTTTGTGGATCCTTATAGTGCAACCGGTTCATAATTTTTACATTTCTGGGATGATAGCCCTTAGCGATGAATTTGGGATCATTCCGGTACAGAAAACCAACTGTCGTGGGATTGATAATCTTAGCGGAATCCACAATTACTTGACTGTACGTAACTTACAACTTTCACCAGCGAAGTCAACAGCAACATTCTTCATCGCCTGGACAAAAGAGGTAAATATAAATTTAGGAAACCTAGTCGACAGAGTACAAATTCCGACTGGTAACTACGCAAGGACTTTGAAAGTTACATTAAGAGCCTATTAACCTTAAATTTATTAGCCGGTAGTACTTGGGGAAAGGACAAAAAAAACCTTATTAGCTTCACAAAAAACGATTGGCCGGGCAGCGATGAATTATGCTTCTCCAGGGTGTCCTCCATCGCTAAATGATACGCAGTGGAAATGTATACAAATTACTTCAATTCTCCATCTACATGAGGCAACGAAGATCGTTCCAGTTAAGTATAAATGCAATAAAATACTTAGTAAATAGTTTAGAATGCACGTATATACGAACAGATATCACCTAGATATGTACAAGATCCTTTAGATCAAAATTCGTATATTACGCGGTTTAATGTTACCGTAAGAATGACGTGCCGCTCACCACCAATTGTAGACAATTAGCGCAATCTGCGCGGTCTACAAGAGTAGTTGCTACACAACTAAGATCGGAATGGAACAATGGGCACACTCATCCATTTTAGGTTTCTCAATATCTTGCCCTGAAGTTAAACCAAAGCATGAACTGACATAACTATCATACTTGTTCTTTTACAGCTGCCACAACAACAACCGTTTCGAAATTATTTCGAAAACATTGGATTAATAATAAAATGCATCCATTTTATCAATTAAATATATCGTAATCAGAATATGTAAGGCAATATTTTTGGAACTCTCATGATTCAGTTATAATAACTGAATATAACCCATAACGGCCAAAGTATTTACTAATATTTAACAAAAAAATAATAATTTTATCTAATTTCAATAAAACCGTTTCAAATTTAAGACTCTTGATATCTTAAAGTCTTCTTTGAATGACGTCAAATTAGTAACGTACATATATTCTGGATAGTTGCAAATAATAGTGACGAATTTAATTAGAATTGCTCTATATTTTAGACTTTTATAAGATTAAAACCACATCAAAAATTTGCATATTTTAGCCTACATATATTTTTCTACTGATTCGATTTTGATGACTTTTTATACAATAATGAGGGTTAAATTTTGGCAAAATTTTGTTATTGCTGAAAATTATAGAAAAGTATTTTTTTTTGTGTATCAGATATTGTTCTGTAACTTTTTTTGTAAATAGAAACGATATACCTGTTTTTAAATAGGAAAATGTGACCAAATATCGAATGTTCTCAGACAGACGACATTACACTCGGAATGACAAAGTATATATAATCCTCCAACACCTCTTTTGACAGAAAAAAACAAATAAAACAAATAATTTTAAAAATCAAAAAAAGGTCCTATAGTGACTTCAGAAACAGTTTGAAAAAGTAGGAAAGAAAATGGTGATACATGGGAAACTTTTAATCCGATTTCAAGGAATACCAAGTCATTGCAACAACGAAATGGCTAATAAATTATTTTGTGGTCTGCAAATTAATGTACCATATTTCAAAATTAGATTCCAAAGTTTTTAAGAGCCTTTAAATTATTTGCGGAAAACGTTGACATTGATTTTAGATTGTTAAGCAGTAAGAAACTTGTGCAGTAACTTTTAAAACAGGAAACAAATAGGGTAAATGGGCGAATGGGTAATAGATTTTAATTAATGCAGAATGATTGCAACAACGAAATAGCTATTGAGTTAACTCATGGTGCTTATGTTCTCTTGAGCTCGGGGTACACAGTTCAAATTCTGGATAAGATATTAGAAATTAATTATGGAACAGAGAGTTCGGAGTTAGTTGGAAAAAGTAGGAAAGATACTTAGAGATGAATGAGTGAACTACATAATCATATTTTACTATTCCAACAATGACATGGTTAAAGATTTTTCTGCTTTAGATCCATCGGACAATATGTTACCCATTCAATTCTCAATATGTTAATTCTTTAGAATTATCAGTGACTTCTTCATAGACATTATTATGACATACTTGGAGAACCAGAACTTGAACAAATCATATATATATATATATTCAAATTAGACCATTTCAGAGCGCTTTTGATTCAAGCTACAAAAGTACATACACCTTAATACATACTACTGTGGTAGCAACATTTGTTGCGAAACATTAGCTGCAAATACGTTTTTGTGAACTTTATTTTTGATGTTTCACTTCGTTGAAACAATGATCAAAAGCCAAACAAACAAATAGACGTTAATGTACTTTTTTTCTAAAATTTATTTCGTTTTTTTAGAAACATATATTATGATATATGCACATACACACACACACTTATGTATATGTACTAAACACCAAAAGTAGTATTTTAAATTTTTCCAACACCTCCTCAACAAAAAAAAAAAAAGAAAACAAAACCAAAACTTAACTTTTTTTTACTCATAAGAAACAAAATATTAGATACACACAAACTAATGTTTAGTTGTGAAAAACAAATATTTTATTAAGTCGAGTTTGTTGATTAAATGTTTCAGTTGTTTATATTTACGCGTACAGAGCGGTTGCAAATACAAAAAAAATTTAACGTTTAAAATAAAAATTAAAAGAAGAAGAAAAAAATTTATACAAAATTTTTTAAAATTAAAAAAGCGTTACAATTTTATGTGAAATAATTTTGAGTGAATCGTTAAAAAGTAAAAAAATTTGAGTGTAATTAAAAATAATTGAAAATAAATCAAATTATTATAATAAAATTTGTGAATTTTGCTCATTTCAACCATCCATGCACAATTTTGGACAATGGATTACCAAATTGTGCCAAAAAACCACAAACATATTATGTTTGTTATTATTAGTTTATTGTTAATATTTTCCTTAGTAAGTTTTTTGTGTGTTTTATTTTGCAATAAAATACAATATAATTTATGAAAATAAATAGTGCAAAATCATAAAAAAAATTTATATATATTGAGAAGCGAGATCAAAAAAATCTTAACACACATTTAGATTATTAAGTAAAACTAGAGAAGAAACATTTTTTATGATTTATTTACTTTTGAAAACAAGTAATAGTAGGTTAAGATCGGTTAAGACCATGGCGTTAGTATGAAAAACAAGGATCGAACCTCGTAGAAGTTGATTCTATGAGTGTAGACTGCAGATAACATGTTTAATCGAAATTTTTTACCAAGGGCCGTAGGAAAATATAAACGGATTCATGGGAAAATATCTAGAATTTTAACAATTAGATTTCAGACAATTCAATTATTTGTGCCAAATTTTGAGAACACATTGGTACAAGTGCTAAAAAAACTAATGAACCGATCCTTCATAATTATTAATAATCCAAATTAATTTCATATTCCAAATTTCATAAATATATACATAAAAAAACCCAAATTAAAACTCCAGTATAGAATCCAAAAACCTCCAAAAAGGAATGATGCAAAAAAAAACAATAGATCAAGAATATATATAGATATTTGTAAAGAAAAATCATAATTTTTGCAAACTTCCGAAATGGTATCAAAATAATATAATTTATTACGAATAGAGTTCAAACCTTAATTGTCCGGAGCTAAGAACATTGAAAAGCAAAATAGGTCGCCAAAAAAATTTAAAGATTTAAAGTCTATTGAAAACAGGTAAGGATGTATTAGTCGGTGAAGCCCGACTATGTAATACCGTACACCACAATGTTGGTTATAAAGTAGTAACGAAACAATTTTAAACGATCTTCGTATAATTTAATTTCCTAATTTATTCTTAACTGTGTAGTAAACCTAAAAAGACACTAACTTTTATATGAAATTTATGCGTTTTAAAATGATTTTTTTGGAGGGTTATATGAAGGCTAGAAGAAATTATGTACCGACCCTGGTATAATTTTGCAGATAGGTTTTTGCGTATTTTTATCTTAACTTGACCATTTATTATTACAATACCAATGTATATGTGAGATTTATGCCCTTAAAAGTGATATTTGGAAGGAGTTTGCATGGAACCTATGACAAAAATGAACCGACCCTCGCATATTTTGGCACATCGTTTTTTGAATACTAAAATACTTTCTCGTGCAAAACTTTAATCGCTTTATATTTAGGACTTTTATGACCTTTAAAACCCCATTCCGGGAGGAACATTTGTATGGGAGGTGACTTAAATATATTGGACCGAACATGGCCAATTTCAGTAGGCGACCTTAGGTCAAAATAACAAATTATACCAAATAAATCGACTCAGAAAATGATTCTGAGTCGGACGGTATACTTAAAGATTACAAACATTAACACAAACGCATAATAACACAACCACCTACGTTAATGTAGAGTATAAAAAGTGACTGGAACAACGAGTAAATATTCGGTAAGGTCCAAGAGTTAATATGTTTCAGTTAGACTTATTTGTACTGTACTCTACTGAAGGAAGATTTGTATGAAATCTGGATGAAATAATAGACCAATTCCACATATATTAAAAATTTTACGATCTCACTTTTAATTATAAAATATTAGAATAAAAATATAACGCAAATCTTAATTAAATATCATTTAAATGAAATTTTACAGTTACCCCGTTGTTTGTGTATAGTAAATCGTGATTTAGTTTTAACACCTAAACAAGGTCTACAATTAAGTGGCAAACGTATATTTTATGAAGAAAGTTACAACAATGACAATAATGCTGCTGCCACCACCAACAATTTACATCATAATAATAGTATAGCAGAGGTGGGTTTACGGCCCTGGGAACGTACCCTTAAACATGTTACATATTTAACACTTTTCACAAATGCTGCAAATGGTATTATTACGGGAAATTTTAGGTAAGCGCTATTTTTTATTTACCATGAAACTAATTATAAGTTAAGGAAGTATTTTCTTTTAGTTATGGTACTTTTAATATTTGTTTTAAGTGTATGTGTGTGAAAAATATAATGGACAATAAGTTGTTAAATTATTGTTATCTAATGATATGCAATACAAATAAAATAGATTAATGCACAGTGGTCCCAAAACGTTTTTTTTTAATAACTGTGTAACTTTGAAACTATTGAATATTTTTTAACGTTTTAACGTGTTTTGCTATTTATTTGAAGAAGAACACTTTTCTAGTCCCGAGATCGAGAAGTTGATCTCTAAAGTTGGATATCACGGTTTAAAATATTATATTTTTTATATTCTATTTTTTAACGTTTTAACGTGTTTTGCTATTGATTTGAAGAAGAACACTATTCTAGTCCCGAGATTGAGAAGTTGATCTCTAAAGTTGGATATCACGGTTTTAAAAAAATTCCTAATTTTAAATAAAATAATGCAACATTATGTAACGACATGTTAAAATTTCTATTTACTTAGCACATAGAATACTGCAGAACATATTCTTAGGAAATGTGGAAATTTCTGGGAAGAGGATCAAGTTTAAGTTAATTTTTGAAGGGTGTACAATTTGTATACAAGTATTAAGTATCGTTAGAAAGTTGACTATTTGAAAAATATTAATATGTACTTAATTAACTATTTTAAATTAGATATTTTTATGAAATTTTAATATAATAATGTAGGACTTTAAAAATATTCCCACTCTTCATTTTAAAATACCCAATATTCCAATCCGGGGAAAATTGATTAACAAATTTAATTTTTTCAGTAAATTTTTCATGCTGCCCACTATTCCCAATCTTCATTTCAAAATACCCAAAATGCCAATCCGGGAAAAAAATTGTTTATAAAATTCACTTTTTAGTAAATTTTTCACACTGTCGTTGTAAGAATTTTGACCCATTATAGATTTTTTGAATGGAGAAAGTGAACTAGTTAATGTATGATTCTAACTTCGAAATTTTTTTCTCTGAAGAAAGATTTTTAAAAATTAACGAAATTTCGATAAGGCTGGCGGGGAAACTGTTTCCCCTAATGACCTCAGATTATATGCATTAGCATTAGAAATGTTTTTAGAATTAAGAAAAAATTTTATAGTTTAGAATGAAATAGTTAATTTTAAAGTGAAAAATATTACCATTTAAAAAAAAAAAAAAAAAAAAAAAAAAAAAAAACAAAAACAAAAAAAATCATTTTTTTTCTAAATTTATATTTCAAAATAATATAACTTTTTATTAAATCGAAACAGGTATATGATTGTTGCATAAAAAACTATTATGAATTTTATGCTTAATCTAGACAATATTTTAGAAAATTTTTTGAAGCCAAGTTCAAAAAACTAAAGAAAATCTGTCCAAAAACGGGTTAAAATTTTACTTTGGTCTAAATATCTCTTAATCTATACGAGATATCCCACATATGTAAGCTTATTTTGTGTAGACAATTATAAAAGTTATATGTATGTAAAATATTTTTTCAGTCAAATAATTTGACGATTTTTGTGGTTTTTGGACCACTGTATTATGTAAATTAAATAATTTAAATAAGTGAAACAAAACTGTGTTCTTGAATATTTAAGAAATTGAACAAAACTAAATTTGTTAAAACATTAATAACAACAAAACGAGACAAAATAAAAATGTTTACCATTCATTTTAAAGAAAAATCAACGAACCTTAACTAAAAATACAACAACATTTATACTTTAAATTAAAATAATTTATAAACTTATAATTTAGTGTTATATGAGTATTAATAAAAGTAAAACATATTATTACTTGATTTTGAAGAACTTAATGACAATTTCACATTAATTAGTATTTTATTAACCTTTTTAATATTTCATTCAATGGTTATGGTGCGAAGGGTAAAATAAGATTTAAATCATTCCGATCCGAGAATGATCTCTTTTAAAGTACTAAAATTTAATATATTAACACAGACAAAATACCATGAAGCAAAATCAACATTGAACATTGTTGATTTGAGAGTGAATAATGTTTTTTTTTTTTTCATTTGGTTTAAATTTAAAGTAAAGTAAATTTACAGCCGTATTCCAAAAATTCCTTAAATTTATATTCAAAATAAATAATCAAATTCATCAACCAATCTATCTGTCTATATATAAAATAGGAAGTGTGTATGTATGTAACGTATAGACTCTAAAACGAGGACTAATTTTGATGAAATTTTCACAGAGTAAAGTAAGATATGCTATAAAAAAAATCCAATTGCACCATACAAAGCAAATACTGATTATCGAATATCTAAAGAATAAAAACAACGAGAGTTCTCAAATTTGGTCCTAACACCTTTCTCGAGAAACTGTTTTGCTGGGCAAAACGTAGGAGTAATAAAACCAGGGGAAGGGGTGTCGCCTAAACAGGGTTAACATTGATTGTCGAATATATAAAGAAGTGTAACAGAGAACTACTTTCTCAAGGAACTGTTTTACTGGACAACGGACTGATAAGACCAGGTGGAGGGGTATCGCACATACAAAGCAAATATTTATTATTAAATGTTTAAAAAACTTTAACAGCGAGAGTTCTCAAATTTGGCCCTTACTACTTTTCTAAAACTCGGTTTAACCAGACTTAACATAGAACGGATAAGACCAGGGGGAGAGGTACCCCCATATAAACCAAATTTAAATTACTAATATAACACAATATTTTAATGATGTGCAAATGATCAAAACAAATATAATAAAGCTCGTTATTCGAATACTAGTTTTATCTATTAAATGAAAAGCAATTTTATGATGTTTCAAAATTTGCATATTTTAGCTTGTTAGCTTATTATAATTAATATAATTTTATTTTATGCTGCGAATACAAGATAACTTCTGCTACCAGGAAAGTATACTGACTACAAATGACGGTGCAGATGCAGACATAAAAAACAGTCTCAATTAAACGAGAGCGGCATTTGGACGACTACAATGAATATCGATGCTCACATAATGAAATCTTCAAGGTTCAAAAAGCCATGGCAGGACTAGCAACCCGTATGAGATGAAGATGAAGATGCAATGTAAAAGTCATATGCTTCCAATAGGTGTAATGAAAAAACAATTCAAAAATTGTAGTTCAAACAAATTTAAAGGTCAGAGTGTCATTCTTCAATAATAACCTGATCAGGAATAATATTGGCAACTCCATATTTAGCGTTTTAATTGGAAAACCTCAAGTTTGCCCTTGATTAGAGACAAAACTATATTTAATTAATATCCTCTACGGCTTTAAAAAATACAAATCTCAAGTCCTTATCATACAATCAATTTACCTCCCAAACAAGAATGTAGTACATATATGGAAGCTAAAAGCAATTATGGATAAAGCCTCGTACACCTTTGAACATCAATTTTTGGTTATTATATTTGGCTAAATATGTTTTCAGTACCACCATATATGTAAGTTTTATGCCTTTTAATGAGTTTTGTATGGGTCCTGTGAGAAATAATGCGTCAACAATTCAAAAATTGTAGTTCAAACAAATTTAAAGGTCAGAGTGTCATTCTTCAATAATAACCTGATCAGGAATAATATTGACAACTCCATATTTAGCATTTTAATTGAAAAACCTCAAGTTTGCCCTTGATTAGAGACAAAACTAGATTCAATTAATATCCTCTATGGCTTTAAAAAATACAAATCTCAAGTCCTTATCATACAATCAATTTAATTATATTTTACTTCCCAAACAAATACATATGTAACATGTCTCTTTAAATTCTCCTTTAATATTCACTAATACAAAAGAGTTTTTTTTTTAATTTTTATTTTATCTTTCGATTTCTAGCAAAGTTAAAGAATACAATGATTTCTTATCATCTGCTTATGTGCGCTCTCCTAATCCTTTGGATTCGCGTTTTGGTGATATCGTCACCCTAGCACAGGGTCGTCTTGAAACTACCACAAATGGCACATATCAATTTGTAGAAGGAAATTGTGATTATGAATGTGCTCGTGATAGTAATATAATTGCCATGTGGCATGTACAAAAAATAAGACATCGTGATACTGCCGATCGTAAATATCATTATGAAATGAAATTTAGTGTTAGTCCTTTAACAGCAAAAGCGCCCACAGAAACTGTGGTGCGAGGAGGACCCAATAAGCGTACAATAATGGAAGAACAACGTAATAATGTACAAACTTTTATACAAAAAGAAGATGATTACCCGTTAAGTTTTAGAAAACTGGTATCGGATAAAGATGAAGATTTTACAGATAGACGTTATGAGGCGGCCAGAAATTTCCGTCAAGTTAGTCAGCCACATTACCAGACACAACAGGTTACACCCATTCCGCAAAGTACATTTTTAAGGGGAGTTTATCATCATCCTCCACCACCGCCACATCATGTATCACCAACTCAAATGCAACTACATAATCAACATTTGCAACAACGTGCCCAATTACAGCATCACCCGCATCATATTCAGCAGCAACAATTACCTTTGCCGGAACGTTTGAATATTGGTGAATTTTATAAGGGAAATTATATACCAAAAGGTCCAGCAAAAGTTGATGTATTTCCAAATTTACTAAATATGTTTATGAACAAACCACAACATAATTTACCACCACCGCAACCTACCACATTTCAAATGAAATTTCCTAGACCTGAAATTTACACTTTACAACAGCATCAATTACAAGAGTTACCTAAATTTCCCGAATATCATCATCCACATCCACCTCCACACTTAGTACAAGACCAATTTACTCAAAGAACACCGGCTGCAGTGCCAATGGTAACACATCATTATCATCATCATTATTTTATGCCCAACAATAGTGCAATTACTTTAGAACAAATTGTTCATAATCAGCAAAGCGAAGAACATAATCAAGCACCTTCAGCAGAAATTTATCACAATGAAGTAACTGAGGTAGCCACTCCTCAAGGTTACATAACAAATTTATATGAAGAGTCTCATGCCACCTCTACATTAAAACAACCACATTTTCCCCAACCACAGCATCATCCACAAGTCCATTATCATGCAAATATTCAACGACAAAATTATCATGCAAATGATAATGTCAACTATCAATTTTCTCAGCCAGTACCACCAGCTCCCCAAAAATTTGTTTTCCCCAATACTCAAATTGAACAACAACGTGTGATACATGTTACATCAGCACCGCCTTTGAAAAAGCCTCAATATCAATCACAAACGCAAACACAACATCAAACTCAATATCACCAACAATACTTTGAGAATCCTCCTATTACTTCGTCCTTAGAATACACAACGGTACATGTGCCACTGTTGATTTCATATCCAGCTCCAATAAATGAAGAAGAAAGGTCGGATATACCAACACCTAGAAATAAACCATTTATCCAAAGTGATCCTATGGATGAAATCGTACGCTATTCCGAACCAGATCCTTTATATGCTCATGTTAATGAAGCTGAAATTGCAAATGAACAAAAATACTTGGCCAATGAAGAAAACTCACAACAAGTAGGAACGCAAGAGCCACAATTAGAATCACCACAAAATGTAAGTAAATGCCACATTCGATTATTTCTAATATTAAAAATACTCTTATTGTCATTATAAGATTTCATTACACAACATTCTATAATCAATATTTGAAAGGACTGTATCCTTTGGAAGAATTGTGTTCAATGTAACACTTAATACTTCTATTATCAACATCCACTGTAGGTTTGAAAAGCATTCAGCTTAAGAAGATTTGTTAGGATCTGAAGTGGTCAAAGTAATGTACGGTAGTATGCAGTAATGACAATTTACCAGCTTATTATTGGACATTTTGCTTAACACATTACTTGTAGCATCTAACGTAGTTGGAATAGCACAGGTTGAATCGTAGATTCTTTGCAATTTTTGAGCATTTTTCCAAATAATATGATTCTCTCAAGAATTGTTATGATGTTTTGAACCCATTTTTACAACGCAGGAAGATTACTGACAATCCAAATACCTTGTTCAGGATACATCTCATTCTGAGAGTAGATTACATCATAGTGATTTCAGTACACAAAAAAATTGGAAGAAAGTTTTACCTTAAACTGTTATCTACAGCTGTTTATGTCCTTTGTCCAACCAACTTTACTTATTTTAACATCACTATCCTCACGCAGGATACAGAAGGGTAGAAATATTCGTAGTATAAAAGTAATATATTCCATCTTCTTTACAGTATGATCAACCGCGTAAAAATCAAAAACAAACCGGAGATGAACCTGATAACAAAAGGGAACATAGTGAATCGATTGAAGCACAATTACCAGCTCCAAATAAAAATGTTTCAGTTAAAGATGAAGTAAAAACTTTTGAAGAAATTAAACCCAAAGTACCCGAACAAAGTACTAGCCAATCAACAACTACAATAAAAATAGCTGATGAAAAAACAACTGTCAAATCAATTAAAACAGAAGCCTCTAATTCCATAATAAATACCACGAAAAGGCCCAAAATATTTCCCTTACGCAATAAAAGAATAAATTTCAAATCTTCAACAACAACAACTGCAAAACCTAGCACAAGTTCAACTACAACTGTTGCTCCCAAAACGTCAAGCACTATGAAACCGCAAAAATCTTTTGTATCCACATCCACAACAGAATCACCTTTAAAAACTATAGGTCGTTATCGTAATTCTTATACACGTACAAGTTCAACAAGTACTACTACAACAGAAAAACCCGTATTAAAATGGACACCAAAACGTAAATTTATTAATAATAAATTTTTGGCATTAAAAAGTACTACAACTCCAGCAGCTAAAGAAATTATAAAAGAAACTGAAGATGAAATTGATGATGATGATGATGACGACGATGATGTTAATAATAATGAAACTGATAATAATGATAATGAATATATTAAAACAAATGAAAGTAATAATTTGGTCACATCGAAAGTAACACAGAGCACTACGGCAATGCCTACAACAACTCCAGAAATAGTTGCCGAAACCACTACACAAATATCTAACGATATAACTATTGGTACCACTAGTACCATATCTTCGCTACTATCATCATCTTCATCATTAACACCTCCCACAACTTCACCTCTACTCACCGAAACTTCGCAAGATGAGACAGAAATATATGAAGTTTTAACACAAAAATCAGTTAGCAAATCTGTTAGTTTAAAAGTTGGTTACAATGGCGAAGAAATTCCCGTAATTGTTGATGATGAGGAAAACGAGGTGAAGAAAATTTAAGAAGAGATTTAAGAATTGAATTGTTTGTTGCTATTAACCAAATATTTTAAGTATGACAATTTTTTTGTAAATATGTATTAAATATATTTTTTAAAAATTTTATTTTTTTTTGTTTATATTACTTTTTTATAAATAAAATTATTTCTATTATAGTAAATATTTGTTAAATAAATGTTTAAATAGATTTTGGAACATTTTTTTTAGATATTCTAAAAAGAATTCCATGAGACCTCCGCAAGACAATAAGATATCTAAATTACAAACTATTTGTCCAATTTAAGTTTTAAGCTTGGGACATATATGTTATTGGTTATAAATTACAAATACGAAAAATTAATGAACGACCCTCGTATAATTTAATTTTCCAATTTATGGTTAAGAGTGTAGTACAAATATGGAAGCTAAAAGAAATTATAGATAGAGCCTCGTAGAACTTTGAACATCAATTTTTGGTTATTATATTTGGCTAAATATACCACCATATATGTAAGTTTTAAGCCTTTTAATGAGTTTTGTATGGGTCCTGTGAGAAATAATGGGTCAATCCTCACACAAAGTTTAAGAATATGTGATAAATTTTGTTAATATAATTTGAAATATAAGATTTTATGAGTTTAAAGTCCCATTCCTAAGGAACTAGTGCATTTCGTAATGTAAAAATGTATTTTGCATAAATTAACCATCGCATTTTAGAAAAAATGTTATTAATCTTTAACCAATTATTTAAAATTATGATAACATTATATATTTTCATCCACCCATATCAATCCTAATGGTCTAGACTTTTAAATTTCACTGACCTATGGTGCAAACCTAACATTCGCTTTTTTTGTCTATTAAAAATTTATTAAATACTGACGAAACTAAGGAGTGCGATCGAAAAATTCACATTAAAACTTTTAATCCAAGTGTTTTTGATCAAGTTATCTTTGTAAGCATGAATATGCTGTTAATATGAAGGAAAATGATTGACCATTATTCAATATTATCAACAAAACACATCTTGATCCTATAAAACGTTGGCCAAAATTTCATATCACAAGTTCATGGTCAAAGATTTTCCATTTTTTAATTATTCGACATACCAATTATTTCAGTCGGTTAACCGGTTTTAAATAAAAGTCACTTTTAAGCATTTCACTATCATATTCAGCTTCATTTTTGTATATTCCGTCATGACTGGGTAAAAATATAATTCTTAGACACCATATTCTGAATCGATTTTGCTATGTCCGTCTGTTTAAGACATAATCCCGTCAATAAAAATAATTAAATAAAACTCTGCAATTTTTTATTCAGCAATATACATTTTTTAGGTAAAGAGATATTGATCTATAATTTAGACATATTAAAAAATTAAAGAAAAAGTTTCTGTAAAGCAAAATCTTGATGAAATTTGTTACAAATGATTATTTTGATATGGAACCATTATTTTTACTTCATTTCATATAAAGGTCATTACACGATATATGTTTTTATAGTTTAAGCTCCTGATTTCTGTTAAATATTTCTTTATAAATTTATAATTTATAATAATAAACCAGTTACCCTGTTTTTTAACATTAAATCTTATTCGAAACCGTTTTTTTGAAAATCTTATTCTTAGAATGACTCAAAAAACGGGTTTCTAAAAACGTTGGTTTTTTAATACACTAGTACCAATAGAAGCAAATCCTTCTCACATCCCTGAGCCAAGGTTTATTTTAAGAGTATCTAAGAGCTCAAAAAAGTTTCCAAACTAATTTGTGTTTGTAATAATAACTTCACTCAAATTAAAATCTCTAAGTTAAGTGGTTTCGTTTTTATTAAAATATATGTATGTTAAGATTTTTTCTCTCTCACCCCTTAGGTAGGTATCAAAATATATTCCAGGTTTTAAGTCATATCATGATTTTCAGTACTAACTTTTTGAAATGAACTCACAAATTTTTAGTAAGATTATATTCGAGACTTGAATAGGGTGTATCAAGAACATTGACACAATCATAAGTATCCAAGTAGCCACGTTAGAAACTATTTATATATTGGGTCGTCAGAATTTGTTTTTCTAATGACTTTTATGACTTATCTTAAAGTTAACATCAACATACGTCACCATTCTCAAAGTTGTCAAAATATTTGGATTTCGAGGGTATATCGATTATTATAAGTATGAGGTCATTATCAACACATTTATAGATACAAACTAATGTGAGTGTTTCTTCGCAAACATTAAAAGATCAAAAATACTTGTCATCTAATAAATAAAAATTATATCACCTTCATAAAAACACATTTTTTTCAAAAATTGCACTTTCAACTTAATACTGATTGTAATAATCATTTTTAAAATTAAACAAAAAAACTTACCAGCTTCCTCCGATGCATATTTATAATTAGGCTGTGGTGAAACAGGCAATAATTTTGCATATGCCTCTGGCATCATTTCCACAATACGCTGGTGATAAGATAATCTAAAAACAAGGCAACACGAATTCTTATTACTCAATTAAAACTTTCTCATCACCACAATTACTAACCTTAAACACTTTTGTAAAACTTCCTGTATAAATTTCGGTCTTGGATGTTCCATATCCAGTAATAAACAACTATCCCATTCCTCCCAAGACCAAGTGAATTTGAAATTACTCAAATGATATGAGAACCAATTAACAAAACGATCAAAACATGATGTATTCATGGAATCAATACGCATAAAAAGAATTTCGGTAGCCTGTGCCAAAACTTGTGGCAAAGTGGCTGGATGTAATTTACACAATTCAATCAATATAGAACCATAGACAATATCAATATAACGTGGTGTAGGCATATGGAACAATTCAGCAAATATAACTTCTACAATACAATATTCGAGAGGAATTTTATTTTTATAGGGAAAAGCCAACAACTGGGCAGCACAATCTTTACGCTCGCCATGATGTATTTCAATAATGTGATGAAGATGTTCTTCAATTAGAAAACGTTCAATTGAGTGAGCACCGGGTAGATTGGGACCATCAGGACAATCGGTATAATCAAACATACGATAGACTACCCAAGGCATGGGATATTCATAGGACTCATGGTGAGGTGGTGGTACAATTTGGGGTAAATTATGCTGTAAAGCTTCACATAAAATTGAATCGAAAGCCAAATATGGACGCGGTATATGTTTTTCAGCCCAGTTGTCTTGTCTAAGTTTACGTATTTGGGCCCACAAACAATCAAGATATTCCTCTTGAGGATGGGGAGCATCCACAGACCAAACACGCAAAGCATTGTGATGTTTTTTAGAACGTTTATTTAAATAAACCTCTATACGCAATAATAACGATTCCAAAGAAGATTCTTTCTTTTCATATAAATCTCTACCCACCCAGGGTAGAGTGGAGAGTACAGCAAACACATACCAATCACGACGTACTTGTGGTACAGGATCTTCATTAGATACATCAATCATAGTATCCATCAATTGCAGCAATGAAGAAGCCGATATAACATGACAATTTACCAAATCGGCCAAGAAACGTAATGAATAACGGGCAGCATCCCACCGACATAGTTTAAGACTTTCTTTAAAGGTCTTAACCATATGATCAACAAACTCGCCGCCAAATTTATAGTTTTTCGCATTAAGTAAACCCACTAATGTTGTATAAATCGTACATTTTTCTGGCATCTTGACAGCACAATCTGACAGAATGCGTAATATTTTCAAACGGAATGTGCCCAAATCAGCTTCCAATACCGATACCAAACCCTCCAGATTCGATTCCACCGAGGAGGTGCTACGCTCACCAACACGTAAAATCAATGACTCTAAACGGTCTTCGATTTCTTGATTTTCTGAAACCCTTCTGCGTTTGCGATTACGATGTTCTAAAATTCGAAAAAAACATTACAAAGTTTCCATTCATTATTCCATAATGAAGAAAGAACATTTCCACGTTACTTTAACGCGAAAATGTTTTTGTTCACCTACCATAACCATCTTCATCACCATCATGATGACGTCTACGATTCATATTCTTTTTTGTAGTTTTGATAAAATTTATTTATAAATAATTAACAATTTTAAACTAAATTAGTAAAATCGTAAAATTATTCTTAGAAATGTAAACTTTTTTCAGTTTTTTTGTTCTTCACACAATGAAAATGCTTTTGTAGAAATTCTGTAAATTTCTCTGCAAGACGCCTGTCTAATTTGACATTGTTTGTCTAATTTGACATTTCAACCATTTTGCAAATGCACCAATCACAATAGCTATAATGTATTTGCCGGTGTGTGTCGTTCACAATGGAGATTAATGCATGTCAGGGAATTGCCAACGTAAAGAATTTGAATGTGAGAGAGTTTCCATACTAAAATGCTTATATTTTATAGATAAATTTGGTGGAAATAATATTAATTTTGATTAAATTCGTAAATTTATTAATTTTCTTTTGTAAAATTAAATACATAGATACAAATAATGGAAATTGTTTTATGATTGGGTGAATTTATATTACAAATTGAATTAAAAAATCATTAAAAACATTGTTCGTCGTAAGACGCCACTTTTTCCTTTGTATTTGGTAGCTTATGGATTCCGCGCCAAAAGCGTTGTTCCGGTTAAAAGGTAACAATAAATAAAAACATTTTTTAATATTCTATTCTAAAGATATATATTTTACATTGATCGAAACCAATGGTTCTTATTGTAAGAGTTGTAAATACAAATAAGTCAGTTATTATTATTATTACCATTATTATTATTACTACTACTTTTATTATTATTATTATTATTATTATTATTATTATTATTATTATTATTATTATTATTATTATTATTATTATTATTGAAATTTTGGTTAAATTCCAGGTCAAGAAATTATGCCACTTCTATGGGATATGGACCGTCCTCTTCAAGACAAAAATGGTATGTTTGGCTAGATAACTAAACAAATGTTGTGTATCATCCAGTCGCACGGTCAGACGAAACCAGTAGACCTTGTGTCGTCTCTGCGAATTTCATTTAAAGCCTAATCGACTGTGTTATATTGAAGTTAAAATGATGCCTCTGATTACATCCAAGAAGCTGTTTACTTAGCATTTCTTTATATTCCTTAACCGGTATGATCTTCGTCTACTCATGTGGATGAAGGTTCTTAAGGCTGCATTTTCGCCACTTTGAATATTTCTCCTTTGCATATCACTTAGAGAAGAAGACTCGAGCTTTATAACATACCACTGATTGGTCAATCGTTTTATAAGTAGCTAATAAGGCTTCTTTATACTCATCTGTTTGGCAATAAACCTTATAACTAACACGTTTTATAAGGTTAACTTGATCAAAAAATCAAATAATACCTGAATTAAAAGTATTAATGAAAGACGTGCGTTAAGAATTTTTTAGTGGAATAGATAGATTATTTCAATGAGAAAACTGAGGACCAGCAATTTGCCCAAGAGAATGGTATTATGATCCAATAATATACGTAAAAATTCTTCAAACTTTTTCTTTTTATCAAAACAGTACATTTATGTACTAAGAACTTCTATGAACAATTAAACCATCTTCTTTTGTACTCCATAATCCTGATTATTTGAAAAATATTTGTTGTGGTTAATATAATTTTACTTTAAACAAAATTCTCCTAAAGGTTTAATAGAAAATAATTTTTGAAAATCTATTGTTAAAAAATCAGATGGTAATATTCCTTCCTCCCGGAAACTTGAATTGTGTGAGAATTTTAAGCATGATTATGATAAACAGAAAATTGTTGCACATTGTTTACACTTTTTATACCCTCCACCACCACAAGTGGTGAAGAGGTTATATTAACTTTTACATTCCGTGTGTAAGGCTAAGAAGAAATCATCTCAGACCAAACAATGTATATATATTCTTGCATTAAATCAATATCTGAGTCGATTTAGCTATATCCGTCCGTCTGTCGGTCTGTTGTTGGCACGCTCTCATCCTATGGAATTCGTCCTAAGTATTTGCTATAGCCATATAATCTACAAATTAAAATGGATTTTGGCCATAATATTTATAGTAAGTTAATTAAACTTCATTAACATTACAAAAATCGGTTCAGCAGAAAAAAGTTGAAGCCAAAAATCTAATTTTATTGCTCATAAAGTGTTCCTGTGTTAAATTTAAGAAAATCATTAATATAATGTATACGATTGCGAGTGAATGTGTGAGTGTGTATGTACAAAGCATAACGTAATTACTTTCCGCGAATTTGTGGTGGAGGGCATTAAAGATTCCGCATAGCCGAATACAGTATTCATACTTCTTTAAATTTATTTTTTGAACTGAGACGAGTCTTTTGATTGTTGTTATGGAAATTTCTATACGAGTTTTATTGTGGCACAGACTGCTGCTACCAGGATTACTATTTTTTTGTATAAAAATCCTACTAATGCAACCACTACTAACAAGTATATTTTGAATATTTATGGTTAGAGATGGTTTTTTATTGTTAAAACACTTTTTTCACTTTACTTGTTTTCCATTCTTGTTTTTACATGTTCCTTTTTCTGTATTTCTTTTTTTTCTATTGTTAAAATATTGTATCCAATTTTTGAGGAAACATATCATTGCATAACAGAGGGGGAGATATTGTAGAAACTTTCTGTACCATATTTTTTAAAAAATCCTTCATGCTCATATAGACTCACTAGTAAAGATTTGAAAGGATGTATTACACTTTTGATTGAAATGTGTTGATGATTGTGTGTTAAGTAAAGTTGTGAGTGTGAGCAACATGCAGTGAGTTGATATTTTATAGGAACAACATAAACTTGTATAATATACCCAATGAATGTTTGTGATTGTGGGTTTCTTTCAAATATTTGAATATTTATTTGATTGGAAGTTGCACAGTTACAATCTTGGACATACAATTGGTTGTGCTTTTATTCGAAGATCTGCCTTCAAACTATTTATCGTCCGTTGATAGGAAACCAGGTTCAGATAGGTGGAATCACTCACATGATGTTTCTAAAGCCAAAAAAATAGAAAACATTTTCAGATCTCAACTCATCCTGTAGAAAAGCTGCCCGTTGTTTTTATTCACATATGTATATGTATGTTAAGAATTTCTCACTCTCAATCCTTAATAATTTAAATATCCGCTTTAAGTTTAAATTTCTCTTTCGTTTTGAACTTTGAAAATTTTCTACTGTAAAATGATTAATTATGAATTTCTTTTTTCAGAATAAACATTTAATTGGGATGTCTTCCAAAAGTGCGAATATCATAGAAATGCACATCAACATCATATAATGTTTTACATTTTTTTATCATGTTGGTAGATGTAATAAAAAAAAGAAAATCCTTGGTTACTTAAAAAATTATATTTCAACAAACATAAGCAGTTAAGAGCAAATATATAGCAAAATTATGAAATGCAATAATCTACAAATTATTTGAAATTCTGGTAAGCGAAATAAAAGGACATGACCCTGGTAGGTGATAGTGAGTTGATAAGGCCACCTATAGGTCTCTTCTTTGGTGATATTGATAGAAGAGGTCAGACTCAAGTGAACCATGCATAAGGTGAAAGGTCTGACTGTATGGTGGCAAGCCAAATACTGGGCTTCGAATTGGCACTCAGGTGTAGCAGTCTGCTGCATTTGGCGGCGCTGGTAGACGCATTGTATT
Organism: Cochliomyia hominivorax; assembly: GCA_004302925.2. NCBI lineage: Eukaryota > Metazoa > Arthropoda > Insecta > Diptera > Calliphoridae > Cochliomyia > Cochliomyia hominivorax. The sequence goes on along the minus strand of PYHX02000495.1, from coordinate 62,921,945 downwards.
CACCCAGTGCGAAGAGCACCGTGAGGTTAGGTCTACAGTGACAGGTACTCACGTAAAAGTCTTTCGTCGTTGTAATGTGGCAAGTACATTATAGCCACTACTTAACTCTAGAGGCATAGACATCCTCATTAGCATGGGGCACAGGGGGTTGAGACTTTGATAGGAGTCTTAACGGATCAGGGGCTCTTTAGGCGTATGTTGCATTATTGAGTCGATCGAGTCAGAGGAGACAGCGGAGCATATTTTGTACTTTGAGGAACTGGTCGGTATCCATGGTTATAGGTTGGATGGTTTGTAAATAGTATCGAGAGTAGAAAAATTGCTCACAATATCTATTCCATGATCTAATTCTTTACTGTCTTTATTCTCCTAAATTGCAAAAGTGTTAAATTCGCAAATCAGTATGTGCAATAAGGTCTAAATTCATACTTAATCATGCGAATATATAATACAGTTCAATGAAGTCACAGCCTCCGAAGGCAGACTACTTACATCACTAGTAGAATCAAAATGTGCACAGCAGTTGTAGAGATGGAAAGAAGTTAACTCTAAAATATATAACGAGTATGCAATATTGTACAAGACCGGTGCATTGGTAAGTAATTTAGTATTTTAAGAGTACTCTTTAGTGAAAAAATTATATCCATCGTTTTCGTAGAATAAATTAAATAAAAATTGGAATGATAACATATGTAATGATTGATCTACTTCAATAAAAATAAATATTGAGGCCCCAGATCGATTTAATCGATTTTGTACATTATTTCTCATTTGAAAGTACCTAAAATACCTAAACTGAATCAGGTTTTCTATCAACTCTCAAATTCTCCCGTTACTGCTTAATAACATCGGACACAGCTTAACGGCAGACCTTTAAATGCTTGGCCAGAATTTTGTTAGAACTGTTAATCATTTGGTTTGGATGTATGACTAATATCGAACAATATAATTCTAGTTCAAAAGAACACTTGCATTCAAAAGCCTTTTAGTCCTTAACAGGAAAACGAGAACTTGAAACTATTTTTGAAACCATCAATGTTTATTAAAGGAATATTTATATGTAACCATCAATGTATCACAACAAGTATACTCTGTATTTTTTTGTTTTGTACTCCTGTTATATAACAATTTCTATCAACATCATCACCAACAGCCGGCATCAATGTCAGAACATAAAAATATTGCAATTCACACAATAAAAGAAATATTCTTTTATTTTCTTTTTTTAACAATCGAATGTATATTTTTACTTAAAAAATATGAGTTTTTTATTTGAAAATAGTACTCTTGTATTAAAAATCATAAACTTAATTTACAGATTAAATTCCATATTTTTTAATAATGCAATTATATGAACTTAATAATCACTACATTTACCCGAATCTAACAATAATGATAATTTTAAAATTTTGTTATTCATTTATGGGTAATAATGTTGATCGTACAGAGATATAGTTACTTATATATCTCGAACAGAATTGTTACAGGAAGATATTACTAGTTTTTAAATAAGACTATGCTGGGAGTGTGATCATTGCGACATTCCATGCAACGATTGGCTAGATTAGGAGGGATGGACATCAAGATGCTTGATAATAAATAATAAGACGACTTAACGCCGGAACTCAGATACCCTTATGGACTTTTGTGATTTCTTCAAGTAAAAGACCAAAGAATTTGAAGAATTGAAGGCAAAAAGGATTAAAGCAAAAGGCAGGAATTTAAGATTTAGATGAAAATATGGGAAGAGAGATATCAGATTAGAAAATGTGAGTAAATGCAAAAATATCCAATCGATGCGCCCATCAGAATTCGTATCAAAAGATCAAGTCTGTACTCATAAGGTTTAGCAGTTTTCATTAGGTCCTTGCCTCCTTGCAGTCAGACCGCTCACCCAAACATGGTTCACCTGTGTGTGAAGCCTCCTCACATTGCAATGCTGGTTGTCAGCACAAACTGATATATTCAGACATGAGGCTACTCAGTAGTCTCTTACACTGCCAGACAAGATGTAAACTAACTATGTGTTCTTTCATGTCAACAAAGACCATATCCACTCACCAACTCGGAATCCCTACTCAAGACCTCCGTCTGGAAGATGCAACACTCTTTCTATAGACCATTCTCACATCACATTCCATTCACACTGCCCCCGCTAATATTAGAAATAAATTTTTCAGTGACCAATATTATCACATCGTCAACTTATGACACAATCTTTCATCCCTTATCTTTAAATCTCCTCAATAAAACATTAACCGCAATCAGCTACAAGAGAGGGGACAAAAAACCTCCTTGTAGAATGCCTCTAATCACCTGGGGTGATGGCACCCTATGTCTCACTAATTATCTTGCCCAGTCATAGACGGTTTCTGTGCATTAGATAGACAAGTTTAAGGAAAATATATGTAGATGAAATAGAAAACATTGATGTCAGTGCCCTCCTCTTCTGATCATGTGACTTACCGAAGGGATCACAATAGTTGTACATTCACAATTCCTTAATATTTCACTACCCTTGCGTATCGCATATATATAACCCATATAAACCCCAGCAAAGTCTTAGCATTTAAAACATATAATATTCCTGTTTTTATACGATATTTCTGTTTTAGTGAAAGTCTTTTCAATAAATATTTAATTTAAAGTACGAATCTTAATGAGTGAAAACTCATATTGAAATCTAACTTGATTTAGGAATGGAAAAAGTATAATGACAACTTAAGTGCAACTGTTTAAATCATATTGACAGTTAGAGATTTTAAGTATCACATCGTTATTGTTTACAATTGTCTATTCACTTTATTTTCGTTGGAAATATAATAGAATAACATACACACATACATATATTCACAATATTTGCCGTTATTTGCATGTGTTGTTACATCAGTGTTATATAACATTGATGGGGAAGTTAGAGAAGTAAACCTGCGGGAAATAGAAATTCTAAAGGTACATTCTAAAATGCCATTTAAGCACTTCTTCTTAAGGTACAAAAGACACCATTTAGATTACAAATACTTTACCAACTCGAATACTTCTAATGAAACGAATTTTTAAATCTTTAAATTCTAGAATATTTTATACCAGAATCTTTACCAATCACCCAAAACAATGGAACATATTATATATTATAAGCCTTCTGTACGAATATTAAGTACTATTTGAAAAGGCCTTAATGGTTGTAACCCTCAAATAATTTCCCATTAGGAAGTATCATATCAAATACAATTTGGAAAACGGAAGTAATAAAAAATTGTCGCATACATATCAATCCGTTTACAAATAAAATTACATGAATATTGAATACTTGTGTTCATGCAAATGTATGTGTGTATGTAAATATTCCTAAAATTCAATTTTCAATTCAGTGTATTTAGTGTCATGTGTGCAAATAACAAATAAAATTTAGATAAAATGTTCTTGTATAAATATTTACCACAAATTGATACTTGTCAAGCGGATATGAAAAAGAATTTAATCATTTTGGGAATTTAAGCAACAAAAAAAATTTTCTATTTTTAAACATAATAATGCATATGGAAACATAAAACTTAAAGCTTTAATATTAAATTTGCCTCAGATGTTGTCTTAAATTTTGTATACCCTACACCACCTAAGGAGGTTGTATAATGCGTTTGTGCTGATGTTTGTAATATGCAAAAAATGGTGTTAAACCCACCTCTCAGTATACCGTTTGATTCAGAATCACTTTCTGAGTCGATTTAAAAATGTTCGTACGTCTGTCTGGTTAGCTAATTATCCATGTAAACATTGTGAACAGGCTACATGTCGCAATTTTTGATGATTTTTGATACTAGGGACGAATAATATTGAAATTGGCCATGTTCGGTCCAATATTTCAGGTACTTCGCATACAAATGTTCTTCCCGAATGGGGTTTTAGGTTCATAATAGTTCAAAATATGCGTTCATTATTCTTATAGGTCCCATACAAATCCCTTTCCAAATATAACTTTAAAGCGCAAAAAACTCACATATACGTTGGTGTTGTAATAATAACTTGTCGAATTAAGATCTTAAGCAGATATGGATGTGCAAAATTATACGGGGGTCGGTTCATAATTTCTTGTAGTCCCATATAACTCCCCAGAAAAATTCATATAAAGTTAACATAAATTTTAGTGTCACAATAATATACTACACAGTTAAGCATAATTAAGAAAATTAAATTATTCGAGGGTCGTGGTGTAGAGTATTATATAGTCGGACATTACCGACTATAAATTTTTGTTTATCTATAAAACTGACATGGCATTCAGGGCAAGAACAAAGAATATTACCAAATTTTAATGAGACAAATTTTATTAGTCTGGAAATGAGCGTATTTGTAACAGACAGACGGACTTAACTAAGGCAAAACAGATTTTAATTTGGTCTAGAAATATATTCACTTATTATTTTATTATACTTCTTCTGAATTATATTAACAATTGACAAATTTTTGAACGATTTTTATCGAACTAATGTAAACTTTGTCATTCCGTGTGTAACATGAATAAGGAATCACCAAAATCGGTTCATTACATAAAAGTTATAGACCGATATCTGAGACAACCTCAAACTATCAATAAAAAGAATTTTAATTATATATACTTAATATATACTCTACAACATCTATGGGGTATTATGCATTTGTCCTGATGTTTGTAACATACAGAAAAAATGGTGTTACACCCATTTTAAGTATACCGTTCGACTTAGAATCACTTTCTAAATCGATTTAACTATGTCTATCCATCTGTCTGCCCGGCTGGTTGGCTGCCCGTATAAACGTTGTGAACACTCTACAATTTGGTACATATTGTTTTTTCCCAAGGACAATGAATATTGAAACTGGCCATGTTCTGTCCAATATTTCAGTTACCACAAACATAAATATCGTCCTGGAATGATTTTTTAACCTCATAAAAATCCTAAATATTAACCAAATTTGGAAAAGATATGTCTTAAACGATGTGCCAAGTTATGCGAGTATCGGTCCATTCTCATTCTCTTTCATAGGTTGCATTAAAGCCCCCTTTTAAATATCACTTTCAAGAGCACAAATCTCACATTTACCTTGGTATTGTAATAAATGGTCAAATTGAGATAAATGTAAGTCCATAATTTCTTCTAACTCCCATATAATCCCAAAAAAATCATTTTGTCACGATAATGTACCGTACACATTATAAATCGTTCATTAACTTTTTGTAACTGTCATTTATTACCAAGATTATGGTGTAGGGTATTACATAGATGAGATACCAGTTTTTGAGACCCATAACTCCATAATACAACTCCATGGACTATCCAAAAAATCCACACTTTAAATTCTTCTCTGCTCTTGATATGTCAAATTTCTTACAAATCCAAACAGTTAATCAAAATATGCAGAAATATTTCCATTTAAATTCTTCCTCCTGGGAGTGGATCTTCTTAAGGTCCATTGATTGCAATTGAAAACAAAAACAAGAATAATATTCTACATTTATTCAGAAGCTTAAATGTCTTTTAAGTTTACATTCTAGAATGGATCAATGATGATTAAAATTTTATAACCCCCCTACTATTATTAACGTTTTAACTTCGACAGAAACATTGTTCCAATGCACCTCAATATTGTTTATCAACATTTATGTTTTATATACATATACATATACATATACATATATAAGAATAAAAAATATATGTATACAATATTCCTTTATCGCGATGACACTGTCAAATGTGTGATGTTGATGAAACTTTTACTGACACTATCTTCCCGACAATGTTCAAAACGATGATGCTGATGATGTTTTCCTGTTTTGTAGCGAATGTAATGTGTTCATTCCATCAACTAGACACTTAACGATGAGTGAAAATAAAAATCACTGTTTGATTTACACAAAAAGATGAACATGAAATAGAATTTCAAAGTGTTGATGAATAAAAAGCAAAAAAATAAAGTTAGACATACAGTGTCTGAGGGACTAGTGCATTTTTACAATAAGAGAAATTGCAATGAAAGTATAGCATATAGAAATTTTGTTATGAATGAGATGTTGGCAAAAAAAATCATCCCTCATATTTCTATAGAGTAAAGATTCGTTCTGATTATTTTCTAGAATTCATATTTTATTAAAGATAGAAGAGTGTAAATTAGTGTTGAATATATTGCCTACAGTATGACGCACTCATGAAAAATGTGGACCGACTTCCTCAAAATTTCAATATATGATTTGTGCGTATTTGTTGAAAATATTTCCAATGTTTTCACATGTATATAAGATTTATGTCATTTAAGGTGATTTTTGGAAGTGCTGAGGGGTAAGATCGAAAATTTCTTGACACGCGTTTTTCGTTACAACTGTTAACCTGAGTATTATTAGAGTTTTTTAACCAATATATATTTGCAAATCATGTCAGTTATTATGATGATTATGATTAATAGTCCTACAAAAAGTTGACAAAGCATTCAAAGGTTATCAATGTTATTAAACGATACCCGAAAAACTTGTTCGTTGATAGAAAGCCTGGTTGAGGTAGCTCTATAACACATCCGACAGGAATGTAGCCAAGTTCTCGGACTATTTGATATGAAAAGTTAAAGCTAATGAAGCATTAAAAACAAAAACAAGCACGAAAATTAAAGTAAAGTTTTCTGCATAATGGATGACGAAAAGTATGTTCTGGCAGATTTTTCACAACTTCCTGGTGAAGAATTTAATGTTGCTGATGCTCGAGGTAAGTTGAAGAAATGTTAAGGAGCCAAAAGCAGTCAAGATTTTCCAAAAAGTTCTTGCTGTGGCATGAAGCCAACCATTTTTTACAACAGACTCTATAAATACCGAAATTTTCATTAAAAGCAAGTTTACAAAAAAGGCTGCTTCCTGAAGTGACTTGGCATTCACTCACTATGGTAAACAAGCCTTGAAGTGGTGCAAGAACAATAATGTAGAATTCATATTAGAGCTAAGATCAATTGAAGAGCACTAAAAGTGTGACAAATTTTAAATGGAAATGAACTGCTGTTCGAAAAAAGTTACAGAATGCACTAAAAAAAGCGTTAATAAAAGGGTTTTCGAAAAAGTTTCAAAATTTCATCACTATAAAAATATATTTTTTGTAAATTGAAATAATAATTTCAATCAAATAAAAAATTAAAAGTTTAAGTTTAGTGTTTTCTTATGTTAATAATTTTTCGATCTCACTCCTTATTATAACAAAATCCATGTTCGAAATTTTCAGAAAAATTTTGTGTAAAATGCATTATCCCACATAAAGTGGTAATACAGTTGCACAGAAATCAGAGGGTCGTTCAATAATTTTTGAAAGTTTTATAACCAATATTGTGGTGTAGGGTGTAGTATAGTCGGATTGGCCGACTACAAAATCTTATCTGTTTTATTAAATTGATTATTTATTAATATGTGTATTTAATTCAATTATTTATTAAGTTTTTCGAAAACTGTTCACTTCGAAAAATCAAAAGCAGTTACATATCAACAATGTTGCCCGCCAAAACATTTTAAACTTGTGCTCAGCAACATCACATGCTTTCGTTGTGTTGCTAATGAAACGGTAAAGGATCTTTCTTTATATGTAAACATTTGTTTGTGTTTTCCTTAAATTGTCATTGTTGGGGGTTGGTTTTTCAAAATACATTTCTTCTTTCTTTTATTACCAAGTTGTTGTTCTTGTTTATTTTTATTCATACTCATATTTGTTGCTTGTATTGCATCTACAACAAACACCCACGTGTGCTGCTAAAACTGTAAGGATGCTGATGATGACGATGGTGGTGGTGGTGGTTGTTAAATTTTTTTAGCTTTTGTTGCTTTTAACACTTTACAATGCTTTTGGCTGGCTGGTTGTATAAATGAATGGATGTGCGTATTTTTTTTATATTCCTGCTGCCTTGGTTGCGCCTTTATACCACCGGCACTTTGTTTGCGCCGCATTTCTTTTATTTGTTTGAATATTTTCTAGTTTTTTATGTTTTTTTTTTCATTTTCATTTTCATAATTTTAAAATTGTGGTAGAATGAATTTTGCAATCATTTCATTTGATTTTTAACTGTCATCAACATCGGTTGTAAAACGGTAGAATTAATTGAAACGGTTACGTAGAAAATAAAATCGGTTACGAAATTAATTCATATTTTTTATGAATAATTTAAAATTTATATTTTGTGACCAAAAATCTAGTTTAAAAAATATATTATATATCATATAAAATAAAAACCAAAGAAAAAATATTAAATTTTAACTTTATATTTAATTGGAAAGTAAGTGATTTTAATTAATTAAATCCCGTAAAACGGGTTTTTTATTAAATAATGTGTGCAATCGAAATAAAATGTAAAATTCATAAAAAATCTGTTATAAAATAAAAAAACTACGAAAACATGAAATTCCGTCGGTAATCTTCAAACGTTTTTAAGAAAATGTCGAAATCTTTGTGCATAATATTTTGGGGATTAATCATTTATCGCATACATCGATTTACTAAATTCTAATTCATATAATCGTTTTTTATATATCAAGTTATGATTTCAGAAATCCGGAATCACGTTCAAAATCTCATACAAATCATTTAAATAATTTTAAATCACAATAATAGAAAGAATTTAACTATTTTAAGAAAACTGGCTTTGGAAAGTTTATAAGACCACATTGGAAAGGCTAACAATCTGCAATGAAAGCAGACCTATAAACGTTGTTCCCCGGCGATTTATTACAAATATTTAATTCAAAGTTGTCTTCAAAGAACTCTAAGAGAAAGAAATCTGAAAAAATTATAACTTTATTTAGTGATAATTTTTCTCAAGCAGAGTTTTTCGAAATGCTTTAATTACACATACGTTAATAAAAATGAAATCACTAAACTTATAGTTTTCACTTTTTTTGATTAAAATTATTATTACGATGTACAAGAAAATAATTTTATAGTTTTAATCACTAGTGATGAGATTTTGAACCTTCCATTAACGTTTTTTTAGTGATTTCCGTTTAAAATCTATCACAGTTTTGGAAACCATTTTCGTGCTTTTCAGGGCACTTTCTTGGTAGAAATACCATATTATTGTTCTTTGGACCGTAGTAACAGTTCAAAAATTATTGTGAAGTCTCATAACTGAACGCAGTCTTTTTTGCAAACATTCCTTGATATAAATTTCGGTAAATATTTGGTTTCTTTTGCCACAACTACATCTTACTTGCCATACCAAGCACTTTCTGGGAAATTTTGACTGCTCAATTTTTGACCAGGAAGTTGCAAAAATCTTCCATAACATACATTTCGTCATCCATTATGCGGCAAGAATATTTTTTTAGTTAAACTTGATTTAATTTCCTTGTTCTGTTTTTGGCCTTTTAATTTTTAGCAACATTCCTGTCCGCAACTTTTTGTTTTAAAGCTGCATTAGTTTTAGCTTCTCGTAACAAACAGTCCGAACAATGAGCTAATCGGACTGATTTCCTACCAAATAAGTTAGAAGCTATTTTGAAAATGCTTTTTTTGGATTTAGAAACATCATACGGAACATTATTTCGATACTGTTTGATAACATTGAAACCAGTTTGACGGCAGCCTTTTGAATGATTGGGCAATAATTTTTAGTACCAAGTACACACTTTTTTCTTTTCACTCATTTTAATCAGATTAATAATATATTAATTTGATTGACATTAAACGTCATGCTTTACAAAGGGAACTTGTCAAAAAATCAAATAATAATTATGCTAAAACTTATTCTTTATTTATTAATAATGTGAGGTAAGAATTTTTCGATCTTACTCCTTAGGAGGGACTAAAATTGAAAGATATGAAGTCTGAAAAGTCTGCCTTAGAAATATATTTAATTTTATATATACATTAGACTCTCAGAAATTAGAACCACTTTGTTCCCGACATGGACATTTTTATTTTCAAAGACATTTGAAATATAATTTATACGCAATTTTTATTATACTCTTGTCATATTCGTCTAATTTTCTGTGTCATAAATTCAAAATAATTCGATGATTTCTATTATACCTCTAGGAGTAGCTATTTCTTTGATCATATCCGCGCCTCTGTTTTCAGTAAAAAACTTCAATTGGATGGTAATAAATTAAAAAGTTCATGATTGTCGTTATACTCCTTTTTATCATGGAACTTTCATCCTTCATTTAATTCGCTTTATATATTTTGAAAGAAAATACAATTTTAGTTCTTATATGTAGTTACAACTCCTTTGAAGTAACAGAGAATATGTCCTTTTCGAATTAGCCCGTCAGATTTTCAAGATAAAAAGAAAACGAATTAGAATATAACATTGACCAGTTATTTTTATACCCTTCACTGCCACAAATAGTGACGAGGGTATATTAACTTTGTTATTTTTCGTTTTTAATACCAAGAAGGAACAATCTAAGACTCCATAAAGTATATATTCATGCATCTCATCAAATTTTAGCTATTTAGCGACTTAGCTATGCCCGTCTGTTTGTTTTTGATACGCGCACATCTATAATAATTGACCTCAAAGAAATTTGGTCTTTATATCTATTAACGAACTAAGAAGTTATTGAGCAAAAAACGTGTAGTAGAAAAAAGTTATATAGACCGATATCAGAAACAATCTCCAAAAACTAAAATTTCCATAACGTTGGTCACACTGATAAAACGTTACGCACTAGTGGGAATCCCCCTTACAAACGAAACACTTAAGATCGCATTTCTCTAATACAGGAAATCTCGCGAGATTTGACACATTAATATTAATTTTACAAGACATTATTTCGATATCAAAATTTGCGATTAGAGTTCTGGGGAGTGGTATGCCCCTCCCAAAAAAAAAACTAAATATCGCCACCAATAAATAATAAATTCTATAGATTCATTTAAATACGAATTTCCCACAATAATTTATTGTAACAAGTTACAAAAATAATTATATTTTAAATGAATGTTTATTGCAACAATTTAGACCTTTCAAAATACAAAATGTATGAATGACATTAATGTCATCAATCATTTAGGACTAAAAAGCTTAATACACTCATTTGTACACATATCACCTATACATGTAAGTGTTAACTATATACATGCGTTAAACCGACACACGCACACACTCATAATCAATTAAGGATAAAATGTTTATAAAACTCCCTTTGTAACTATCAAATAAACTGAACACGAACTCATATGATGACGATAGCAAGGCCAAAGGCTTAAATACAAAATGATTAAGTACTTGAAAATGTGTACAATCAGTACATAAATGCACACACACATACATACTCTCTAAAAGCATATATATATTTACTCATACGTTTACAAAATTCACTTGTAGTACGCATTTTATATCCTTTGGAGTTCAGTGTATGTATGTATTATATGTATGTATGTATGTATGTATGTATTTGTATGTATTTGATGTTTGGAAATTTGTAACCGAAAGGGTATTTTGAAAATTGAATTTGATTTAAGGGTAAAATGCAAAATAAGTTCGACTTCATTTAATAATGACTTTTTCATTGGGCTCTTTGGAATCGAATTAAGTGTTGGAATGACAAATGTATGCATTTAGTTTTACAGTAAAATTATCTGTTGAAATTATTTAAATTGTTTAGAGGAAAAAATTATAAGAGAATTTACCAACAACTTGTTAACGCTCCGTGATGATATAGTTACTCCTCCCCTATCGAAATTCGTGTCTAAATATGAATTGCTTTGTTGTACCTAACATAACGGTATTTATACCGTTATGAGGTATAATGCGTTTCTGCTTAAGTTTGTTACGCACAGAAAAAATTGTACCGACGACGAATCTCTTTCTGAGTCGATTTAACGATGTCCATCCGTCCGTCTGGCTAGCTGGCAGTGAATGTAAACCTTGTGAACAAAATGCAGGAATAGGGTTCTAAGGTCATAAAAGCCCTGAATATAAAGCGATTTTAACCAAAAAAAATCTAACAATATTCTAAAATGATGTACCAAATTATACGAGGATCGGTTCATTATTTATCATAGGTCCCATATAACTCCCTTTAAAAATAACATTTTGAAGGGCTTAAATCTCATATATATGCCAGTATTGTAATAAGAATTAGTCCAGTTAAGAAAAATATAACCAAAAATTCATGTACTGAATTTTACGATTGGTACATAATTTCATCTATATATAATTTCGTCGGTACATAATTTCTTCTAGCTCCTGTATTATTCCCCTAGAAGAAGTCCTTTTAAAGAGCACTAATCATACATATATATTATTACCATAACAAACTGCAGTCTTAAGTACAAATTAGAAAAGATATTTATACGAGGGTCGATCATTAATTTTTGATAGCTACTTTTAATAACCAACAATGCGGTGTAGGGTGTTAAATAGTCGGGCTTGACTTTTAAATTTCGTAAATATCAATTAAATTTACTTTTCCAATTAACCCTCTTAATAGCTCTTGGTAAATAAAAGTTTTAAATGTCTCCATGTGTTGCCTAACACTTACCATCCTAACAGTACCGTTTTTACTATAACGGTTCTTTCAATGGATTACCGATCCATCAATATTTTCTATGTCCTGTTTGTGTTTTTTTAGACTCTGTCCTCAAAACGTTTAGTTGAACGAAACAAAATCTTGTCAGTGTTCTGGTTGACTATATTTGAAACGATCCCGAACAGCCAATAACTTATAAGGTTCAATATTTTCCTTAAAGTTGTTTTCCAAAAATCGAATAAAAGATTATGCTTAGACGTGAAAATCTCCATATTTATAAGTTTCTTTGGAATCATAAGATTAAATAAATATAATAATAATCGTACTAAACATCAAGTCAACCTAGATCACAAAGTTTTGAACATTTTCAATTGCCTTAAAACTTTAAAACTCTAACTGAACATAATTCTTCAGAGGCACATTGATTGATGGATACCATCGAATAATTAAGGAATTAAAGATTTTCCGAGAACATTAAAATTTCCTTGTCAGACAAATATTTAAAAACGTTTCATCTTCCTTTCAAATCATTTTTTTTTGGGCAAGAAGCGCATAAAAATGATACTCAAAAAATATAATTACGAATTTTTTGGTTAAAGAAATCTTAGATATTGATATATATCACAATATTAAAACACTAATCTATAATGTTCTACACTTAAAAGTGAATTTCAGAAGTGGATCTATAAAGGCACTTTATTTGTGGTGAATTTGATATAATAAAATGTTTGTTTTTCCAAATTTAATTAAAATATATTCATATTTATATATTATTTATATATGATACCTCTTTTAGGATAATTTTGGATTATCTAAAATACCTTTAATCATCTGTACTAAATATAATCATGACATTGTTAAATCTTAGGAATTGAGTCCAATTAGCATTATAAACATGAACACTAACGTACCTATTTTGGCTTAGGAAAAATAAAATAATAAGAACTTAGAAAATTCAAAACCAGATTACCCGTATTTTAAATTTTAGACAAGAAAGGAATGTACACATTCTTTGGATCATTCATATAATCCGAATTTTCGAATTAGAATACACCATAATTTTTCCTCTCTCTCTTTTTCTCTCTCTGAACAGTATTATGCGGTTTTGATTCATTTCATATGACTCTAATGTTTCTCAATATTTTGCTAGTTACATTTGATCATCTGGTTAGATTTTTATGAAATTTGAAATATGTAAACGTGAACCAAATTTTTGTTTACCATATAATTTAAAACGTTTACTGCCTAATAGCTCTTAATGAGACCTTAAAAAAAATGTTTACAAAATTTTGCAAGATCTTGAGCCAGTTTTTTTAATACTAAGTATATTTGATCAAGTTACCTTTGTAAAATATGTCAGTTATCATGGTTAATGGCTGACAGAATTATTAATCTGATTGAAATGAGTGTCGAGAAAAAGTGCGAACCAAAATTATTAAATATTTTCAACAAAACCCAACTTGGTCGTACAAAAACTTTGCCAGGCATTCCAGGTCTGTCGTCAAACTATTTCCAATGTTATTAAACAGTCCTTTGATAGAAGAACTGGTACAGGTAGAAGGAATGGTTCACATGACGTGTCTAAAGCCAATTAAATGAAATCATTTTCAAAAGAGCTTTCAACACATCCAGTAGGAAAGCAGCCCGGTTAGCTCAGTGCTCGTAGAGATAAAGCTAATGCAGTTTAAAAAATATAAAGGTTTAAAAATTCTTGACAGAAACGCTGCTATAAATTTGGAGGTTAGAAACAGAATTTGAAGCCAAGTTTTCTAAAAAAATATTCTTGTTGCATAAGGGAAAACGAAACTTATGTCCGGCAGATTTTTCGCTTAAAAATATTTATGGTAAAAATATTTATGTTGCTTTTGTTAACTCATTCTCATTCCTTATTTGTTTGGTAATGGCTATTTCCTTCTAGGCCAAAAACCAAAAAACCCCTTTTTGGACTTGAATTTTTACCTTATATTTTTGAGAATAGAAGGAATGGCTGATATGGGTATGGACATAACTATATCGGCTCAGATTTTTGATATTGTTCAAAAATAAAGATGTGTGATATTAAAAATGTCTAAATTTTGTAGAACTTTTACTGTAAATTAAATTTTTTCAGAACCTTTCCAATGAAATACAAAATGAGTTCAAAATTGTTATTTAAATTTAAAATTTACAAAATTTTTGTGGTTGAAATTTTGTTGATGGTTTATAAGTGAAACAAATGGAAATTCTAACGCCACAAGTGGCATATTACTTTTCTAATCGTATGTACTTCATTCAAATAACATTGTTATCCTCCATTATTTACACAGACTCGTATGGAATTATCACATATATTTTATATATCATATGGTAGTTTTTTTTTGTAATAATTTTCTAAACCTTTTTAAGGGATAACGAATATGAATTCTCTTTATAATTAAGTTTTTAAAGGTTGTTTACAAGTTAAGTGTTGCTAAAATGTTTTAATGGAAAATCAGGGTGTAAAACCACGAATCAATCATCCAAGGGTTGATGTTTGATTAAAACCACCCTTTTGAGCACATACGAGTAGATATTGAGATAAAGAATTTTAAAATGTAATTAAGCTTAGACATGAGATTTTACTATAATTATAGCATTTTTGTATTATTTTTTGTACATATGTATATAGATTGAAGTGCGAATACATACATCATGCAAACTTTTACTTCTGAATAAACTTATTCTGTGATTGATTGTAATCTAACAGCTGTTAAAGAAGTTTATGTTATAAGTTTCATTTATATAATATTTGGAATCTAATTTTTTATTATTATTATAAACAGGATAGCCTAAAACCCTCACTCAGAGACCCTTATGCTCCATTGTGCTCCCTTCAAAACTATAAGCTGTAATAAAATAGAAATTGACCCATGATATATTAAAACTCCTATCAAGGCTCTCAGCTCCTATTTAATTCCTATTGGAGGACACTACAACCTCTCGGCAGACTTAATACCATCCTCATTTCCCGATCTAATACATACGCACCAGCACCAATGCCCTCGTCCGTTTTCGATCCATCAGTGAAGATGGCCTAGCCTGTAAGATACCTATCAATACTTATCCATGTATCCCTTTCGGTTATTATCACTTCTTAAGCTCTGCCAAAATAGGCCATAGGAATCATATAATCCGTTACATTGTAGCCAACATGCTGGCCTAAACCCATTTCCCGCAGTACCTCCGTGTGTCCTACCCTACATAAATTCACAAGCCCTGTTTCACTCAGTCTAAAGAGGCTCCTTGACGCTACACCCCTCACGTACCACCCTAGTGGCAGCAGTATTAGGATAACATCAAGAATCGCCTGGGGCGAACTCCTAAATATTCGGTCTCTACGATAATCTGGAATATGAAATTGGTGATGATCGCACTATTATTTTATATAGTCTATATATAGATGTTCTCCCGCAATGGGGTTTTAAGGTTATAAAGTCCTAATAATTAAAATAAAACATCTGAACGAAATTTAAAATCGGTCTCGATCAATTATTATCGTGTTTATAACAAGAGGTCTTATTTTCAAAAGGGCCCGCAGGTTCCCCTTCCTTTGCATTAATTTGTTTGTTCATGAATTGCATTCTTCAAAAAGTCTTTATTTGGTGGCAGCAGTTTTGAAAAAAAGTAAGAAGGAGAAAGGTCTCAGCTCAAATGCGGGTGAGCAAAATTCCACATGCAGTTTTTCAAATAGTTTTTTATTGGGCCAAACACGAGGCCCCATAAATTTTACAATTATCAAACATTCTGATCAATTTTCGTTGATTGCTATTTTCTAACGAATCAGGTCCGCTGTGTTCGTTTATTGATTCTATTTTCAATTGCCTTAAATATGAATGAATTACTTGTATTTGTATCGCAATGCATCATTTTGAACATTCAAAATCTCCTTACATAGTTTTTAGCTTAAATCCAATTATCTTTATTTTGAATGTATTCCAAGCTCAGAGGATTAGAAACTTATCTGTTGTGTGTCTTTAATGGCAAGGCAAATTATTCTTGCGTTTTACCACAAACTTCGCCGAATAATGTGGTCAATTCCTAATCTTCAACATTTTTGGGCTGTCTACTCCTTATCTTCTATGTCAAAATCGTTTGTTTTACTTCGGCGAAACCATCATTTTCAGGTGTTTTGATTTCTACATCAAAATCACCACTTTTGAATCACGGGAACCATCGTTCACAAGTTTTTTGATTTGGTTCATGTTGACCATTTTGATAGAAGTAAAGGAGTTATTTTGTAGCAGAAATTCGAGATCATTATAGTAATTTAAAAAATCTGAGTTTACACTTTGATATATATCGAATATTTAATCCTAGTGACAAAATGCCATCATATGACTTCCTTTGTTGTCACATATGATTTCAAAATTTTATTTATAAAATTGTTAATTTTTAAAATACCAAATTTATAATAAATTTAATTTAAATCTGCAAGTGTTACTACTTTTAATACCCCCACTGTTTGCGGTTCTAAACGAACATTTTAAAAATTTTGGTTATGTAAATTTTCAAAAGAAAAAAAAAACAAAAAATACACATTTTCTAAATTTGTATAACATAACATGCTTAATTAAAATAAGGTAAACAAAACACACACACATGTAAATTTGCACGACAATAATCAACCACAAAGTGTTAACAATAACACTAAAAACCCTCTAACGCTCACTCCCTCTCTCATTCATTAACATGTATAAAAACGCCATCGACTGTCACTGGTTGGTTTCCCTTTCCGGTTGCAAAAACAAATACTTTTGCAAGAGTAATAGAAAAAATAAACTTTAAATAACATAATATTGCAATGTGGAATTTAGTATATGTTCTATTTTGTGTTAATAAGCCTTTTTATATTATAAAAGTACGACTATAAACAATATTTTAGTTTATTAGTTTTGTTTTAGACTCTTTTTTCCTTGTAAGGGAAATAAAAATAACTCCATATTCTTCTTTTGTTTTCTATAAAAATGTTATAATAATGACGCCAGTCAGAGCCAGCTCCATATCTGTATTACTTTAACTGCCAACTTTCAATTAAACAAACAAATCTCATACCCAAAGTAGAGAGAGAGAAAAAAGTGCTGGATGTTTTAATTCCCTAACAATCTGTTGCCACACTTTGGAATTTTTAGCGCTCTTTTATATTCACATTAATAATTGAAAAAAGTTTTGTTGATTTTTCTTTACGCTACCACAAATACCCTGCGGTGGAGTTTAAAGCTTAGGAACAGAGATTCTGAAACGTTTGTCAGATGTCTACAAAATATATATTTTTTCTTTACAAATTAGCCTAAACCACATACTTCCACGAAGTAACAATGAAACTGTTACTATAGTTAAGGTTGTCTGAAATAGCATTCCAATTTCCCTTTACAGGCAGCACTTTAAAAAATGTAAACATTGAGATGTCAATTTTTCCCCAATAATCTGAAATATCAAATTCCTATACCCGTTCTAAATTCTTTGGGAAATAAGAGGGCAAAGTCTTTCCATCAAAAATCTGGAATGTAAAATTTAATCGAGTTTGAAACGCTGCAAGGCTAGTCCGATTTCAATGAGATTTCACACAGTGATAACAGATTTATGTTTAATTTACTCTTCCGATTTGTCGCATGCAATAATCTGTTTGTTTGTGAATGGAATTCTTCTTATCACGTTCCATGATATTTGGTGAGAGAACCTTTGAAAAAAAATAAGATTGCAACCAAGCGTTCTGCATCAAACGAAACAAATGGTAGTCTGAAGAGATGAGTGGGCAAAACTTCACATTCACTGCTTTCCAGAATGTTTTTGATTTGTCCAGACACAAGACAATAAATATTGCAATTATGGTCTTCTGTCTGGTAAATAATCTGATCGCTTTTCGTTGATTGCTTACTACAGACGAATCAATTGTTTTCGGTACAGTTCCCCTATGTTCGTTAATTGGTTCTATTTCAATAGGTCATAATACAAAACACCATATAAAGAATCATACTAGAGTGTTTCGCCAGATTCTAGATATAGCTAGGGGGTTATCGTAATGTAAGGGTTCTGAAGTTGGATTCCTCACAACTTTTTTAAAACGATACAGATTATTTATATCTGAACCGAATTTAATGATTTTAATATAAGTAAATTTTGTTTAGAAATATTATCTTCAAGAATTAAAATTTTACTTTCTGACCGATCTTTTATGAAGTTCAAATTGTATCCGAATTTTTATGTTCTTAAGCATAAACACTAATAGGTAAAGATTTGGTAAACGTATGTGCATGTTTTAGATTCGAAGAGTTGGTTTTTACTATAACTTTTTTCTAGCTCAATATTATTACTGAAGATATCAGATCGAATTTAAAGGTTGTATAAGATATTGGCCTACAACTTTTAATCAACTAATCCAATTTAATATTGGTTTTAATTAGCAAACTTAAGGGGATCTATAAAAACTAAAGACCAATTTTCAGATTTTGATTTAATGTAAAAATATCTTCATTTTACCGGGTCGCACTTTGAACTTTCGAAAGGTTTATTTACGTAACAAAGTGAATATATCAGTCATTGTGGTGGGAGTGAAAAAATAAAAACCTTAATCCTTTAAAAAAAATTCCTGCTATGCAACAATATTTTTTTTCGAATGAATAAAATTGTTTCCGTTATTAAGGAATAAACGGATTTCGGCCTATAGAATCTATTGGGAATAATACATTACCAGATGATTAAGAACTCACTAAGCTTTCCAAAAGCTGCCTTAATATTAAAGCTTTTAGAACATATAAACCAGGCGTTTTAAATTTCCAATGGCGCTACACTGCTACCGCAATGTCATGTAAATCTAACTAACCGATAAAAGGTGGTAAATTTTAGACATTGTAGAAATCTACATCAACACCGAAATGATGCAAAAATAAAAATGGATTCTGCGTTGATATGCAAACAAATTTGATGAAATGTGGCATATAACTATAACATCTTCCGAAAGGAGCAGCGTCCCTATTACGTCTTTGAATCTAAACATTTATTATTTCATATCTCTAGAACATATAACTGGAGAATGATAATAAAACTTTGTTTTTCTTACAAAATTCCATTTTCTTTAACAGTTAAGAATCCCTGGATTATGTTTATTTTGCGCTTCCTCTCCATCCTTAACAAATTTCATTAGATATTTTGACAATTTAAAAATATTCAAATTTTTTATTGTTTTTTCATTTTGTTAAAAAATAAACTTTTACAAAATTGTTAGACGTTTTTTTTTCGCAGGATGTTGATTGTTATTTGTTATTTTTCGTGATGAATTTCCATAAATTGAGGAATGCGACACTTTACAACAATTTTAAATTAGATTATGCTAATTAAGTCAATGGCATCGGTTGAAGGAATAAATTGAAATTGAAAATTAAAATTAAGAATTTCTTAGCATTCAAATTTGTGTTTAAATAAAATATTCTAGATTTTTATCTTTAATTTTAAGCCGAAAACAATTTAGTTGAATTTTAAATAGTGAATCTCCTTATTATTTATTAAATGATTTCTTTTTGTGATTAAATTCACTATTTTTTTTAATTCTTTATTTTTTTTAGAAAAGTTTTTATTGCCGACAAATAATAACTTCTTTCTGTGTTGGCACTTGGAAAAATATGTTCTAAGTTTTGAAACAGCAAAAATAGTTTACAAATAGAGAAATAAACTAACAAACTTGTTATTAAAGCATATTTTTTATTTGGCTTTGGCAAAGAAAGTTATTAAATCTTCTTAATAAAAAATGTTACAAAATATTTAATATTTACATTTTATTAAGAACTAACTAAAACCCACTGCACTTTGCCGCCCTTATAAAGTGGGTGGTGCCCCTCCTATGGTCCTATCCGTTCTTCATTTTGGCCAGTAAAAAAGATCCTTGGGAAAGTAACTGTAACCAAATTGAATACTACCGCTTTAACAGTTCTTTAGATATTCGATAATTAATATTTGCTTTGTATGGGAATACCATTCCCCTTGATCCCACCTGTCCTATATTTTGATCACTATAACAAATTTTTGAAAAAGTGATTGGGGTTGAATTTGACAACTATTGTTGTTATAGTTCTTTAAATATTCTATAATCAACATTTTCTTTGTATGGAGGACACCTCTCCCCATGATCCTATCTGCCCTGCATTTTGTCTAGTAAAACAGTTCCTTGATAAAGTAGTTAGGAATTTGAAATTCAAAAATTCTCGCTGTTATAGTTCTTTAGATATTATATGATTAAAATTTGCATTGTATGGGGACTACCTCACCCCCTGATTCTATTCGCCCCACATTTAGTCTTGTGAAATAGTTATTGGGATCAAATTTGAAAATTTTCGATGGAGTGGTTCTTTCCATATTCAGTTTTCAATATTTTCTTTGTTAAAGGTTATCTCTCCCCCTGATCGTATCCATCCTACATTTTGTCCAGTAAAACGGTTCCTTGAAAAAGTGATTGAAACCAAAATTGAAAATTGTCGCTGTTATATTGCTTTAGATGTTATATTTCTTTTGTACTGATTAGTATTTGCTCTCTCTCTTTCAACTGGACCTATCGAATTTTTTTATGTTATTTTGGGTCATATGGGAATTATTCTGTGAAAATTTCAGCAAAATCGGTCGAAGCTGTCCATAAGTCCAACAAAACATAATCATTTTTTATATATAGATTTTGGTTAGTTCTGGTATAGGTAGCCCACATTCAAGGCTAATATTGATCATCGAATATTTAAAAACCAACCACTTTATCAGGGAACTATCTGGACAGAATGATGGCCGAATAGGATCATGGAGAGAGGTGCTCCATACAAAGAAAATGTTGACTATCGAATATCTAAAGAACTATAACAGCAACAGTTATTAATTCGACCGATTTTTACTAGTCAAAATGTACCACCCATTTTATAAGGGTGGCAAAGCATACCGCGTCTTAGCTAGTAACTTATAAAATTGAATAGTATAAAACATACAAATTGTTGTTCCTTGTTCGATGGTGCTATTTTATGTAGAATATTTCTATAAACGCAGACGTTAAAATTGTTTTAAAAAATACCAAAAATAAAATATTATAAATTTCTGTTTGTTACAAATAAAGGGAACTTTTCTGTTCGATCAAGAAAATATCCGAATTAATTGTTTCCTGACCAAAGTGTATGGTGTCTAATTTCTTCAAAAAATGCTATAATTGGAAAACCTTGAAAATTAACAAATTTGAATTCCATACAAATAAAGAACAAACTAAATCTTTCTGTGACAAACACGTTGCTTACATTTTACGAAGAGATGAAAAACATAAAATAGATGAAGTTAAATACTTAAAAACAGCATAAAGAAAATCGTCTAAAATTCGAACGAAAATACATGAATTGGAAAGATAATTTACTCTGACGAAAAAATAATAATTTAGACGGTCCTGATACATACTCATGTTTTTAAAACGATCTGAGATCATACGATGTTCGGAATTCAAAACCTAATTTCGACGATTGTAGTTTTATGATTTGGACAGTATTTTCTGCCGTTGGCAAATCTTAAATTAGTTTTGGTACAACAAATATGAACATCAAAATTTATTACGAATTGCTGGAAGATCTTTTATAGATGAAGATTGCATATTCCGTTAAAATAATGCTGCAGTACATGTTTCAAAGCAGTCTAAATCATGCCATTTTAAAATGTTTGCTTGTTGAATTTAATCTTCTTCTTTAAAAAATTATGTGCGTTTAAAAGAAAATGCACTGGTATATATGTTACTTATATTATATATATTGTATCTCATATAAGAAATGTTTTTCTATAGCATTTTTTATAAAATCGGTTATTAAAATGTACGGCTCAGTATAAATAAATAAATAAATAAATAAATATATATATATATATATATATATATATATATATATATATATATATATATATATATATATATATATATATATATAATATATATATATATATATATATATATATATATATATATATATATATATATATATATATAATCAAAATCTGAGCCAATTTAGCTATGTCCGCTTCACAATAATTGAAATTTGGTCGGAGTGTTTGTTACAGTCCTGAGAAATTTCCTCTTTTTATTAGTTCATTATATTTAGAGATATAGACCCATATCTGAGACAACCTCTAAATTAAAACGAAGAACTTTCATAAAATTATCAATTTTAATTTTATCAAAAAATATGTACCTTATTACTATTCCAAAATCGGATCAGTAGCAAAGAAGTTATAACTAAAAATATTGCTTATTTTATGACTCATTAAGTACATTCATATATTGTATAAGTTTGTGAGTATAAGTTTGTATGTGCGTATAATGTACACGTAAGAAACATAATTTATTATTCCTTAGGCATTTTTGGTGGAGGGTATTGAAAATTTGACATAGTCAAATATAGCATTCTTACTTGTTACAACTTAAGGAAGGAAATAGTTATCTAATGATTATTTAATATAATAAAATACTAAATAAATAATACCATCTTCCATTAACTTCCTTTTTTAACAAATTACTTAGGATTGAAACACAAAATTTGAAGAAGTTTTAACTAAAAAATAAAACAAATTAAGTCCTTCACAATAAAACACAGAATAAATGAAAGAAAACAATAAAACTTATAATTCAAAGAACCACCTTCTACGTGTTATTTAAGACAACTTAAGGATTCACAAGAGATGAAATTGAAAGACGAATGGAATTAAGTGAATATAAATGTTTTTTTTCTATTTCTATTGTCTTTTGTTTGCATTTTTTATTTACATTAAAAAATATGAAGAAAAAAATTGAAAACATTTTACAAGAAATTCATTTTAAAAGACATTTTAAACAGATTTTTCCATTTGTGGTTTTAATTGCAGATTGTTGAAGACAAATAACTGGGAGAGGTGGAAAAAGGAAAGCTTCCAGCTGAATACAGAAAACATGTCTGAAGAGCAACAACAACAACAGCAGCAACAGAGACAGCAACAACATCAACAGCTGCAGCAGCAACAACAACTCAAATCCCCTAAGGATACAAATAATTCAAATGGGAATAACACCAACACTAATGCACAAAATACCACAACACCTCCAAGAAAGTCGAATATACATGAAATGAGAAATCAGGATTTTGTTAGTCGTTTAATGGCTGCCACACCACCATATCTCTATTCCGCGCCTATGGGTCCTAATAATTTCTTTTTTAGTGATATGTTGCGTTCTTTGGTAGCTGCTCGAAATCAAGAAAATGTACGCAATTTACAATTGCAACATACTGCAGCTTTAGCAAGAAGACCCCGTAAACGAACCTGGTCTCAGCAGCGTACATATTTTAAAGAAACTGAAACATTATTGGAAAAGACACAACAACATCAACCTTCATTGCCTCCATTGAATTCAGTGGAAAAACCTTTGGAATTAACCACTCACAAACCTTATTTACAACATCTGGCCAATAAATATCGTAAATTAGAAACGGAGTCCAATAAAGAGGCGGCGGACGTGAAACAACTTTTAGTTAATCCAAAAACCAATGAAAGAGAACATGACAATATCGGCAATACTGAAACACCTACATTAGCGGGTGGCACCGTAGATACATCACTACAAACTACACCTCCAGCTGCTTCATTACCACCTCAAGATTTAGTCTTACCTCCTCCACCGCCAGTTTGGTATCCTCCCCTATACCCACCTTATGGCATAGATCCATTACACTTCTTTATAGATCTAAGAGTTTCGGGACATATTTATGATCGTAAGAAAGAAAACATTTCACCCTTAGCCAGTGCTGAAAATACTACAACTAACACTGAATCTAATAATTCACCATCTGCTTCCCACACCATTACCCTACCCAATAAACATCGTCATGGTTCTGCCTTTACAGTACCCACACCCCGATGCAATGATTTGAAAACTATATCGACTTTGCAACACACTCCTGCTAACCCTACAACTGATGCCATAAATCTTAGTTCAAGTGCCAGTGCTGCTGTAGCAGCTTCGGCTGTAAATAAATTTGAAAATTATGCCAAATATTATGATTTTGGGGAGAGTAAAGAGAATCAACCCAGTATAGCCAAATGTAATGCCAACTATATGTTACAACATTTACCTCGTTTATATAGTCAATTTGCGGCAAGAGATTTAATTGCTCAAGCACAAAATGAAACTCTTAATCAAATGAATAATGATGCTCTCGAATCTGATAATAAATCAGATAATGATTGTGAAGCTGAATCCGATGATCGTCATTCTATTGCCAATTCAGATGATAATGATCTCGATGATAATTCAAATCGTGAACGTGATATTGATGTCGAAATTATTGATTCAATAAAATATCGTACAGATGGTAATAGTAGTCGTTGCTCTAGTCCTGATGAATCTTCCATCACTCAAATTGATTGATGCAGTGATGAATTAAAAAATTACAATAAAATACGAATTTAAATTATATATACTCGTCTCAATAAAGATTTTGAAATTTAAATTTAATTGTAGTGTGTTTTATTTCGAATAAAGGTTAATACATTAATTGAACGGTGAGTTTTTAACTGTAAGAGCTCTTCTAATCGATGGGTATACCGTACCAAAGATAACCAAACCAAAAAATACCGCCATTTTGGTGATCTACCTACTGCTCCAAATATTCAAATTGAGCATCCAGGGAAGGCCAAAAGAAGAGGTGTGCAAACTTTACAACCTTCCGGTCATGGACACACCACAATTATTCACAACACATGAAGTTCCTAAGGCCATCAAAGTGGCTAAATCATCTGAAGCGATTGACCCTTACGAAATTTGAATGCTGATGTTGATAAACCTTAGCGACCAGAAAGTTGAGTTCGGAGCCCGATTACTACACAAATTGCTCAAGGCCTTTCATGATATCAGCCATAAAGTTTACATAAAGTAGTCGAAAGAGAACAAATTCCGACTGTTAACCACCCAAAGACTTTGGAAATAACATTTGACAGTCTATTTTGCTCTTTAGTTCATGCAACTATTTTCACGCACAAATTGCGGATTAGAATTAAGATCCTCAAAGCATAAACATAGCAAGTGCTGGATAGTGATAGATAATGCTGCTCCAGTGTGGACACCATCACTTAGTGATACGTGGTGGAAAAATATCCAATGTTGTCTAAATGCAGCCTGAAGAACAAGGCTATATTCAAATCTGAGTCGATTTAGCTATGTCCATCTGTCTGTTGTTTTGAACCAGCAAAATCAGTTCATTAAATTAAAAGATATAGACCGAGGAAAACTTTAAGTTCAATCGGGAAACCTTTCGTAAAGTTTCCAATTTTAAATCGACAAGTTAAAATTATTTATAAATTTTGCTAAATATTAAGTTTTTTATACTTCATTACCAAAATTATTAAAATCGGTTCAGTAGAAAAAAAAATTATAGCCAAAAATAAAACTAATTTTATGCCTCATTAAGTGTTCCTTTGTTATATTAAAAAAAACTTTTATATATTGTGTACGACTGTGAATGTATGCGTGAGTATGTAAGAAGCATTTGTGGTGGTGTGGTTTTGGCATAGCCGAACGTAATATTCTTACCTGTTTTAATTGAAAATTATATTTTGATTAAAATTTTTGCACGATTGCCGAAAAAAAATTCCCGGTACAGACTGTCACGATTCTGACTGTCTATTCAAATTTGTCATTTATTAAAACTGCACTACTGTTGTAAGTCAAAATTTGAATTTTTGAAGTTGTGACGACCTTGCAACTATATGTTGCAATTATATGTTCTCGGAAACGACAGTTCATAACCAAAACTTATTAAAAGCGATACATTTTAAGAATTCTATATTCATTTCTTAAAAATGATAAAATTTCTTAAAAAATTATTATTTTTATGAAATCGTGATGGAGAATGGAATTCGATTCAATTCCTCTTACAATATGTTACACAGTTAAAAAACTCAATAATATAATAAGAAAGAATGTTATATTCGTCTATGGCAAAACTTCAATACCCTTCACCACAAATGCATGTGAAGAAAAATTCAACACACTCACATATACACCATACAATATATAAACGTTTTTCTTAAGTACAACACAGATACAAGTAATGAATTATAAAATTGTTTTTTTTTTTTAATTTTGGCTATAACTCTTTTTTCTACTAAACCGATTTTGATAATTAAAAAAGCAATATAATGGCGAAATTTTATTCTAATTTTTTTGATTTATAATAAAATTAATTTTACTAAACTATAACAAAAACTCAGGTCAAATTTCTGTCAATATTTGTGGGACAGATGGACAATTTGATGCAAGAATATATATACATTATAGGGATTAAGATGATTCCTTCTTAGCGTTACACACGGGATGACAAAATTAATATTCTCTCTTCATTGCTTGTTGTGGTTTGGGGTAAAAAATCAAAATATTTATTAAAATTCTTTTTAAAACTTAATAAAATAAATATGACTCCCTAATAATCAAACCAGGTGTTGCAACATCATCAACAACAACAACTGCTGTGGCGGATTCCTTTGTCAATCACACGAAAAATTTGTTACAGACAATCAACATCGCAGCGATAAAAACTGTATAATGACTACAAAAAGAGGGGGGGGTTGATGTCATCAAAATTGACAGGAAAGAAGAAAAATCAAGCCACCCACCAATTTGTAATCATTTCTCGGTGACAGTATTTTAAAAAACCATAATTGAAATACTCCAAAAAAATAATGTGCATTTAAATTAAAATAATGTGAAAATAAATAAAAAATATGGTTTCACAGAACGCGTTCGTATTTAATTGATAATAACGGAGTAGAGATGATGATGATGTTGAAGATGATGATAGTGATTGAAGCAGAACAACCGAAAAAAATGTGATTTCATAAATCATTTACGTGTAGACATAATTTTCACTTTTTTTCTCTTTTAGAAATGTTTGGTTGATATAATGTCCTTAACCGCCAGGCATATTTCAATTGCGAGATGTGAGATGATAGATAGATCTATCCACCACTGATGACAATTGTGGTGTTAAATTGAAAATAAAAGTAGAGCAGAAAATAATGTAAAATATTAAAAAAAAGTACAAATTGCTTTTGGCTGTACTGTCATCAAATTAAAATCATGCAAGACTAGAGCGTTTTTATAGGTGGAAAGATGGATGGTACAAGGACTACAACAAATAGTCGTTGGGTGATTTTTTTCAGGATATTAATTTTTACACCATTCATTGATTTCCGCCTTTAAAATTATGAAATGAACGAGTAAATGAACGGACTAACAGAAGTTGTAGATGTGCAAAAAGAATGGAGGGAAAAGAAATGGTCAAAGTAGAAACATAATTTGGCTACATTGATAAGTTTTTAATAATATTATCACGATTTTTAAATTTCTTACAGATTACAAAATTTTCTTAATAAAACTTGGACGTCAGGCAGCTGTACAAATAGATTTATAAAACTATGTTTTTTACTTATCTCCACAAATTTTTCTTATTACTTATTTTTATATAAAGTATTAATCAATATTTTCGTTAAATGAATTAAAAAATGTATATTATTTATTAAATCACATATAAGGAGTGAGATTAAAAAAATCTTAAATTGTTTTTATAATTAACAAAAAAAATTTTTATAATTATATTCACTTGTGATGAAATTTTGAAGCTTTTTGCAAACCATTCCTTTTTGTAATTTTTCTCGAACAGCTCCGAGCAGTATGGAGGATTTGTCTCTTTTGGTAAAAAAAAAAAAAAAAAAAACAATTATTGTTATTGTACCACTTAAGGACTTATTTACCATATTGACAGGATACCAAGTTAGGCAAAATAATTGAAAACATTATGAAGTCTTATGAATGGAAGCAGCAATTTTTATATTTCAGAGGCCGTTGTAAAAAATGATTGGCTTCTTTTGCCGCAACAGCATATTGCTTGCCATAACAAGAGCTTTTTGGAAAATATTGTCTTCTTTTGAGCGCAATACTTCGGTTAAAGATTTTAAGGAAAAACTTGTATTAAGAAATTTTCAAATCTCAATCCTCGAAACTTATTGTAATGAATCTTTTAAAATCCATGCACTGAAACAAATTAGTATCAAAATATCAAAAGTAACTAAGGTTTTGAACAGA
This sequence comes from Cochliomyia hominivorax, assembly GCA_004302925.2. Classification (NCBI taxonomy): domain Eukaryota; kingdom Metazoa; phylum Arthropoda; class Insecta; order Diptera; family Calliphoridae; genus Cochliomyia; species Cochliomyia hominivorax. The sequence goes on along the minus strand of PYHX02000495.1, from coordinate 62,893,350 downwards.
TAATTTTGTTTTTATGTTATTATTTTCTAGGAAATGATATTTACGGCGTATCAACTCTAGGCAATGGGAGGGTGTACAATTCATATCACCAGAAAATAATAAGGACTCTCCCTACACCCTACAACAGTGAACGCTTGTAGGGGGAGGGGGTACATTGAAACCATACAACAGTTTTATTTACCGTTGTTCAGCCTACACAGCTATGAATTTTATGGATGACACCTTAACAAACATAACCGAGCTAAAGAAAGTTGACTAGATGTTATTGAGGAAGTACGTACACGAAGCGCAATTCCTCTATGTAATAGGGTAATAGGGCTAGTATATACCAATGGGCATTAGACCCTTTTTTAGGATTGGACTCCTCTCTTCAACATAACCTAATCTTAATATTACAACTATTTTTTTTTATTCTATTGAAAGTGACAAAAAAAACATTAGTTCCTTCTAAGAATACAGTCTATTTACGATTTGACAAGGCACTTGGGATTATTAAATTGTTATTTAACAGTCCTGATTTCTAATCGTCAGACTACATTTTTTTTAAACGGCCCGAAACGAATATATCGAATTTTTGTACAATATATTGCCATTTATACCATTCTAAAAGTAGCGCTAAGATAATAAAAACAAAAAAATCTACATCTGCATAAATGGTCAATAATTCCGCGGAATATTTCGTTTGTTTTATTCACATTTGCAAGTTGTACAACTACAAATATACAAATTCTTTGACTTAACAAAACGATCGATTTCAATTAAATGTAATCAAGCAGAAAAACTGCAATGTTGCTATTAAATTTGGAAATTATATTTATGTACGATGTATGAATTAATAATATAAATCTACATAAATTAAAAATTAAAAAAAAAATTAAGGCAACTGAATATTATCATGATTTATGAATTTATTAAATTTTTTTTAAAAGTTTTCATTATTGAAAAAATGTTATCAAAAAATATCAAACTTTCCCATCCCATTAGTATTTACATCAGCGCTACGCATTATGTTTTCTGTTCAACGTCAATTATTTAGATATTTTCATTTTTTAAGTGGTTTTTATGGGAAATTGAAATTCAACCTAATTGTGGTAAATTTATAATCATCTCATACTTAGATTTCGCACAATCTTTTCCGTCAGTCAAGCAAGTATTTTGTGTTTGCTATACTTCTTCATCTTCTTTTGTTGAATTGTAAAAGAAAATACAGGGGTTTGACAATATTTTAAGGAACTGGAAATAAATTATTCAATGCATAATATATACTTTGACATTTGTTAATAATAAGTGACGTAAATGACAAGTTTTGCAAGCAGCAAACTAAAAATATGTTTCTATAAAAAATGATTTTTTAGTAATAACGTTCTTGCAGCCAACGAGCGAAATTTCCAATAAAACTTATTCAGGAAAGTCAGTCATTAAAATATAAAGAGGCGTTAATTCATGTTCATTCCAATATTTTATGGAATGGGGTTTTGAGTTCATTTATAGTCCAGATTATAGTGTATTTATAGTTTAGTTTACTAAAGTTCAAATTATAATGTATATATAGCCCTGATTATAGTTCACCAGACTATAGTGCATCTATAGTCCAGACTATTGTGCATCTATAGTCCAGACTATTGTGCATCTATAGTCCAGACTATTGTGCATCTATAGTCCAGACTATTGTGCATCTATAGTCCAGACTAGAGTGCATCTATAGTCCAGACTATTGTGCATCTATAGTCCAGACTAGAGTGCATCTATAGTCCAGACTATTGTGCATCTATAGTCCAGACTAGAGTGCATCTATAGTCCAGACTATTGTGCATCTATGGTCCAGACTATTGTGCATCTATAGTCCAGACTATTGTGCATCTATAGTCCAGACTATTGTGCATCTATAGTCCAGACTAGAGTGCATCTATAGTCCAGACTAGAGTGCATCTATAGTCCAGACTATTGTGCATCTATAGTCCAGACTAGAGTGCATCTATAGTCCAGACTATTGTGCATCTATAGTCCAGACTAGAGTGCATCTATAGTCCAGACTATTGTGCATCTATAGTCCAGACTAGAGTGCATCTATAGTCCAGACTATTGTGCATCTATAGTCCAGACTAGAGTGCATCTATAGTCCAGACTATTGTGCATCTATAGTCCAGACTAGAGTGCATCTATAGTCCAGACTATTGTGCATCTATAGTCCAGACTAGAGTGCATCTATAGTCCAGACTAGAGTGCATCTATAGTCCAGACTAGAGTGCATCTATAGTCCAGACTAGAGTGCATCTATAGTCCAGACTAGAGTGCATCTATAGTCCAGACTAGAGTACATTTATAGTCCAGACTATAGTGCATTTTAAGTTCGAACTCTAGTGCATCCATATTCCAAACTCTAGTACATCTTTAGACCAAATTTTAGTGCATCTATAGTACAGACTCTAGTGTATCTATAGTCCAGACTTTAATGCATCCATAGCTAAATCTAATTCGATTTAGCTATGTCCATCTGTCTGGATTTAAACATCTCAGCCACAAACAATAATAATAATCACAATCTTAATCTAAAAATTAAATATAAATTTGATATCCCGATTACATTGGCCATTCACTGTAAATTCTTGAATATCTAGGGTTGCAAAAAATCTGAGTAGAAGCTAGATTTATTACTGGGTTTGAGAGTTATTGTTTGATTTTAAAGAAGATTAAAAAAATACACAAATACAACAAACAAATTTTTTGTCATTCATAAATCTTTCGAAACTCTCATAATTCATTCGAGGTTTTTAAAGTTTTGTTACACTTTTCATTTTCATCGTCTCGCTTTTCTTACTCAAATTGCTGCCTGTTATTTCTTTATTATTTCTTTCATCCCTTTCTACAATGTCTCTGGAGGATTATGAAAATGTTCAAAATATGCTAAACAATGCATATGTATGTATGAATGTGTAAAATGTTATTGTTTATCAATAAGTAGCTTAAACTTCAGCTAAAGGATTTCATCTATTGTGGGATAAAAGTTTCGGTTTTTATCGTTTTCTGATTTACATACATACATACATTTATACAATTTGTAATGATGAAAGAGGCTTTTAAAATAATTGCTTTTAAATTGTATTCAAGGTATAATTAGGGTTTTATGTAATAATATACATATATATTTTTAAATATTATAAATTAAAAGAAGTAATAATGAAAGAGTCATGTAAGATTATATAGTCGGACTTTCTCGACACTCCTGTAATTTGCTCCTTTTATTATATTTTATTTTAATTATAGACAAATTGTAAAAATTTACAACAGTATTTTCTGATTGCATAAATCCTTAACTGCACTAAAAATGTGCATTGCCGCCCTTATAAAGTGGGTGGTACCTCTCCCCATGATCCCATCCACCCTCCATTCTGTCAGTTCCCTGATAAAGGGATTGGGACCAAATTCGAAAATTCTCGCTGTTACAGTTCTTTAAATATTCGATGATCAATATTTGCCTTGTATATTTGCTACCTCTTTCCCTGATCCTATCTGTCTCATATTTTGCTCATAAAAAAGTTTCTTTAAAAAATTATTGGAACCAAATTTGAAAATTCTCGGTTATAGTTCTTTAGATATTTGATGAGCATTTTGCTTCTATGAAAGCTACCTCTCCCCCTAGTTCTATCTGTTCACATTTTATCTTGTAATAGAGTTCCTCGAAAAACTTATTGGGACCAAATTTGAAAATTCTCGAATATGAACAATGTACTCTTTTGTTTGAAATTAAAAAATGTGGGTTAAGAATTTTCGATCTCACCCTTCAGATAATTAAATCTCTATAAAACGTACGCTCCGATTGCACAATTTGTTATAAATAAAAGACATATTTTTGTTTGCATCATTTGCCGTATGAAAAATATATAATTTTGAATAGAGGTTGAGTTTTTAGTCAACATAGAAATTATTTATATAAATATTTGGTATCTATCACAACACTAGAACTTGAAGAATCACGATTTGAAAGAAAAAGTAAGTCGAATGTCATTTAATATTAAAAATTTTAAAACTTCAAAATTTCGAAATTTTGTTGTTTTACAAAATAAATATTTAAACTTTAATAAAATATAAACGAGCAAAGATATTTTTTTGGAATTTCGATTTGACGTATATATGTTTATGAACTTGTCCATCAAACAAGACTCACTTTTCCATTCAGAAATACCCGAAATTGCAATCTCTACAAAACGTATTTCAAATTTGACTTTTTCACTGAAGTCCTCTGAAAATAGTTTTTGGGTGTTTACCTTACATAAGTGGTTTTACTTTAAGGATAATTCAAAGATGATTTTAAAATTGTGATTTAAGAAAAAAACAAGATTTTTTTTGTATAGATCTAGTTCATTGTTCCAAGCTCATTGGAATTTTCTTAAGAGATCTTATAAAAAAAAAAAAAACAAAATTTTAAGCTTGGAACAAAAAAAATTGTTATGTTGAATAATGCAAATGTTACCACCTTAAAACTCTACTTTTTATAAAAAATTATTATTATTAAAATTATATTATATTCAACCAAATTCAATTTTCTTGCAATGAAGGGAGATAGTTATTGCCAGCTTCGTTTATAGTATTAAATTTATGTTAATTTTAAAATTTGAGTCAGATTTCTATGTCGCATTAAAGGCAGGAAAAAACGATAAAAACAAATAATTTGAAATGTTTTTTTTTATAAAACTACATTTGGCACAATTAACATAATAAACAAAATCCAATTTTATACATAAACAAATATATTTTATTTAATATTAAAATGAGACTAAATAACTTAGAAAAACATTTATTGAGCATCTGCAATTTCACATAGTCTGGCTAGCAGACTAGTTAATTGAAGTAATGAATTCAAACCATCGACCACCTTCATATGTGTTATTCCAATTTCACGTATATAATTCAATTTCATATGTTCGTCCACATTTAAGCGCTTACACACCCGAAATATATTTCCAATAATATCCTCAGCAGCATAACCAAAACGCCACAACTTTGCCAAAATCTTATAAGCTTTGTGTATATCATTTTGTGCACAATGTTGTAACATATCTTGTATAAGCATAGGATGTGGTTCATCACACACTTTAAACACATTTGGTCCATTTATTTTACCAAAACCTTGAGCTGTTGATTGTAAATTATTCAGGCCCTGTCTCATATCACCCTGCGCAGTAAATACAATAGCCTCTAGACCCTCTTCATCATATTCTAGATTTTCTCGTTGACAAACTTCAATAAGTTTGGCTAAAATCTGGGCATCCGATAGTTTTGTAAAACGCAACATGGCACAACGAGATTGTATGGGTTCAATAATTTTTTCACTTGTATTACAGGCCAAAGCAAAACGTGTGGTATTACTGTAAATTTCCATGGTACGTCTTAAGGCCTGTTGAGCACCTTCAGTCATACTGTCGGCTTCATCCAAAATAACAATCTTATGACGTCCACGAGGTAATGTTACTTTTTGTTGGGCAAACATTTTAATCTTATTACGTACTACATCTATACCACGTTCATTGGAAGCATTTAATTCCAAAACAGCTTCTTTATAACTGTCTCCCAGTAGAATTCTGGCCAAACATTGAATTGTAGTAGTTTTGCCCACACCAGGTGGACCCTACACAAAAGCAACACACAAACTTCTGCATTCAGTGCATTACTTTATTTATTACATAAATGGAAATTTACTTACCGCTATAATAATATTTGGAGCATTACCCTGTGTTGCAAATACCGATAAACGGGCTACGGTATCTTCATTTCCCACAATTTCATCAAATTTTACTGGTCGATATTTTTCTATCCTATAAAGTTTATTAAATTATTATGTTTTTATGCGAATTGTATTTAATTTAATACTTACCAGGGCAAATTGCGCCGTTTAATTTCTTCCGCAGTTAATTCGACTTCTGGCATTTTATTATTTTAATTATTTTACAATATTTATGGGCTGTATTGATTCTAAACAATAAATATAAAAAATTGTTGTTTTTTGCGCCAAAACATGCAAATTTGCAGAGCTACCATATGTATTTTGTAAAAGTGATGCCATATATATTTTGTGAAACGCTTTTTTTTCAATGAAGGATGACATTTTATGAGACAAATTAAGAATGATATATTCGGTTATGCCGAATCTTCAATACTTTCCACTACAAATGCGTGTGAAGTAAATACGTTATGTTTTGCATATACACAGTCACAAATGTATACATTATATATAAGATTTCCTTAAATAGAACACAGAAACACTTAATACCTTTTTTCTACTGAACCGATTTTGATAATTTTTAGAATGGTAACGAAATAAATACAACTTAATATTATGACAAAATTTAATCCTTATTTTTCGATTTATGATTGAAAATTTTACGAAAATTCTTTTGTAGTACTAAGAATTTGCCTCAGATATCAGTCTATGTCTTTTATTATACTGAAACGATTTTATTAGTTTTAAATAAAAAACTTCACAGGACTATAACAAATACTCAGGCCAAATTTCTTTGAGCTCTGTTAATTATTGTGGATGTGAGGGTACTAACAACAGACAGACAGACGGAAAGAACTAAATCGACTCAAATTTTGATTTGATTCCCGGAAGAATTCCGAATAAGAGTCCTTTTGGCAATCGTGAGCAAACTGGAACAGAAATGTGCTATTATCCTATATGTAGTCCCATAGTATAAATATTAAAGGTTCTTCACCGACTTGGTACCAAGAATTACCATCTTACTTAAAGAAGACACTTATGCATCGAATTGTATGGTCATTCCTAATTATAGTCCTGCCCTCAACTTTTCTCGTTGTCTAAACATGCAAACACTTCTGCGGATATAAATTGTATTGAGTGAAACTATATTCGATACTATGTGCGGTTAAATTGCTCTAGCGGCTTTATTTTAAAAATGTTTCAATAAATTTCTTACCATGTACTGGTTTATTATGTCCACATGATTTAATAACACAGTGTCGATATTTTTCGTAAGAAAATCTTTAAGGGTCCCAGATAAATCAACTGTTATCACATTTTTTCAATCTAGTGGCAAAACGGATTCCGGACGTGTGTGTGTGCGGTGAAAAAATAATTTGTGAAAAATATAAGAAAAATTGCATAAACCCGAGGAAAAAAATCAACAAAAATTATGGCAGCAAGATTAATTCAAAAGATTGTAAGCTTAACATAAAATTGCCGTTGAACGTTTTTTTGAATAAATAAAATTGGTGTTAAATAATACAAGAAAAAGAATTAACTTTTGAAGCTTACTTAACACATCCCTCAACCACAAAATACCCAACCACTACATCCAAAGAAGTTTTTCCTTTTTTGTTCTTTCTTTTGATTTAATTTTAGTTAAAAAGTTTTGGAATTAATGGAGGCCGGGAAACAGTAGAAGTGGCCAAAAATGCCAAGGTACTAATAGAGGATACTGTTTTCTAAGAAAAACATTTCCATAAAGTAGTATTTTTCTCTTAAGTAAACGCAAAATAGGCTCTAATATGGTAAAATTTACACCATAAGAGTGTCTACTGCGATTGCTGTCAAAATTTTTACATAACCACTCGTCGCAGACAAAACGAAAAAAAAATTATTTTATTTTTGCAGAATTAGCACTAATTTCTTCTTCAAAAACAAATTTGTTTAAGTAATTAATAAAAGAAATTTTAATTGGCTTTTTCGAATTATTTAATTTTTTGTTGTTTTTATTTTTTTTATAAATTTTTTAATGATACTGATTTTTCTTAACCTCAACTTTATATTCAAATTAAATATAATATCGGTCCAGTGTTAGCAATTGTTCTTTTAAGGTTACTTTGAATTTTATTTAAACATTTTATTTTTAATTGAAAAGAAATTGTATTGTATTAGTTTACTTTTTGCAGCTTTTAAATATCTTATGTAATTTTTTTCTATATGTATTTTTTCCTTTAATTGTTCTTTTCTTTTTTAATTTTTACACTAAAAGTGTTTCAATTAGTTTCTCTTCAATCGACATATAAGTGGAACGACAACAATTAGTTATAGAGCAGTCATTTGATCCATCCATCCGTTCATTCATATTGAAAATTGTTTGCATCTGTAATTAGTTCAATTAATATGTATTTTATAGGTTTCGTGTGATCCGAGAAGGGGGAATAATGTCATAAAATATTGTTTATTTATAAGCGTTTTGTAATTTATACACACAATATATGTGTTTTGCATGTTTTTTTTATAGCGAATAAACAGTTCTAATTGTAGGTTCAAAACTTTATCATTTAACATATACTAATACAATCTATTAAAATCGGCTTTAACGAACAATTAATGACAATTTTAAAATAAGTTTTGGAAAATAAATAAATTAAAGATCTAAGCAATTTTTACCAGTTACTGGTTTTCTCACACACCGTCTATTTGCTGCAAATACAACATCATAATTCAGTTTCAAAAATTCTTAACACACGTTTTTCTTTAAAACTTTTAACCCAAGTATATTTTGATTATTTCTTTATCAAATTACCTTTGTTGTGTTGCTGTAACAGCTCGGCTATATCCAGTAATATCTTTATTTGATACAGCTGTCGAGCAAATAATATTCTTGCTGCATAATAGACTTCCTGGCCCAAATTTTATGTTACTGATGCTTTAGGGAATGTTGTAAAAATTTTAGGACCCAAAAGCAGTCAAAATCTCCCATTAAGTTCTATGGAAAGCAATATGCAGTTGCGTCAAAACATTTATTTGTTACAACGGGATTTATAAATACCGAAATTTACATCGAAGCATGTTCACAAAAAAGGCAGCTTCCTTTCATAAGAATTCATAATGTCTACATTTATTTTTGACCAGACTTGGCATCCTTTTACTATGGTAAACAAGCCCTTTAGTGATACAAGAACTATGATGTGGTATTTGTACAAATAGAGGCAAATTCTCCAAACTTCCCTGAGCTCTGGCCTTATTATAAACAAAAAAATTTATAAAAAATGCAAGAGATGTTAAAGCAAAGTGGCAAAAAGCACGGTAGAAACGTAAATGTAAGGATTTCTGAAGAAGGTTCAAATTTTCATTTGGTGATTAAAATTAAAAATTAAATAATTTATATATCTTAGTGTGCTTTTTAGTGTTATAATGTTTACATTTCGTAAAATAAGTTCAAACATAAATATCGGCACCTCAGTGGCTTTGTGGTACCTACAATTCGAACTGATTAGGTTAAATTTCGATTCACCACCTAATAGAGTAGCGTTTCATTTTGCTAAAGTACAATCTAAAACTAATAAAGAAGTTGAAAAAAATGGAAGCAATTGTTGCAATCAATTGTGCTTCTTAAAGTTTAAATGTTCATTACAACTTTTGATGATTTTTTATTATTTATACGAACAATTTTAGATCTGTTCCACTGTTTTCTAATAGCTTTATTTGGAAATATTTATCATTACAAATGATAATATAATCTTATAATTGAAAATCACAACATTTCCACATAAATGTCACATATAAGATATAAACAGAATAGGGAAAGTGAAAATAACAATTTTCCAGAAGTTGAAAATTGATATTGCCCGTGTGAAGAAGAGTAGTTGAGAGTTGATTTTGAATTCTCTACACAGCTTTCAAAACAACATTATTTTATTATTAACAATGGGATCACAGATCCCATATATATCAAGCAGTGTCAGAATGGGAGGAAACATATTTATTCTTCATTTTAATAGAAATTGTAGCTTTTTCTCCCAACTTTGTTTGGCCCATCCATCATTCAAATTCTTTCACAGAATGAAGAATAACTTTGATAGAAGGCACAAAACTGAAAAGTTCAGCATTAGTGTGCTATAACATTTTATTGTTCCCACGTTCCGCTCCAGAACGATCCAACTACCAATTGGTCAATGATTGTCAACTGAGTAAAAACTGTATCAACCGGAAGTGTTTTCATCCAGGAAAAAAACTTCAACAACAGCGACATTGTTACAAGAACATTACTTTTCATAGAATATAATTGGAATCTGGAATCTTAGTATAATCATTTTTTGTGTCTTAAAACTAAATATTTACTTTTTATATTTCTTATAGTTATGAGCCTAATGTAACATGGATTAGATTAATTAATTGATGCATAATCTTAAGGATATGAACTTTTGGTTTAACTGATAATTTGTTTCCAAATCGATTTATGTAACAACATATAACTATTTCATTTTCTTGACAACTCACTTAATTTCTATTCATTTAAATCAATTGGTTTCTTTTTTATACTTATAATTTCTATTTAAAAGTCTCAAACAATATTTTTTTTATAAAAATTTTAGGTTAACACAGCCCCCGTTTCTGGACGTGCCTACTCTTCGGGTGTACGCAAAGTAACCCTTATTCCTGGTGATGGTATTGGTCCTGAGATTTCTTCTTCTGTGCAAAAAATCTTTACCGCTGCCAATGTACCCATTGAATGGGAAGCTGTTGATGTAACTCCCGTTAGAGTAAGTTTACAATTGCCTTTGTATTATTTTAACTCTCTTAATTAATTTTCTATATTTTTTATATTCATTAGGGTCCTGATGGAAAGTTCGGTATTCCTCAAGCTGCCATTGATTCCGTTAACACAAATAAAATCGGTTTGAAGGGCCCCTTGATGACCCCTGTCGGCAAAGGTCATCGTTCCTTGAATTTGGCTCTCCGTAAGGAATTTAATTTATATGCAAACGTAAGACCCTGCAGAAGTTTGGAAGGTTACAAAACATTGTACGATGATGTTGATGTTGTAACTATTCGTGAAAACACTGAAGGTGAATACTCTGGTATCGAACACGAAATTGTTGATGGTGTTGTACAGAGTATCAAATTGATTACTGAGGAAGCCTCAAAGCGTGTAGCTGAATATGCCTTTACTTATGCCAAAAACAACAACAGAAAGAAGGTAACTGTCGTACACAAGGCCAATATTATGCGTATGTCTGATGGCTTGTTCTTACGTTGTGTTCGTGAAATGGCCGAAAACTTCCCTGAAATTCAATTTGAGGAACGTTATTTGGATACCGTATGTTTGAATATGGTACAAGATCCCAAGAAATACGATGTTTTGGTAAGATTTACACGAATATTTTTAAAAAAGTTATTTTATCTTTAAATTGAATATTTTTGTTGAATTCAAGGTTATGCCTAACTTGTATGGTGATATTTTATCTGATATGTGCGCTGGTTTGGTTGGTGGTTTGGGTTTGACACCCTCCGGTAACATGGGTCTTAATGGTGCCCTCTTTGAATCTGTTAGTATTTAATATTATTTATTTCTTTATGTATATTTTCTTAATTTTTTTATTTTAGGTGCACGGTACTGCCCCCGATATTGCTGGCAAAGATTTGGCCAACCCCACTGCCTTATTATTGTCTGCCGTTATGATGTTGAGACACATGGAACTCAACTCTCATGCCGATAAAATTGAAAGAGCCTGTTTCGATGTCATCAAAGAAGGCAAATATTTAACTGGTGATTTGGGTGGCAAAGCCAAGTGTTCCGAATTCACAAATGAAATCTGTTCAAAACTGTAAATTCTTAAATTTACTCTTGTTTTGCTGCCACCTAAACCAAAACTATTCAACTTAATTACAAAACAAAACAAACCACTCACAAACCAAAATATTATATACATCCTTCCTCACAAACACATACCTACCAACGCTTTATAAAACTGGTGTATGTGATGTTGTTATATATAGACATTTAAACTCTTATAAGGAAAAATAATAATGAGAAAAAAATACCTTAAAGAACACACTACAGATAGTATTGTACGTTCGAATACTTATTTAAATGAAACGTTTTAAACAAATTTTCTAAATTTTTATCTATACACATTGTATATTTGTGTTTTTACAAATTTTATTAAACATCGTCCCTCCTTTGCCGTATTATTTTATTTGTAATTATTATTATTATTTTATTAAGTGAAGAAAAAGAAAAACAGTCAGTAATCTGTTTCTTTTTCTTTACTTTTTTTAAAACAGTTATTACTATATTTAACTATTTATTTATAATTTGTAAATTGTTCCTTATTTTCATTTAATTTAATTATTTTTTGTGTTTCCCCTTTTCCTCTGCCAAACATCATTTCAAAGATTGTTTTTATTTATGCATAAAGAAAAACAGAAGTTAAGGAAAACAGTTTCTGAAACTCAAATCTAACGTAACAATAATTATCGCGCATATTTAATTAGATAAAATGAAAAATAATGAACCACAATAAAGTTGTCATATATTAAAGAAAATAAATTGTTGAGAAAAATAAAACAAAACAAAACAAAAACTCTTAACCAAATAAATAATGTGTTAATTTTTAACTGGGTAACTGGAATATCGTAAATAATGGAGAATACGTTAAAGGAATTAAAATTTATTTTAAGATAAATTGCAGAGTTAGTAGGATATAACGTAGACGGACAATTCCGACTCTTCGGTCGTAAATGGCTGATACTAAAGATGTACATTTTTCTTTTATGCTTTATGCTTAAGTTTGCAGAAGATTATTATCATACTAACATTTATGCGTTTTAAAGGTATTTTTTGAAGGATAATATGGGAACTAGAACCCAACTATTATAACAATACCCACGCATAAGTGAGATTTATGCGTTTCGAATTGATATTTGGAAGGGAGTTGCATGGGACCTATGAAAAATAATAGACCGATTCCCGTAAAATTTTGCACTTTATTTTAGAATGTCATAAAACTTATTTTGGTAAAAATCGTATATTTTTAAGAATTTTATGGGCCAAAAACCACATTTCTGGGGACAATCATCACGTCCTTGGGCCATAATAATACCACGTGCCAAATTTCTTGAAGATGTCTTTAAAACTGCGACTTGTACTTTGTGAAAAAAACTTTACATGGATACCTAGCCGGACGTACGGACATGGTTTAATGAGAAAGTGATTCTGAATCAAAGGGTAGAGTATAAAAAGGGTAAAATGTTTTAAAAATATTTTAGATTTGAATATTAAAGATTTCCATCACATAATTTATTTTTATAGAGATTAAGAAAGATAATCTATTTACAAAAAATCCTTTGTATCAATTCTTTAATAAATTTCTGATAAATTTTTAAGAAATTAACATATCCGTGGTGGCCAATTTTGAAGTGTTTCCGACTACGCCTCTGATAAGATAGACCCCTGCACTCCTCCAATTCAACTTGAAACTCTCACCTCTGATCATATGAAAGTTTAATAAAATATCTAATAGTTCATTTTCATTAGTAAAAGGAGTGAGATCAAAAAATCATAACATACGTTTTTAATTTAAACTTTTAAACCAAGTGATATTTCATTTTTTCCCATAAGGTAACCTTAGTAAAAGATGGCAGATATTATGTTTAAATTGGTTATCTGATTAAAATGAGTGATCAGAAAAAAGTGCGTACTAAAATTTTTAACAATTTTCAACAAAACACAACTTGTATGGTGTTATCTGTCTCTCATTGAGCGCGTTCTAGCTGGTGGATAGGAGAAAAGTATCTGCTATGACTTACTTGATATACTTCTAAGATCAGGTCATAGTAAGTCATGTGTGATACTTGGATCTGAAATGTGGACATAATTTCATTTTGCAAATGGTATCTCCGACTAAGCTTATACAGTTGTCCACTAGTAACGTAAAGGTGGTTGGTAGCAGTGCTGTGAACCTGTATGGCTAGTAAGTGCGTCGGTTTTAAAGATCCATTGCCAAGTCCATGTACTCTGTCACTGCATGGATGGTTCATCCCCTTACGTGCATACTCGTGGGAATCACGAATGGAAAACCAATTAAACAAAAATAAAAAACATCAACAATCAATCAGGTTGATAATCCCAAACTGGCTGACTGTAAACAAATTACGATGCGGTGAGGTACATCTGCCCGTCGTAGCAAGTACCTCCAAAGCTGCTCAAGCCTTGGCCGAAGCAAATTTGGAACTAATTGCACTGTAGTGATATCCTCTGCGAAAATTGACAAGGAAGCACAGACCCGTCAGGCACCTCCAAGCCCTATTCTTCCTTAACGGCCACCAAAGCACCTAGTCGCAGGAATCCTCTACGAACGACTTTAATTGAAAGGCGCACCTCCTTGAGAATGGTCGAGAAGATTGGGTTAAAATTAAACAAGCAGATTTTGAACGGAGATGGACTAACTATGACTGAAAAAGGTTCAAAATTTCGTCACTATCAAATAGAAAAAAATTGAAATTGTTGCTAAGAATTTTTCGATCTTATTCCTTATTCACTTTAACTTTTAACACTCACTTCTCTTAGAAAATATTCTATTGTGTATCTTCTTAAGAATACACAATTGGAATGTTGCATACACTTATTCTCTCAGTACAGTACAACCTGTGGCGATCAAGTGGATATTATTTAATTACTCTACGACATATTATGTGTCGTGGCAGATAATCGCTTGTGCATACAAAGTCTGTCTCCTGAAGTCTGATACACTTACTGGCGATAAAGTGGGTAGTAAGACACACACACACTGGCAGTTTTACTGTCTTTCCTATGATTCACCTGGTGGCAATGAAGTGCTTGAACACCAAAAATCTATACGGTATATATATAGATATTAAACAAATAAAGTCACTTTATAATTATTAATTTATATTTATTTATCGTTAACTTTACAAAAAAATAAAAACTGACAGAATAAAAATGTTTCATCTTACATAGGAAAATCTTTTATTATGTAAAAGTATATTTGAATTTTCTATTTTTTATTATTATGAAAAAATCTAATTGTAAAAAATATATATAATTTTTAAAATGAATTTCTTTTTAACTAAAATCTCAGCCAAAATAAATTATTATTTAAGTTAGTTTTTACAAAAAAAATATTCATTTATAAAAATAAACATTTTAAAATTATATTTTCAATGATGTTACAAACATTCATATATTTATATTATTATAATTAATATTTTTTTATCATTTTAGTCTATTTAATTACATATTATAATTTATGGTGTTAAATAATTTTTCTTAATTTACTGGGAGTATACAGTATTGTTCGAAACCTGAGCAAAAATTTTACCACTAAGAACTCATGGTCTTATATTCTATTTGAATGGATTAATGAAAAATGTCTCTATTATTTATTGATACACAGAGAGTCTTCATTCTAATAAAATAAATTAAATTTTACCTCTTTGGAATTAATTATAAAACAAAACTAAAATTATCTCTAAATTTCGCTGTTCGTTACCTAAGCAACTTTAACATGGTCATATTTGCTGCAATAAATTAATCATAAAGACAAAAAAAGTATGAAAACATACTTTGCTCCCTTGTGATTGATCTGATTTTCGATTTGATTTTATTCATTTAGAGGATACCAAATGTTTGGAAGTCAGATATAAAGCGTTCGCGATCCAGAAAATGCTTTAAGTTAGTTAATATAAAACGAAAGGACATTGATAAATTAATAATTATGACATTGGGAATACAGTAAAAGCTGGAAGTCTTTGTGTACACAAATTATTCCATGGAGACGAAATAAATGAGTTTAAATTTTCACTTAGTTTTTTCGAAGCAAGAAAATGTTTATTGAATTAAAACTTAGGAAGCTTTGTGTCAACTTAGATGCTCATGCTTACTAAAAGGTCCTTAAAGTTTAATTGATTGAAATTCTGTCTCTCTTCTTAATTTCTTCAACACTTTTGTTTGTTGTAGATCGGATTTTGCTAAAGCACATAAAAATTATATTGAGGACCAATGTAGTGTCATTTTAGATGTTCTTAGAAAAGCGGGGTCTACCATTATTCAACTGGAATGAAACGAATGAGTTTCAATTTCAAAATTAGGGAGACTTCATGCTATCTTAGATGCTCATGCTTACCAAAATGCCTTTGACTTCTTTTTATCTACCTCTTTAAGTCCTTCAAAATTGTTGCTTGTTTTAGATCGGAATATGCTAAAGCATATTCCGATCCAATTTTAATCCATTAAATTCAGATGTAGTGCGTTCTTTAATAAGATCAAAGAAAAGCGGAGTCAACCAAAGACAACGTTTCAGTTTAAAACTGTTGACCACTAGACTTGGTCACTTTGTAAAAATCTAAGCAAATATTGTCTGTCCTTTTATTTTCAAGGGCATATACGGGGTAAAACCTACCATTTGGGGTGGACATATACGGGGTAAAACCTACCATTTAGGTGGTGCCAACATCTACACTAAAAAACTTTATACAAAATGTGTCAACAAAGAGATCATAAAAACAAAGGATAACACACGAAATATTGGATTGACTGATAAGCAAAAGTCGTGTAGCATGTGTTTCTTGGCCAAATACTTGACATATGTTGGGGCACGGCACCAGCATGTATTGAGACGATCATAGATGTGTTGGAAATATTCTCATAGTTCTTGGCATGTTTTTTTTAATGTCTGCGATGGGAGGTGGGCGTATTCCAAATACAACATTCATGCAGTAACTTGAATAAAATTGGAAAATAAAATAAATTGAAAGATGTCGCCAATGACATCTAAGAAGGAACTCATTACATTCCTTAAACAGTAAGATTTTTGTCTTCTTATATAGATATGTTGAGAATATCTGAACACAGCTTGGTAGGTCGAGATTTGGAACTTGTTATTGCTCCACTACCTAATTCTCAGCGAAGGAGTTTACACAGGTAGGACATAAGTCATCACTGATCGATTAAATGTTTTATAAATTGCTTAGAAAGTTTATCCAAGTTAATTTTTATTATTTAGGTTCAAGAAATTGTTCTACATCTGAAGGATGAGTACATAGATCTTCTGGACTGAAAGTGGTAGAATTGGCTGGACATTTAAACAAATGTTGTGTATCATGTGGTCCATGATCACATGGTGGAAAAATATTAGAGACGGCACGGTCAATACGTGACCAGCATGCTTTAAGAGGATTGTTCTATGTTGTGTTGGAACTCTTCTAGTCGACGGTATCTTAATTGTCCATCGAAGCAGCTATATATAAATCCTGATCAATTGGACCTTGCACATACCTACGCATGCTCAGTTCATATTATCGCAGAACTTTTCTAATATGCCTCGGGGGTTACTCTAATTGTGTTATTATTGAAGTTAGGATGAAGCCTCCGATGGCATCCAAGAAGGAATTGTTTACTAATCATTATATTTCACTTAGCGAACGAGACCACACTGGAAAACAGTATAATTTATCTCTGATCGACCAATCGTTTTATAGTTAATAAGGTTTCTTTGTCCGTACCCCAATTACTACCGGCTAGTGCTTTGAGGACGTTATTCCCGTTACGCAATTTTTGAGTGGTTGCAATGGCATGATCTGATGTTGTAACAGTTCGGCTTTATCTGGTTGATCTCTTTTGTGTAAAAACTAATAAATTACACAGCTGTCGCTGGGTTAACAATCTTTGGCCGAGTGTGATTCTCCGGAATGTAGATCCAATTGTCGTAGAATTCGGTGAGATAACCATTTATCAAACCGCAAAGGTTATCTACTCTATTGTCCGTCGTTGTTATTGTACATGTATCCACATAATTTGTCATGTAAACTCCTAGTAGAGTTGCAGGCAGTTTCGAGATTAAGAAACTCATTCATTCAAAAATCATCGTCCAAGAGCTGTCATTTCAGCAACCAAACAAGGAAACAAGCTGAAGATGTAAATAGGCCTGCATTTAAACAAGAACAGATGTTACAACAACAATACGAAATATTAAAAGTTGCTTAGGATTTGTACAGCGATTTTTAAGTTAACATTGTTGTTACTTTATTATAACTTCCAAGGAAATGAATGTAATTTTTCCCATATTTAGACTATAAAAAATAAATATCGTTCATTAATTCATTTAATCTATGAGTACTTACTGTAGAAGAGGTCCTAAAGTTTCAAACAATACTGTATATCAATTATTTCTTAATTAAATGGGAGTATATGTATGTTAATTATTTTAATCTTTTTGTTTTGGGTTTTGAGTTTTTTTTAGTTTAGTAGATTTTTTTATTAAGGCTTTAATATATAATTTTTGATTATTTATAATTTACACGTAATTATTTTTAGATTTATTTCATAATTTTAGATTTTAGCTTTTTTCTCTTATATTAAATACAAAAAATATGTTTATGGTTTTATTTTTTTTTTTTTTGCAATTTTGAAAGAATTTATACATTTTAAATGTAAAATAATTTGTTTATATTATTAATTGTTCTATAAACTAAAGTCTTATGTTGTAATAAAAAATAAATCATTATAATTATTTTTTTATTTTTGCTGTTTATGATTAAAAATATTTCTAATTAAATCTTTATTTTCTTTAAGTTATAATAAAAATTATTCAAAAAAAAAAATGGGAGCGGGGAAACAATGCTATATGATAACATTATAGGCAAAATAAAATTTACAACTTATAACTAAATTATTTTATTTATTATTATTTTTTTTAAGATAAAATTCTTTTTAAATGCCAATTTAAATTCTTGATTTTAATTTGAGAAAATAATTTTTAATATAAAAAATTAAATAATAAAATTTATTGTTATTTTCTTTTGCGTATAGAAATAAAAAATTAAAAGGCTTTGGAATTATTGGGAAACCATTTAAATTACGTTTTGTTTAAATTAAATTGAAAGTCATAAAGGATATTATTTTAATTTTTTTTATTATATAAAACATTATTTTATATTCTCTGTATTATGTTAATGAAAGAATCCTCATCAAACACAGTGGTTTAAAATTATGTCGAACTAAAGCTTTCGTACGCTTTGTACACGAAAGAAACTTGATTTGGGTTGCTATAAATTCGTATAACTTCACTATGCGTACAATGAGTTGAACGTCAAGTCTAACGAAAACGTATGTTTTCATACATAATTGTGTTTCTATATTCCAAGCGACTTGAACTGAAGTATCAAAATCAGACACTTGTAATTTAAATTTCGCCTGACTGAATTTGTTAATCAAAAACTATAAAAACACACCGTTTATTTTCCAGTTATTTATCCTCAAAAGTTCTCCATTATCGAAATAATAACTGACTTTAATGTACGACAGCCAGAGTTGTTCAAAATGGATATTTTGCAAAAAATATCTGAATCTTTTGAACCTTTAGAGATACCCTAATGTAAGCGTATTTTCATGAAGACTTACAAGTACTAAGGAGTGAGATCGAAGATGTTTCAACATACGTTTATCTCTAAAACTTTTAATCCAACTATTATTTGAGTTTTTTTTTATCAAGTTTCCTTTTGTAAAACAGTTCAGTTATTCTGTCTGATGTCAAACAAAATACTATATTTTAATCTGATTAAAATGAGTGACCAGAAAAAAGTGCATACTAAAATTATTAAATATTTTGAACAAAACTCAACATGGTCCTTCAATAAGTTGTCCTCAAACTGTTTCCAATGTCATTAAACATGATGTTTCTGAAGACAAAAAGAAACAAAAATAGAAAGCATTTTCAAAAGAGCTCTCAACACTTCCGGTAGGATAGAACCTGTTTAACTCAGTGCTCGGAATATTTGGTACGAAAACTTAAAGCTAATGCAAAATACAACACTCAAAATGTTCCAGAAAGGAACGTTGCTAAAAATTTTTGCTGATGCGCAAGGGAATATTGAAGAAACGATTATTTCCAAATAGTTCTTAATGTAGCATGCAATATGCAAATACGCAAAAAGAAGTCAAAAATTTTGAATACCAAAATTTACAGCTAGAGATGTCAACAAAGAAGGCCGTTTCCATTCATAAGAATTCAAAATGTGTCCACATCGTTTTGGCCTGACTTGGCATCCTTTAGTGGTACAAGATATTAAAATCCTTCAAACTGCACGGGGCTAAGACCAATGGAGAGATATTGGGCTCTTGTTTAAAGAGAATTGCAGAGCACAAAAAAACGTGTCTAAAAGTGTAGTAGATTTAAATCGGAGATTGACTATCTGTTCGAGTGAATTTTGCAGGTGGCTCTATAAAAATGGTAATGGAAGTGTTTCTGAAAACGGTTCAAAATATCGCCACTAGTGATTTTTATTTGTAATAATAATTTCATTAAAATAAAAAATTTAAACTGTAAGTTTAGTGGTTTCGTTCTTATTAAAATATATGTATATTAAGATTTTTCCATTTCATTCCTTATTCATACACAAATTTCTTTTTTCTCATATCAGAAATCAACATTCTCCAGTTGGTCAACTTTGGAGTATCAGATAGGAATGCAACTTGAAAACATATTAATATATCACTAAATAAAATAAAAAAAATTTTTGCTATTTTTTGTAGAATATGTAAGAGTATTTGTCAATATAAAACATCATATAATAGTGGAGTCACGAAAACTTATATACACCCCCCTGTGATCGTAAAGTACTTTTTTATTTACAATATTTTCCTTACTTAATCATTTTTGTCATATACTAGAGATATATATGCAATTTGAGATAATTTTCAAAAGTTGGGGATTATTTGAGACCCATAGGAAATTATGACACGAATTTCATAAAATTGGTTACAGCATTTTCTATAACGATGCTAACATTTTCAACAAAATTATAAAAGTGATTTTGGGATGTGCTTTTGTATAGGAGTTACTCCGATATTCTTAAACAAGAGCCAAAATTAATCAAAATATTTATAAAATTAAGAACTGTAGAATATTCGATTTCTAAAGATTTAAACATCTAAACAACTCGTATCAGATATCCGTAATATATAAAAATGTTTTGCATTTTTTCTTCAACAGAAATTTTAAACCAGAGTGTATCATGAGAATAATTATTCTGATTAATTTAATTTCATTAATATTGTTCTTAAATCTAAATAATTTATTTATCATAATCATAATTTCCTTATTATTGGTTTCTTAAAAAAAAAAATGTTGTTAAACAACAAATCGAAAATATAAGTGTGCTTTTTTAGAAATGTATCAAGAAAAAGAAGGGAAACATGCCCTCTTCTTTTATTACTTATTCTTGTAGAAGCGCAACTGACACAAACTTTATACATTTTATTTTGTTTAAAAAGTTTCATAATGTGTGTCAACGATTGTATCGTATAAATCCACCTCATCCTCATTGAGTAAAACCTAATCGGTGAATATACGTGATTCGCCCGCTAATGCTGCGGCTGCTACAGCAGCAGCTGTAGCAGCGGCGGTAGCTGGACGATGTGAGACAAATTGTAACATTTCATTAAGTGGACCAGCCGATGTTACTTTTGATGCAATATTTGGATTTGTCACCGTAATAGGAAGTCCCAAAGATGATGGTATATTAGATGATTGTGTTGTTACACCTATGGCTGCCAGACTATCTTCTAGATTTGAACGACCACCCACGCCCAACACTGCATTGGTAGAAGTGGCCAAGTGATGTGAGGGTACCGTAATTAGTTGACTACCTTGCAATTTGTGTTGTGGTGCTATTGAAGAAGGAACTTCTAACGTGGACATAATGGGCGATTGATCTAGTACAGCGTTTGTGACAACTGCTGGTGGTGTTAAATGTTGTTGTGTTATACCACCGGCTTGTTGAGCTGGGAATACTATGCTGCCATCACCTTCAATTAATTGCATACCTTGTGATGTGTCTATGGTTAAAACATCGTTATCATATAATTCAGATCCCGCTAAAGCCACTGCTATAATATCATTTCCTCCCGTTTGTTCAATATGTCGCTGTTGTTGCTGCTGCTGTTCAGCAGCTGCTGCATTAGCTAATTCTAATGCCTGTTGTTGTTCCTGTTGCATTTGTAAAGCTGCTAGCACTTCATGGGTTAAAACGTATTCTGTACCATCATCGGATATTAATTGAGTATTTGCATCG
The DNA here is from genome assembly GCA_004302925.2 of Cochliomyia hominivorax. Classification (NCBI taxonomy): domain Eukaryota; kingdom Metazoa; phylum Arthropoda; class Insecta; order Diptera; family Calliphoridae; genus Cochliomyia; species Cochliomyia hominivorax. Next base: position 62,871,548 of record PYHX02000495.1, on the reverse strand, counting down.
GGATTTGCTAATAAATGGGCAAATGTAGCTGCATCCAATAAAACCTGTTGACCCTCTATATTCAAAAGTATTCCATTATTTGATATTAAGTCTGTATTCACATCTTGTGTGACACCAAAATCATTCATTTGTTGATTACCACTTGCGTTAGCTACATTTTCATTGTCTACAACACATTCGTCTATTATTTGGTGCTGTTGTTGTTGTTGCTGTTGCAATTGATGTTCTGTCTCAATACCAGCTGAGATCTCACTTTCAATTAAATTGCAATTTAAATTTGTCATTTGTAAATTATTACCATCATTATTATTTTGTGTCCCATTATTTTGTCCCGCCATTAATTGTTGTGTTGTATTTGTGGTTTTTAATTCTTGCTGTTTGCGTCCACCTTCTAAGGCTTCCAATGGTACGGGTACTAATTCATTTAGTTGATGATTCAAATAGAGTGGTACGTTATCGACTGGTTTACAAGTGTTACCTTTTACTTTGCACAGCAAAAATGTTTCTGAGTAACCGGGATAGGGTTGCGTTGGTAGTGCTATCAGTTGGGTATTCGAATCAATGACATTATCCTGAAAGGGTGGAAAACAAAATGGAGAGATTGAGTTAAAAATAGATCAATTGAAGAAAAATGGAAAACATTTAACATCTTGTTCTTCATTACTAAAGTTGTGTCTCTGTTTTGGAAAGACACGAATTATAGTCTGTTAACTCAGCGACAGCTGTATAAATTCAATTCAGAAAACTATAACGCAGTGGTCCGAAAACAATTTTTCAATAATTTTGTAACATTCTTATCATGAAGATTTTGCAAATTATAAAAACCGTATTTTCAGATGTTGCGCCCAATTGGGGCGTGTAATACTGTCTTAATAAATTATAGATATTTTCAGCGAATCAAAAGTTACAGAATTATTTGAAAAAAATCGTTTCGAAACCAATGAATTTAGATGAAGTTAAAGTAGAAAGATAAGAACAGCAGAAAATGAATCATAAAGTATAGATGGAAAGGAATGTATCAGAAAGTTTTTTTGAATCGATCGGTATACTTATTTTGATTTCCCGTTACAAACATCTTTAAAAACACATTATACATTAACCATCTCTCGTGATATTGGATATAAAAACTTTTCATATTAAAACTTACATCTTCAGTGGTATTTGTTGTTATTATAATTCCCTCATTTTGTTGTACTATTTGTTGTTGCTGCTGCTGCTGTTGTTGCACTTGTACCGTTTGTGTTTGTATTGGTTGTAAAGGTGGTGTTTGTAATGAATGATGTTGCTGTTGTTGTGATTGTTGCTGAGTTGGTATTTGAGTTATAAATTGTTGTTGAATTTGTTGCTGTTGTTGCTGTTGTAATTGATTTTGTTGTATTTGTTGTAATAATTGTGATGACTTTACTGCATTTGCAGTAGTTTGTTGTTGTAAATTACGTTGATGCTGTTGTTGCTGCTGATGTTGAGATACTTTACGCGCTTTACGTGGTAAAACCGATTGTTGATGGGCATTTTTGTTTAATATTATGGGAGGCGGTAATGTTGATGTTTGTGTTTGTTGTTGTTGTTGCTGCTGTTGCTGTTGTTGTTGCAATTGCATTAATTGTTGTTGAGCTATATTCGAAATTTGGGTATCAGCAAAGAATGTTAGATTACTATTATTTGATAATTGAGTTTGTACATTAGTTGATGAGGATCTCGATATTTTAGCTAAAGGTGGTGCTTCTGAGGCAATACTCAATCTTCTACTTAATGCCTCGATAGCTTGTCGATGTTTAGCACTATTTATGTTACTGTTAGTAGTTGTCGCTGCCGTTGTTATTGCTTTAGCATGAGCTCCTTTACGTCTATTTCGTTGTGGAGTTTTTCCAGCAGTTTCAGTAGTTTTCGAAAGCTCTACAGGCGATTTTGCAGACACAGTTATCGAAATTTGTTTCATTTGTGAAACTTGCGGTTGCTGTTGTTTGCGTAAAGGTGACGCAGCATTTGTTGCAACATTTTTAGTTTTTGTTACAACTTTATTTACACTTGAATCGCTAGACGATCGTGCAATTGGTTGTATAGTTATGGTTGTACCTAAATTATTGGTAGCAGTTACCGCAGCAGTTGTTGAGGATGTAAGAGTTGGTTGAACGATAATATCGGTTGGAGGTGTTTTAATTATAACATATTTATTTCCTCGTGAGTCCACACCGATTTGTTTGTTTTTAGAGATCTTTGCATCAGCTGTTCGACTATGGGGCACCGCAGACATATTTGGAGGACATATAATTTGTTGATGTATAACACGTGCACCTTCGGCTTTTTGAGATACATCCATATTTGTGGTTGGCGATGAAGATTCCTGGAAATTATAAAGTAAAATAAAATTTGTAAATTAAGACAAGTAAGAGGGTAAAAGTTCGTTAATACCCTACACCATGATACAGGTTACCCTATACCATGATACAGGTATATATATACGTCTGTTATAGATTTCAATTAATTGGCTTGTATTTGTGTAACATCTCAACCAATAGAAATCAATAAACTACTTACCGTTTGGAATAATTCGTTGAATAAATTATCGTGACTTTGTAGAGGAGGTGGTTCTGTTAAGTTGTCAACCGTGGCTTTCGCATTAGCATGACCCTGTCTGCTTAAAGGTCGTATTCTCTGCAGAGGTGGTGGCCCAGATGATGTTGCTGGTGCTGGTGCTATATTTGTTGTTGTGGTTGCTTGTTGGGGTTGTGGTTGCTTAGGACGTTCAATTATAAAAGAAGTAATATTATCTTCAATTGATAATTTACGTTTTGTTCTTGGAATAAGTTTTTTGTTAAGAGTTATTGGTGTATGATTCAAAGCGAGAATATTCTGTGGCTGATGTAAACTGCTTGCAAGCTTTGTCTCAATGGCCGGTAATGTTAGTTTACGTTCAGCTGTACGCTTAATAGTTTTATTCACGGGCAGCACTGATTCAAAATCTAATGCTTGCTTTTTACATGCAACTCCTTCCTTCATATCAGAAATCTCAAAGCAAATAGTTTGACGTCTTTTTGCAGGCGTCAGTTGTTTGTTAAAGGATTCTTTAAATATTTGATTCCAAGAATTTTTTGGTGTTACTACTGTATATGTTGTCATTGGTTCATATTGTATGGGAGATTCTATTGTTGTTGGTACATCCTGTTTAAACTGTTGATCATCGTGTACTTCTTCAATAATGTTATTAATAAGATCATCAGTATTTATAACCTCATCCACAGGTGTATTTGCTACATTCTCTTCTACAGAATGACTATGATTAACAATACTATCGAATTCTATTAGAAATTCTTCGGCAGCTTTGTCGGCATCTGTTTGTAATGTATTTGATTGTGGTTCTTGCGCTGTGCTATCTACTGTGGAGGGTATCTCTTTTGGTGGTATAACTTGAAATTCTCTTTCTATAAGAGAATCTTTTCCATCTAATTGTAAATTTTCTTCGATAATTATATCTTTATCTTGTGTAACAGATGGTGGTGTTGCTAACACAATATCACTCTCTACGATCACCTCTTTCTCGGGTGTCACTTGAGTCGGTGCCGTGTGATCACATTCGATAATTCCTTGAGGTGTTGAAGGTTCACTCTCAATAATTAAATCTTTTACCTGAGGTGTTGTGGGTGTTGGTGCTGGATTTTCATTATCCTCCTCAACATAACTTTCTTGTGGCGTACAAGGCATAATAATGTTATTATCAAATTCACCGCATACATCTTGTGACATTTGCTGGGGTGTTAAAGGTTCTGCTAAAGTTTTACTTGAATCAATAGGCTCTGTATCATTGGGCGTTGTGGGTGTAATCTTGAGGGTTTAAAATATCCTTTTCTATTTCTTTTGGAGTTATGGGACGTACTATAACTTCACTTTGTTTTTTCTCTTTATTAAGACTTTCTGATGAATCAGAAATTTCATCTGACTTTTGTTTTATATTTTGAGAATTTAAAGATCCATCAACTATTTCTTCCGTACTTTCCTTTTGTTTAGATGTTGTTTGCTGTATATTTATTACAGCTTCCGCTTTATCGTTTTCTAAAATTGCTTGTTGTGTAGCTATTTGTTGACTTTGAGTTTCACTTTCTATAACCACTTCACGCTCCTGAGGTGTGGGTGGCGGTACTCCAGGTGAATAAGGAATTTCCAATCCTTGTTCATTTTGTGTTTTAACTTTTTCCGGAGAAAGCATTAGTGTATCCGAATTGATTTTATTATTCTCTACATCGTTCAATCCCTCATTGGTTTTATCATCAGCAATATTTTTTGGTTTTTCAACTCTTTTACTTCCTCCACAGTTATTATAGGTTTATTCGTATCAATGATTTCTTTTACTTCCTCTGCAGTTATCATAGGTTTATCCGTATTAATGGTCTCAGAGTTTGTGTTAGTCGTATTCGTAATAATATTTGCATCTGACGTTTCAATAACGTTATCAGTGTGTTGCAATTTGTTGACATCTTCTTCAGCTGCCTCGTTTTCACCTGAGTTGTTAATATCTTTATCTAATTTTGATTCGATTTTATCTGATTCATTTTGTAAGAATTTTATTGTTTCAGACAGTTTTTCTTTTCCTTCTATCGTCTCATTAATAGGACTTTGGGATGTTTCAATTGATTTCTCAGAGTTTTCTTTTCTTTTCATCTCAATGTCCATCTCATTGTTGGATTCTATAGTTGCTTCTAATGCTTTAGTTTCTACTTCCAATTCTTCTTTTTCTACTTCCTTTTCTTTTTCAACAACATCAAGTTCATGTTCATCTACTGAGCTTTTATTATCTAAACAACTCTCTTCACTAGCTTTATTTAAAACAATCTCCTCTAAATCTTCCATTTGTTTTGTTTCCACATTTTGCTCATCTATAATAGTTCTTTCCAGTACCTGTTCTGACTTTAAATTTTCATTAGAATTTACATCACTATCAACCACGTTTTGGTTATTTATTTTATTTTGATCCTCTGCAATTGTTTCAGCTTTATCAACAATTTCTTTTAAAGTTTCACTTTCTTCAACACTCGTCAATGAAGCACTTTTCTCTTTACATTCAGAAACATTTTCAAAGATTTTTGTGTTTTGAAAAGCTCACTTACGTTACGACGTGGTGTTATTTTCATATGACGACTTTTCGGACGAATTCTTCTACCGACTTTATTATCATTTATAATTAATGGTTTCAGTACTTCGGGAGGTTTTTCGGAATCACCTTGTTGATTAGTTGTGGCCTCGTCAACACTCAAACGGGGACGTTTGCACAATAAAGGTTTTATTTTTAAAGAATCTAAATCCATACTAAAACGTCTCTGTTTCTGATTGCTCTTTTCATAGTTTGGTGAAGTATTTTTTAAGGAATGATCCTTAATGTTTCCATTAGGTTCATTTTTACAAATTTCCTCGTTGGGCATTTCGTTAGTTACTATTTCATTTGTTACTACGTTAGGAGTTTGTTTTAAAATTTCTTCGTGTAACAAGCTTTCCGTAGTTTCTATTTCCAGTTGTGGAGTTTGATTACTTTGAAAACGAAAAGCCGGTAAACGTTCTTCACTCAACATTGATGTAGGAGATCCAAATTCTGCCCCAGTATCAGAGGCCCCCATACTACTATTTTCATCGGTGGGTGTTGTAGTAATTAAACGTGTTTCAGCCATATTATTTTCAATTATAGGTTGCAATTCCTGGTCTTGTTGAGAATTCATAACAAATGCTTGATCAAATAATTGATCTGGTGATTTAACACGTATTTTGCAAAGATTTTCAGTAAGTTCTTCGTGATTAATACGTAATTCTTCTTGATCATTTGTTGCAGTTTCTTCACATGATTTCGGAATATCTATTTCATTGCTAAGCTTTTTGGAGTTCAAATTATTTTCTAGTGTTAATGAAGAATTATCTAAGGATTCGGTTTTGTTAATTATTTCATTTTCTGCAGATGCATTTTTTGGAATATTATAATCCGAAACCGCTACAGATTCTAAGTTTGTGTTGGGGTCAATAGCAGAAGAACTATCATTTTCCTCACCATTTACGTGTTCTCTTTCAAAATTTTCAATATGCTTATTAGCTTCTTGTTCATCTTCCACTGCAGGAATTTCTAGATCTCCTACAGTTTCCTCTGTACTCCTAATTGCTTTTTGTTCTTCGTCGCTTTGCTGTTGAGGTGAGTTTTCTTTGCTATCTGCCATAACTTCTTGCTCACTTATTAAATTGTTAACTGATTCTTTTCTGTTGGAATTTTCTTCTACATCTGCTGAAGAGGAAATTTCTTTTCCTGTATTCTCATGATCTTCTGGAATATCGGCCGGATTATGTTCACCATTGGATAATTCAAGTGTGTCCTTATTTCCTTCTGATAAATCTTCATTCTCTTTATTTTCATTTGGTGTATTATCCAAATACTTTGGTATTTCAGATACTAGAGGATTTAAAATTTCCTGATTAGAATTCGTGATAGGATAATTTGTATTTGGAATATTTTCCAAATTCTCCTGATCAGTTTCATTTGATTTCTGGTTAATTGGGTCTTCAGCATGCGGTTTTAAGACTTCTTCGTTTTTATCTTTCATCAAGTCATTAGAAACATTTTGTGGTACATTAACTTCATGAGAACTATTTAAATCTATTGCTGCTACTGAAGTTTTTGTACAGTCATCCACTTGTGTCACAGTTGCCACTGGATCAGTATTTATTTTATCCTCTAGCCGAGTTTTATTGCGGGATTTAAATATTCTCTTGCCTCTTTCTTTAATGGGTAAATCCTTAACAGACAATGATTCTTCAAAACTAGCAGAATTAAGTAAATCTGCAACAGGTGGTTGGGTTTGTTCTAATAATGTTTCAATTTCCGCTGCTAAACGTTGATCTTTTTCCGCCAACTCTGCACGATTTTTAGCCACCATATCATCCTTTAGCTCTTCGTTGTGGAAAGAGGATGATAAATTCTGTAGTTTATCTCCAGATAAATATTTCTTCTTGAAATGTGGTATTGTAGGAGCACTAGTATCCTGTTCATCTTCATCTTCTTGAAAATCAAAACAGGATAGCGTAGTAGTGGAAGTAGCAGCAGAAGCAGATTTATCATTTATCGTAATACCAGCAACAGAATCTGGATTATTTGATTCGTTTAGAGTGATCTCATTCGAATTTTTCTGAGATATTGTTAACTCATTTTGTTCCTCATCATCGTTAATGGTAATAATTGCAGCAGGTTGTTCATCTTCAATGATTTCTACAATCGAGGAATTTGAACTATCCAAATCTACGGCCACAGATTTATTAACACCATCATGTACGATTTCTTTGTCATTTTGTATAGCTGACAAATCACTATTAAAGTCTTGTAACACTACATCACGACGATCTTTTTTTGGTATATTGCGTATACGTCCAGTGGAATTTGTGGGTGCTGGTTTGTGAAGAGGTGTTGATGTTAATATCAATTCTACACTAGAATTTTGTTTATTTTGAGTTTCAGCTACACATTCATTACTCTCCACAGCATGATCTGTCACAATACTATCTTCCACCAATATGGCATCCGTGGGTGTCTCATCATCATCACTCCAATCGGCCAGTAACATTCTACGTATATCTTCTGCATCTTTTTTCGATTTTGATGGAGTGATGGAGGATGTTTTAGTGACTTCCTTTTCTTTATCGGCCAAACACACAACATCCGGATCATCTGCATTAATAGCAGTGGGTGTTTTTTCTAACTCAACATCCTTTTCCAATTGTAAAGAATTGTATTCTCTTTTTTTAGGTATTTTTCGTATAGTCTTGGGTTCCGACAAATCTATACATATAGTTGTGGCCTTTCCCACGGTATTGTCATTTAAATGTTTGCCATTACGCAAAGAACGTCTAGATTGATTTTCCTCTGATGAGGGTGAAGTTTCTGTTTCACTTGGACAAAAGTCTGAGAGTATAGTAGCATAAGCACTAACATTTTTCTTTTCTTTAGAAGATGACTTTTTGCCTTTTGATTTGTTTGATTTTGTCACATTTGAAGATGTTGTTGTTTGTTCTTGTAATCGAGAATAGATTTACTCGATTTTCCTTTAGGTGTTATTGCAGTTTCATCTACATCAACATTTTTCACGTTTGCTTCGCTTACAGGTGTTGCGACTGCTAATTCTTTCACTGGTTTAGGTGGTGTTCGGGATGTTCGTGTTTTTGCTGTTGCTGACGCCGTAGATGTAATTGTACTTTCTTTGGTTTTATTTATTATATTTTTACTTTTATTGACATTTTGATTTTGTTGTAACTGATTTTTATTATTAATGTTCGTTGTTGCTGTTGTTGTTGATTTAACATTTGATGCTGTTGATGTTGTTATAGTGTTTTTTATTGTTGTAGTTGTTACTATGGTATTATTGCCGGATCCCAAAGAATTTCTATTACTGTGCATTTTTCGATGCAATATCATGACATTTTGTCTTACACTAGTAAAATCACACAAATTACATTGATAATTACAATTATTGTTGCTGCCATTGTTACTTGTTATATTTGCTGCAACATTTTTGGTTTGATTGTTAGGTAGGTTTGACAACGTATTCGTTGCTGTTGTTGTTTTTGTGTTATTCTTTTCATTTGTGAAAGACTGGTCATTGCGATTTTGTGTTATATTCAAAATTTTTGTTACAGAATCCTACAGAATAGAAAATAGAAAATATATTTATATTTAGGAAACGCTTTCTGTATATGTATGAATTTTACTTACACCACTTCGTCTTTTTTCTCGATATTCTGAACCATCATAGTATCCATCATCACAGGTGCGTATCAATGGTTGACCCAATATCGCTTTAACAATACTGTCTGGTCTATCGTTAATTATTAAAGATGTCTCCTTACGACGTGTTAATCGCTTCGCAACTTCCACATCATTGGGAAATTTTTCCATAAATGAGTTACCACTATTATAAAGCGCTGCAAGTGATTGGAAAATAGTTTTCTTGTAATCCATATAAATTATAGAGAATGATATTATAGAACTTACAATAACCCTTTCGTATAAATTCTTCCTGTTTTGCACATTGAAAAGGAAATATCTGCTTACTGCTACGTACATATTCACTGAAATTAAATTTAGAAATTAAATATTAAAATAATTACAATTATTTTTTTCTTTTATTTCAAAACTTTTTCAAATTTTTCTTCAACATTCCCTCGAGCATTAGTAACAGAAAATTTTCGACCAGGAAGTTGTGAAAAACCTACCAGAATATGCGGTTCATTATCCATTATGCAGCAAGGAAACTTGACTTTGATTTCCATGCTCTGTTTTTGGCCTCTAAGTTTTTAGAGCCGTTCCTGCTGTTTGAAACTATTCGAACCTTGTATATTTTTAAATCAGCACTCGCATTAACTTTTCGTACCAAATAGTTCGTATACTGAGATAACCGGGCATCTTTTCTAACGGATGTGTTAGGAGCTCTTTTGAAAATCTTTTTTAATATTTTTGGCTTTAGAAACATTATGTGGACTATTACTTCTATCTGAAAGCTTTTCTACGCATAAGTTGTCCTGCTGATATTTAATAACATTGGAAACAGTTTGACAGCAGGTCTTTGAATGCTTGACTAACTTTCTGTAGGATCAAGTTGGGTTTTGTTGAAAATATTTAATTAATTTTTTTTAGTTCGCACTTTTTTCTGGTCACTAATTTTTTAATTAATTCTAATTAACAAAATTAGGAATTTGTTTGAAAATTTACATAATAACAGAGAAGTTTTACAAAGGTAACTCGATAAAAATCAAATAACTCTTGGTTAAAAAGTTCTCGATCTCACTCCTTAATTTTTTTTTAATTAATATCGAAGAATCCTTATTTACACAATATTATTACACTACAAACTCAAAAACGTGTAATATGAACCGAATGATAAAATAACGTTTTCTAAAATCAACTATGTTCAACGTTTATTTTACCTAAAGTTTTTTCTGTGTGTACTATTACATAGATAATATATGAACAACAAATATTTTCAGTCCCTGCTTAAGATTAATAAAAATCAATAAAATTTCCCAAAACTACAAATCTATATGAAGCACAATACGTTGACTATCGAACTTAGTTTTTCAAATATCCTTAAATTATTTATTGGATTTCTAACCCTCCACCATCATAAGTGGTGATGAGAGTATATTAACATTAGTATTTCGTGTTTAACGCTAGGAAGGAATCACTGAAGACACCATAAAGTATACATATTCTTGCATTAACTCAAAATTTGAGTCGATTAAGCTATTACCGTCTGTCTGCTGGAAACGCACTCACGCCTAGAATAATTATCCGAATTCAATGAAATGGGGCCTGAGTATTTGTTATTGTCCTAAACCATGACAATATAGATCGCCACTACCGTAACGTTATTAAAGGCTTCCTCAATATACAAAAAACGTATACTTCTTATACTGTAAGTCACTTTCAACAAAATCAACAACCTCATGAAGCGCCTTCTCAACAAGCTTACCCTTAAGGTAGGCATGTTAAGCATTATTATGAGACGTTTCCCTTAAATAAAGATCAATCAGACTCTCCAATGTCTTCAACAGAAAAGACGATAGGCTGATTGATCTAAAATCCTTTGGTTTAGAGTAGCAAGCTCTACCTTTTTCGGAATGAAAACAACTCTTACATATATCCATCTTCTATAAACATTCGTAAAGGAACCTCTTGTGGAAGATGCTGTAGCTGGGAAAACTTCATCTGGACTCAACGATTTGTAGGTTTAAACGTATTTACAAGCCATGCTACAATGTCCCCCGTCACGATTTCTTCCGTCATTTCCCTCATTCACGAACTGAGGACAAGAGGAAGCTCTCAGCCAACCCTCCTCAACATCCAGACAACCCGGAAAAATGGTTGTCAAGGAACTGCAGGGTCATTGGATAGAATATGCCTAAATCTAGACAACTCATTTACAGAGTCAATGGATTCACAGCAAGAGATCATTGAATTCCTTTGGTATTATATTGGTCCATTAGCATAAAAGTCAAAAATTGAAGAAGATCTTTTCTAAAGTTTTTAATAAAAATTTATTTGATTTAGACAGAATTTAACCATAACATACTGCTTAAGCATTTCCTCTACATACAAAATGTCATCAAAATCAGAATCAGTAGAATAAAGTTGTAGGGCAAAATATTTATAATTTTGATACATTCCAAAATAAGCGTATGGGTCGCAAATTTGATTATAACTTTTGGAATTTGTCTCATATCCTTATCTTTATCTATATAAAAAATATTATGTAAGTATGTATGTATGTATGTATGTATGTATGTATGTATGTATGTATGTATGTATGTATGTATGTATGTATGTATCTATGTATGTATGTACGTATGTATGTATTTATATGTATGTATGTTACGTATAGACTCCAAAAAGGGTGGTCCAATTTTGATGAAATTTTCACAGAATAATCCCAATATACCCAAAATTTACATAGACCATAAAAACTTTCTATTGGATCAGCGGAAAGAGTAAACCCCCATACAAAGCAAATATTGATCATCAAATATCGAAAGAATTATAATAACGAAAGTTTTGAAATTTAGTATCAATCACCTTCTCAATGATCTGTTTTACTGGGCAAAATGTAGTCGAGATAGGATCAAAGGGAGGGGTATCAAAATCAAATATTTATTATCTAAAATCTAAAGAACTAAAACAGCGAGAATTTTCAAATTAAGTCCCAATCACTTCCTCAAGGAACTGTTTTACATGACAAAATGTAGTATGGATAAGGATCATGGGGAAAGTAGCTCCCATATAAGCAAATATTGATTATCGAATATCTGAGAAACTATTAGAGCGGGAATTTTAAAATTTTTTCCCAATTATTGTTTAAATGCTCGTTTTAATTTGTAGAAATTTCTTTCGAGATCTGGGACTGAGAAAAATTTGTATGACCAAAGACGCATCGGGTAAAAGCTGGTATTGATATAAGAATTAACTCAAAAAAAAAAAACTAAGTTCTATAGGTTCGCCTTAAAATATGTAATGAACTTTGACTTCATAAGGACTTTTAGCTTGAAAGGTTATTAAAAATGGACGATTTCATTGAAAATATGGAACAATACCTATTTAAGTTTCAACTCATGCAAATGCTTGGATAATACAAGAGGTGGAGGGTATTTAAAAATTCGATACAGCCAATATGTAATTTATTCGTTATACCCTCCCTCCACCACAACTTAAGTAATTAAAGAGCTCATGAAATTTGGTTTGAATATTTGTTATAGTCTGGAGAAGTTTTCCTATTTAAAAATCAGTTCCAAAATTAAGACATACCCGAGGACTTCGTAAAAATTCTCAATTATAAATCCACAATGTTTAATAAAATTTTGCCATAAAATTAAATTGTATGTACTTCATTACCATTCCAAAAATTATCGGTTCAGTTAAAAAAAGTTATATGCAAAAATATAACAAGTTTTATGACTCATTAAGAATCTTTCTGTTTTTCATTTAATTCTATATGTATGTGTGTGTATGTGCAAAACTTGATGTGTGTGAAGATAAATTTTAAAATTTGATCCTAGACACAAACCTTTTCACTTAACAGAGCTCTGTTAACCAATTAACAGAGCTCTGTTAACGGTTTAACAGAGCTCTGCACAATCAGAATACTGACAAAAAACAAGGATTTCGGGAAAACGGGACAACATGGGCGGATGAATCCAAGTGGAAATGGTGGCCAATACCTCCAGTTATCACACCCCATAGCCAGAATATTTAACAGAGCGAGTTTTCATATCAAATTTTGAAAAAAATGTTAAACTTAAAATCTCAAAGGATAATCGAGGATTCCACGAAAACGGGACAACATGGGCGGATGAATCCAAGTGGAAATGGTGGCCAATACCTCCAGTTATCACACCCCATAGCCAGAATATTTAACAGAGCGAGTTTTCATATCAAATTTTGAAAAAAATGTTAAACTTAAAATCTCAAAGGATAATCAAGGATTCCACGAAAACGGGACAACATGGGCGGATGAATCCAAGTGGAAATGGTGGCCAATACCTTCAGTTATCACACCCCATAGCCAGAATATTTAACAGAGCGAGTTTTCGTACCAAATTTTGAAAAAATTTAAACTTAAAATCTCAAAGGATAATCAAGGATTCCACGAAAACGGGACAACATGGGCGGATGAATCCAAGTGGAAATGGTGACCAATACCTCCAGTTATCACGCCCTATAGCCAGAATATTTAACAGAGCGAGTTTTCATAGCAAATTTTGAAAAAATGTTAAACTTAAAATCTCAAAGGATAATCAAGGATTCCACGAAAACGGGACAACATGGGCGGATGAATCCAAGTGGAAATGGTGGCCAATACCTCCAGTTATCACACCCCATAGCCAGAATATTTAACAGAGCGAGTTTTCATATCAAATTTTGAAAAAAATGTTAAACTTAAAATCTCAAAGGATAATCAAGGATTCCACGAAAACAGGACAACATGGGCGGATGAATCCAAGTGGAAATGGCGGCCAATACCTTCAGTTATCACACCCCATAGCCAGAATACTTAACAGAGCGAGTTTTCATACCAAATTTTGAAAAAATTTAAATTTAAAATCTCAAAGGATAATCAAGGATTCCACGAAAACGGGACAACATGGGCGGATAAATCCAAGCGGAAATGGTGGCCAATACCTACAGTTATCACACCCCATAGCCAGAATATTTAACAGAGCGAGTTTTCATACCAAATTTTGAAAAAAATTAAACTTAAAATCTCAAAGGATAATCAAGGATTCCACGAAAACGGGACAACATGGGCGGATGAATCCAAGTGGAAATGGTGGCCAATACCTTCAGTTATCACACCCCATAGCCAGAATATTTAACAGAGCGAGTTTTCATACCAAATTTTGAAAAAATTTAAACTTAAAATCTCAAAGGATAATCAAGGATTCCACGAAAACGGGACAACATGGGCGGATGAATCCAAGTGGAAATGGTGACCAATACCTCCAGTTATCACGCCCTATAGCCAGAATATTTAACAGAGCGAGTTTTCATAGCAAATTTTGAAAAAATGTTAAACTTAAAATCTCAAAGGATAATCAAGGATTCCACGAAAACGGGACAACATGGGCGGATGAATCCAAGTGGAAATGGTGGCCAATACCTCCAGTTATCACACCCCATAGCCAGAATATTTAACAGAGCGAGTTTTCATATCAAATTTTGAAAAAAATGTTAAACTTAAAATCTCAAAGGATAATCAAGGATTCCACGAAAACAGGACAACATGGGCGGATGAATCCAAGTGGAAATGGTGGCCAATACCTCCAGTTATCACACCCCATAGCCAGAATATTTAACAGAGCGAGTTTTCATAGCAAATTTTGAAAAAATTTAAATTTAAAATCTCAAAGGATAATCAAGGATTCCACGAAAACGGGACAACATGGGCGGATGAATCCAAGTGGAAATGGTGGCCAATACCTCCAGTTATCACACCCCATAGCCAGAATATTTAACAGAGCGAGTTTTCATAGCAAATTTTGAAAAAATTCAAACTTAAAATCTCAAAGGATAATCAAGGATTCCACGAAAACGGGACAACATGGGCGGATGAATCCAAGTGGAAATGGTGGCCAATACCTCCAGTTATCACACCCCATAGCCAGAATATTTAACAGAGCGAGTTTTCATATCAAATTTTGAAAAAAATGTTAAACCTCAAATCTCAAAGGATAATCGAGGATTCCACGAAAACGGGACAACATGGGCGGATGAATCCAAGTGGAAATGGTGGCCAATACCTCCAGTTATCACACCCCATAGCCAGAATATTTAACAGAGCGAGTTTTCATATCAAATTTTGAAAAAAATGTTAAACTTAAAATCTCAAAGGATAATCAAGGATTCCACGAAAATGGGACAACATGGGCGGATGAATCCAAGTGGAAATGGTGGCTAATACCTCCAGTTATCACACCCCATAGCCAGAATATTTAACAGAGCGAGTTTTCATAGCAAATTTTGAAAAAATGTTAAACTTAAAATCTCAAAGGATAATCAAGGATTCCACGAAAACGGGACAACATGGGCGGATGAATCCAAGTGGAAATGGTGGCCAATACCTCCAGTTATCACACCCCATAGCCAGAATATTTAACAGAGCGAGTTTTCATACCAAATTTTGAAAAAATTTAAACTTAAAATCTCAAAGGATAATCAAGGATTCCACGAAAACGGGACAAGTGGAAATGGTGGAAAATGGGTTCATTGATTATAATCAATAACCAGGGTATTTAACAGAATGTGTTTGATTGATTTTTCTATTGAAATGAACATACTAAATTATAATCAATGATTTTAGGAAAATGGAACAGTATGAAAAATCCTAAATTTTAGTATAATATGAGCTGTGTGGCATTTTAACTGACTTATTTCAATAATGTTATTAAAGATTTGGTTAATCACGGATATTTTTACTTATAGAAAACATATGTAGATATGAATTGTTAAATATTAGTTTTGACATTTGTGTTAGGAATTCTTTCTTATTATTTAAAAATATATTAAAAAATAATTTTGAGGTGAAAATATGTATTTTTTAAATAATCCAACTAATTAATTGTCGGATAAGACCGGGTACACAATTCCCTACACCACTGCCTAAGCATGAAAAATGATGGATCCATTCATAAATATGTTTTTATGATTTTTAGTGGTCTATATATATAAAATAGGAAGTGTATATATTTGTATGCAAGTATGTTTGTATACATAAAATTTTCACTTAATTATCCTAATATACATGAAAGTAACATAGGCTATAAAACATGTCGATGCGACCAGGGGGAGGGATACCCCCCCCCCCCCATAAGAAGCAAATATTGAGTATCGAATATGTAAAGAGCTATTACAGCGAAAGTCTTAAAATTTTGCAGCTATTGTGCTACTTGAAACACCATTATTGAAAAAATATAGGACTTGTAGGATCAGGGGCCATATAAAGCAAATTTTAATACAAGTGCAACACAAACATCGAAAATTTTGGTAAGATGATATGACCAACTTTGATCTTGTGTTCGGAACAACTGCTTCTCAAAATAAATTAGAATACATTTAAATGGTTTCCATATGAAATTTAATTTAATTATGTTAAGAAATTCCAAAGTTTCAGAATTATTATAACAATATTTAAATGTAAGAAAAACATATGAAATAAATTATTAAAGTTGTCCTTCTCTTTGTGGAAGATTTCTCTCACAAAATTTTTGTAATTAGATTTTTGTTTAAATTTCGTTTACCATTGCCTTTATATTATAAAAATGTTAGCGCTGTAAGGTTTAAGATAAAATTTGTTTCTTATGTTAAATAAAATACATGTTATTGAAGACGCCATATAATTTACAGACTAATGTTATTAATAGATAACAACATTTTATAACTGTAAAATACGTTACTTTAACAAGTAAACAAATATATTGGAATGACTAAAAACGACTATGTAATACACTATAATAATTGTGAACCTATTTTTTTAAAAATAAGTTTATATGTAATTTTTATGTTTTATACATTCATATATAAATGATCAATTTAAAATAATTTTGGAGAGTAATGAAAAATAATGTGAGCGACGTAGGCTTTAACATGTTTTTCGGTGGAACCTATCATCAACAAAAAATCAGTATTTACAAACGTTATCACGAAAATCGACTGAGATTTTGAATTGATGCAAGAATATATACATTATGGGGTCTGAAATAATTCATTCTTAGCGTTACACACAGAATGACAAAGTTAATATTCTCTCTCTACCACTTGTACTGTGGAGCGTATAAAAACAAAAAATATGCTTGTTATAAGCTCAAAACAATTTTCCGGGAAAGGGCCTTATATGGGAGCTACAGCAAAATTCGGACCAAGATTGTTTATATTTATAATATACTTTGATTATAGTTAGAAAAATCATTGTGCTAAATTTTAATGGAATTGATCTTTATTTAAATGTTTTATAAACTCTAATCCGTTTTCCGGGAAATCCCGTTATAGGAAAATTTGGACCGATATAGGGCAAATTAATATAATATCTTCAGAACAGTTAGCAAAATAAATGTGTCGACATTCAATAGAATTGGTCTTTATTTACTCGGGAAGGGGCGTTATAATGGAGCTATATCAAAATATGGACCCATGTTAACAAAATTTATAACACATATTTATATGTTAATAAAATTTATAACATATATTTAAAATAAGTAGAAAATTAACTGTGTCAAATTTCAATAGAATTGGTTCCAATTTAAGAGTTTTATGAGCTATAAATCATATTCCGGGAAAGGGCCTTATATGGGAGCTATATCAAAATATAGACCCATGGTAATAAAATTCATAATATATATTTAAAATAGTTAAAACAATAATTGTGCAAAATTTCAAAAGAATTAGTTCAAATTTAAAAGTTTTATAAGCTATAAATCATATTCCAGGAAAGGGCCTTATATGGGAGCTATATCAAAACATAGACCCATGTTAACAAAATTTATAACACATATTTAAAATAGTTAAAAAATTAATTATGCCAAATTTCAATAGAAATGGTTCAAATTTAAAAGTGTTATAAGCTATAAATCATATTCCGGGAAGGGCATTATATGGGAGCTATATCAAAATATGGACCCATGTTAATAAAATTTATAATATATATTAAAAATAGCTAGAAAATTAACTGTGTCAAATTTCAATAGAATTGGTTCAAATCTTAAAGTGTTATACGCTATAAATCATATTCCGGGAAGAGGCATTATATGGGAGCTATATCAAAATATGGACCAATATTAATAAAATTTATAACATATATTGAGAATGGTTAAAAAATTAGTTGTGACAAATTTCAGTAAATTATCTTAAGAATTGCGGCCCATATGGCACAAAGAGTTTGGGGTGTATCAAAATTTTGCATATTATAGCATATTATAACTTTTTTCCGGTTAATCAGATTTTGATAATTTTTTGCACGATGATGAAGCACGTGCAGTTGTATGCTAAAATTAATTTTTCGTTTAAGTCCAATTACATTTTTAGAAAAAATTATAAGAGTTGATTTTCGAAATTTTGAGGTTGTTTCAGATATCGATCTATAACTTCCTTGCTTATAAACCGATATAGCTGGTTTTAAATAGCAAACTGCTTAGGACAATAACAAACAATGTGGCCAAGTTTTATCGAATTTGGTCAATTATTCTAGGCGTGAGAATGTTTCCAACAGACAGACAGACGGATATAGCTAAATCGACTCAGTTTTTGATTTGATGCAATAATATATATACATTGTTGGGTCTGAGATGATTCCTTCTTGGCGTTACATACAGAATGACAAACTTAATATACCCTCACCACTTGTGGTGGTGGAGGGTATAAAAAGAAAAAAACAATAGTTCTTTTTCGAAGAGGTTATCACAGACATCGGTCTTTAACTTTTTTGTGTATGAACTAATATAGCTGGTTTTATATATGAAACTGTTTAAGACAATAACAGACAGCGTGGCCAAATTTCGCTGAATTCGGAGAATTATTGTAGGCGTAAGAATTCTGTCTGAGATGATTCCTCCTAGGCTTTACACACGGAATGCCATAGTTAATATACTCTCATTACCACTTGTGGTGGTAAGTCCGTCTGTCTGTCTGTTGGAAACATTCTACCGCCTAGAATAGTTGTCCGAATTCAATAAAACTTGGCCAAATTGTTTGTTATTGTCCTAAGCAGTTTGCTATTTAAAACCAGCTATATCGATTCATAAGCAAGGAAATTATAGACCGAAATCTGAAACAACCTCAAAATTTCGAAAATGAACTCTTATAATTTCTTCTAAAAATGTAATTGGACTTAAAAAAAATTAATTTTAGCATACAATTTCACGTGCTTCAACAAAATCTGATTAAAAGGAAAAAAGTTATAAGCTATAATTGATACACCACAAACTCTTTGTGTCATATGGGCCGCAATTTTAAGATAATTTACTGAAATTTGTTACATATACTTATTTTGATACAATAATAAATCCAAAGAAGTCATATTGTTCTGGGATCATTAATTGACCCAACTCCCATATAAGGACCCTTCCCATAATATGATTTATAGCTTATAAAACTTTTAAATTTGAACCAGTTCTTTTGAAATTTGGCAAAATCAATTTTTTAACTATTTTAAACCGGAAAACCGGTTTGAGCCTATAAAACAATCAAATAAACACTAATTTCATTGGAACTCGGTACAATGTATTTTTTAACTATTTTTATTGTATATTTTTAGTTAGAACAATCTCGGTTTATATTTTGATGTAGCTCCCATATCAGGCCCCTCACCGAAAACAGTTTTCATCTTATAAAACGTGTATATAAAGACCAATTCTATTGAAATTCGCACTATTATTTTGCTAACTGTTCTGAAGATATTATATTAATTTGCCCTATATCGGTCCACATTTAAATAAAGATAAAACATTTAAATTAAAATTTAGCACAATAATTTTTCTAACTATAATCAAAGTATATTATAAATATGAACAATCTTGGTCTAAATTTTGCTGTAGCTCCCATATAGGACTCCTTCCCGGAAAACAGTTTTGAACTTATAACAAGCATATTTTTTGTTTTTATACGCTCCACAGTACAAGTGGTAGAGAGAGAATATTAACTTTGTCATTCTGTGTGTAACGCTAAGAATGAATTATTTAAGACCCCACAATATATATATTCATGACTTCAAATCAAAATCTCAGTCGATTTTCGTCGATCTCTCTGTCTGCTCATATCCAAAAAGAAAAAAGGCAGTTCAGTAGAAAAATTTTTCAGCCAAAATTGTAACTAATTTTATGACTAATTTAGTATTGTGTTATATACTATATACATTTGTGGGTGTATGTGTATCTATGGAACCTAACGTATTAACTTTACACGAATTTGTGGTGGAGAGTATTGAAGATTCGGCATAGCCGAATATAGCCTTCTTACTTGTTGTTATTACATTTTTAGAATAAAACAACAACAATAAGATAAATTGCTGCAAGATTTTTTGTGTGCTTGTTTATATATGCAAGCACATTTTTTTTCTTCTTTTGATTTCTTCTCAACAATTTCGCAATTTTGAGGAGTAAAGAAATAATCATCTTTTTACTCTTAGCTGAAGGAAGAGTAATATAATCTATAAACAAAAATTAAAATTTTAATCGAAAAAAGAGTTTTATATTTTTTAATCTTCTCTAAATAAGAGTAAAAATAAAGATCATTTCAAAATTAAAATTTTGCTCTGAGCTTGGAAGAGCACAAGTTGCTTAGAACGATGGACTACATTCGAAAATGGCAACATCCGATGTTTTATCTCAGGTCAGGTGTAGGAGAAGGCGGTATTCACCAGGCTCATTCCGTTAAGTATATCCTTTCATATTGTAATGTCTTAATGGAATCCCGGATTACTCTTCCATATTTGAGATTTTAAGTTTAACATTTTTTCAAAATTTGGTATGAAAACTCGCTCTGTTAAATATTCTGGCTATGGGGTGTGATAACTGGAGGTATTGGCCACCATTTCCACTTGGATTCATCCGCCCATGTTGTCCCGTTTTCGTGGAATCCTTGATTATCCTTTGAGATTTTAAGTTTAACATTTTTTTCAAAATTTGGTATGAAAACTCGCTCTGTTAAATATTCTGGCTATGGGGTGTGATAACTGGAGGCATTGGCCACCATTTCCACTTGGATTCATCCGCCCATGTTGTCCCGTTTTCGTGGAATCCTTGATTATCCTTTGAGATTTTAAGTTTAACATTTTTTCAAAATTTGCTATGAAAACTCGCTCTGTTAAATATTCTGGCTATGGGGTGTGATAACTGGAGGTATTGGCCACCATTTCCACTTGGATTCATCCGCCCATGTTGTCCCGTTTTCGTGGAATCCTTGATTATCCTTTGAGATTTTAAGTTTAACATTTTTTTCAAAATTTGCTATGAAAACTCGCTCTGTTAAATATTCTGGCTATGGGGTGTGATAACTGGAGGTATTAGCCACCATTTCCACTTGGATTTATCCGCCCATGTTGTCCCGTTTTCGTGGAATCCTTGATTATCCTTTGAGATTTTAAGTTTAAATTTTTTCAAAATTTGGTATGAAAACTCGCTCTGTTAAATATTCTGGCTATGGGGTGTGATAACTGGAGGTATTAGCCACCATTTCCACTTGGATTCATCCGCCCATGTTGTCCCATTTTCGTGGAATCCTTGATTATCCTTTGAGATTTTAAGTTTAACATTTTTTTCAAAATTTGATATGAAAACTCGCTCTGTTAAATATTCTGGCTATGGGGTGTGATAACTGGAGGTATTGGCCACCATTTCCACTTGGATTCATCCGCCCATGTTGTCCCGTTTTCGTGGAATCCTCGATTATCCTTTGAGATTTGAGGTTTAACATTTTTTTCAAAATTTGATATGAAAACTCGCTCTGTTAAATATTCTGGCTATGGGGTGTGATAACTGAAGGTATTGGCCACCATTTCCACTTGGATTCATCCGCCCATGTTGTCCCGTTTTCGTGGAATCCTTGATTATCCTTTGAGATTTTAAGTTTAACATTTTTTCAAAATTTGCTATGAAAACTCGCTCTGTTAAATATTCTGGCTATGGGGTGTGATAACTGGAGGTATTGGCCACCATTTCCACTTGGATTCATCCGCCCATGTTGTCCCGTTTTCGTGGAATCCTTGATTATCCTTTGAGATTTTAAGTTTAACATTTTTTCAAAATTTGCTATGAAAACTCGCTCTGTTAAATATTCTGGCTATGGGGTGTGATAACTGGAGGTATTAGCCACCATTTCCACTTGGATTTATCCGCCCATGTTGTCCCGTTTTCGTGGAATCCTTGATTATCCTTTGAGATTTTAAGTTTAAATTTTTTCAAAATTTGGTATGAAAACTCGCTCTGTTAAATATTCTGGCTATGGGGTGTGATAACTGGAGGTATTAGCCACCATTTCCACTTGGATTCGTCCGCCCATGTTGTCCCGTTTTCGTGGAATCCTTGATTATCCTTTGAGATTTTAAGTTTAACATTTTTTTCAAAATTTGCTATGAAAACTCGCTCTGTTAAATATTCTGGCTATGGGGTGTGATAACTGGAGGTATTAGCCACCATTTCCACTTGGATTTATCCGCCCATGTTGTCCCGTTTTCGTGGAATCCTTGATTATCCTTTGAGATTTTAAATTTAAATTTTTTCAAAATTTGCTATGAAAACTCGCTCTGTTAAATATTCTGGTTATAGGGTGTGATAACTGAAGGTATTGGCCACCATTTACACTTGGATTCATCCGCCCATGTTGTCCCGTTTTCGTGGAATCCTTGATTATCCTTTGAGATTTTAAGTTTAAATTTTTTTCAAAATTTGATATGAAAACTCGCTCTGTTAAATATTCTGGCTATGGGGTGTGATAACTGGAGGTATTGGCCACCATTTCCACTTGGATTCATCCGCCCATGTTGTCCCGTTTTCGTGGAATCCTCGATTATCCTTTGAGATTTTAAGTTTAACATTTTTTTCAAAATTTGCTATGAAAACTCGCTCTGTTAAATATTCTGGCTATAGGGTGTGATAACTGGAGGTATTGGCCACCATTTCCACTTGGATTCATCCGCCCATGTTGTCCCGTTTTCCCGAAATCCTTGTTTTTTGTCAGTATTCTGATTGTGCAGAGCTCTGTTAAACCGTTAACAGAGCTCTGTTAATTGGTTAACAGAGCTCTGTTAAGTGAAAAGGTTTGTGTCTAGGATCAAATTTTAAAATTTATCTTCACACACATCAAAACTTGACGCTTTTATTTCAAATTAATGGTGGAGGGTATTAAAGATTCGTCATAGACGAATATAACATTATTTCTCATTAATAAAATATTTAATTTTATTTTATTTTTTATAAAAAATAAATTTAAAAATAATATAAATTAATACTCACTATGTATTTTCATTGAAAAACTTTACCACACAATATGGTACACGTTTTAAATGTTTTATCAAACCCTCTGGATGACGATTTGGTCCAGTCACTTCACCCGGCCACCAATTATTGCCCAATTTAACCCATACTATATCACCATCCTTATAGACTTTGTCCTCAGACATATTGATTTTTTGTTTTTGTTTTTTTTTTTTTAAGTTTTGCCCTTCTTATATAATTAATTATCTAATTAAATTATTTCCTTAATAAGTTTATATATATTAACTGACAATGTTGAGTTGTTGATTTGTCTATATAGACAGATTCATATGCGATGGATTTACATTTTTATTATTGTTTTTTTATGCTGTAAAAATAATTTTAAATTAATAAATTTTTATTTAATATTTTAAATAATAATTTCATTAAATACAAAAGTTTTTAAAATTACAGCATCTTTTTTTTTAAAGAGAGAGAATTTTTTCAACAAATTTTAACTTTTATAAATAACAAATTACATAGCAAAAGTTTGGAATACTTATCTTTTCCTTGAGGAATCTGCATGACAATTATCCTGTTTGTAATAAAGTTTTGTAATTATATATTTCCTTTTTAATTGAAATTTATTTCATTGGAAATTTACCGCAGTCTGGTGTTTTTGCTTGTTGAGGTTATGTTATGTCTACAAAACACGGCTGCATACATATATTTTATGTATGCAGGACCGATTCTCGTAAAATTTGGTAAATTAATTTCCTTTTAAATTAATCTTAAATATATCAATATCATCACAATAAGCAGTGAGATCGAAAAATTCTTAACACACTATTTCCATTAAAACTTTCAATCCAAGTATTATTTAACTTTATTTTATCAATTTTACCTTTGTAAAACATATCAGTTGTTATGTTGAATGTCAAACTAGTTAAGAGTGTCCTTACTTGATCCTACAAAAAATTGACCAAACATTCAAAGATCAAACTATCAAACTGTTTCCAATGTTATTAAACAGTACGGGAAGAACTTGTCCATTGATAGTAAGCCTGTTCACGTAGAAGATATAGTCGACATTATGTGAAGAGCTTCCAACACATCCCGGTAGGAAAGCAGCCTGGTTAACTAAATGTTCGGATTATTTGGTACAAAAATAAAAGCTAATGCAGGTTTAAAAGTATATTAAGTTCAAAATGTTTCCGACAAGAATGCTCCTAAAAATATAGAGGCCAAAAACAGAGCACGGAATTTAAGGTCAAGTTTTCTTAAAAATATTCTTGTTTCATAATAGAGTCCACAACTTATGATCGGGTAGATTTTTCGCAACTTTATGGTCAAAAATCAAAGATACGTTGCTGAAGTTAAAATTTCCCAAAAGGTTATTGGCGTGGCAAGCGATGCGGCAGTAATTTAATTTGTTTCGTTTTTATTAAACTAATACGTTTTACCCGGTGCGATTTATTGCACGAAATTTCTGCTCAGTTCTAGATCACGAAAGTCATTGGGACCAAATTTGGAAATTCTTGTTTTTGTTTTATTTAGGTATTCGTTAATCAATGTTTGATTTCTATGGGGGATACATCTCCCCTTGGTCCTATCTGTCCTACATTTTGTCCAGTGTTGAGACCAAATAAATATTTGATTTGTATGGGGCTAACTCTTCCCCTTGGTCCTATATGCCCTACACTTTGACCAGTAAAACAATTTTTTTAAGAAAGTTGTTGGGACCAAATGTCCAAAACTCTCGCTGTTATATTTCTTTTGATATTCGATAATCAATATTTACTTTGTATGGGGGGTACTCCTCGCCTTTTTATAGCCTATGTTACTTTCGGGTTTATAGGACTCGTTTTGTGAAAACGTTACATTAGCCCAGCAGTTTTGAAGTCTATACGTTACATACATACCTACATATACACACACATCCTATTATATATATAAAGGTAGATAATTATTTATGTATGTTAAGAAATTTTTCGATCATACTCCTTATTTCATGGGCAATTATGTCGTTACGCCGAAGTTCTGTTTAGATTTTAAATTAACTCACCGTTTAATTGAAAATATATAAACAAAATACATACGTTTGTGTTTAATTTTAAAAATTTATTCTGTCATTTTAAATATTTAATAATAAATTAAAAGATTTTAAGTTAAATATTATTAAAACGCAAAGAAAAAAATAATTAAATTATTTATTTGATTATTTTATTTATTATTGAAATTGCAAAAAATAATAATAATAAAAATTGATAAATGACAATATTAAATTTTATTTATTTAAAATAAATGATTTATTTTTAATTTTATTATAAAGTTATATTAATTATATATTTATATAATCTGAGACACAATCAAATGTTTACAATTTAGGATTACTTTTCACTTTATTTTCTGTAAGTTTAAGGTACAATTAAAAGAATTAAGAAAATATATATTTTAAATATAAAATAAAAATTATAATTATGTTAAGTAAATTTTTTTTGGTATTTTTATTTATTTAATAATAAGTTTACATTGAATTAATTTTAATAAATTTATAGTTTTTAATAAAAGTTTACAATAATTTTCAGTCGAAAAGTCTTGTCTCCGTAAATTGAGCACAAAATGAAATTAACATTTATAAAAACAGTATTTTTATAAAGAAAAAGGAAATTTTACTTTTTTACAAAAAAAAAAAAAAGGCAGAAAAAAATTTGAAATTAATTTTTTTAAGAAATATTTTATATATATATTGACACCAAGTTTAAAATTACAGAAATAAAAAATGCGAAAACAAAAAAAAAATATAAAATTATTTAGTTAACAAAGTTCTTTATCAGTCATTCATTCTGTATTTAAAGTGTTTTGCTAAGAATATATCGCTCGTTTGCTGCAAGATTGTAATAACTCAAAATTTGCAAGTTTCGACTTAACATAGGGAATAATGTATATGATTATGTAGTGAATTCATATATCAGACAGGATTTTAACAAATATGTGTATATTATTCCGATTGTACATCGGTAATTAGGTATTTTTAAAATTAAAAAGATTTCATTAATGAACTCCAAAAAATATGTTTCTGTCAAAACATAAATTTTTTGAGTTATGACTACCTTGCAGCAAATGAGCATTATAACATTTCAAATTTCATTAAAATGATTTTTTCTTAGAAAAATATTTATTATAAATTGTTTTTAAGCAAAAAAAAGGCTAAAAACTAAAGACAGTTTTCTAGTGATTTTAATAACTGTCTTTAATTTTATATTATTTAGTTTGTTTCTCTATTTTAATTAAAATTTTTAATATGATATTCTAACTATGATGTGTGTGTAAAATTTAAGTTTTATATAAAATTTTTCAACATTTTAATGGCACCAGAGTAATAAAATAATATGATTTTTTTCAAAGGTATGATACTTTTTACCTCGGTTCAAATTTTAATGGCAAAGCCATCTGTTAAAGTAATGTGAACATTAAATGAAATTTTAGGCAACAAAGGTTTTTGTAGATACAGTTTGTCAAATATATTCTCGCTTTCATAAAAAAATTGAAAATTTTTAACTTCAGTTATAAATTTCAACTGAAAATCCTTTAATTATCCATTTTTTCGACACACGTTTCATTGCTAAAATATTCACGCACAAAAAAATCTCATTTGAAAACATTCAAATTTTTTCGAAAATTTTTTACAGTTCTTCTTTATAAATTTCAGAGAATAAGTAAGTTCCCTACAAAATTAATGCCTTGAAAGTCACTGATCTCATAACTATATGTAAAAAGTGGATAAAGAACAAGTTTCGAAGATTCGGATCATTTCAACAAATTTAAGGCAAATGAGTTAGGGAAATCGATGATGATGTTATTTTCTCCTATCAGGATTTCATAATTTCCCATGTCGAAAATTAAGAAAACCCCAGTTTAAAACTATATACAGGTTGGTTAAATTGAACTGAAAGCAATTTCGGCGAAACAAATTTTAATTATTAATTTTTCTGAAAAAAAAATCCAGACAGAACTTAATCATCAATTCCGAATGGCAAAATCAAGTTTCATTTTTTTCTGATTGTTTTCCAAGATATTAGTGGAGAATGTTTCGAGATTTAGTTACAAATTTGCATAGGATTCGTGTGATATACCTCACCCATAGTCATTTTTGGCAATGCTCCTCCATATATACTAATGATGTAAAGGTTCGAAAGCACTAACTTTAATTCGCACGTTTATACTTCAACTAGCTTGTGGATGGTTTCAACTCTGGGCTTTTTTCAATTTCTTACTGAGATATGGTATTATATATGAGACTGTTTGTTAATGATGACATAAGATCGTTTTTCTTGACGTATTTACTCTTGCAAATAATTGAATTTTAAACTTGCCTCTTCCAAGGAATATTTACATTTTTATTTTTTTACAGAAGGAATATATTTTTATCCCTTAAAAAATGCATTTCATTCTTACAAGAACAAGAACTGCAAATAATTAGATGAACATTTTTAATGTTTTCATATTTTTTGACACTTTTCAACAAGAGTAATTTTTTAATTGTTGTTGTAATGTGTCCGCCTTTTTGGAAACTAAATTTATACAGGAAAAACTAGTAATTAAAGAATTTTTAATTGAAATTCATAAATAAAGTTGAAATTTGTCATATTTCTGTAAGAGTGCAAAGGTTTATTTGACAAACTGTATATATTTTTGTCATTGTGGTAATAAAAACATCTGATACTAAAATTTTCTTTCATATTTTTAATTAATTTAAATTTTAAAAGGGGGGGGGGAGTTAATAAAAACGTTTAATATTACTAAAGTAATTTGACAATTTAAAGTCTCCACAAAAATTTTGACTAGAAAAACATAATTATTTAAAATTAATATTTAAATTTCAACAAAATTTTGTAAAATCTTAATAATTCTTTTTACTTAATGACAAAGAATCAGTAATTTTTAAAATTACCATCACTTGTCTTATTGCCCCTTAAAAAATAACTAAATTAAAATTTAAACAAAAATTAATAAAAAATAAATATTGAAAAATTTCTGTCATTAAAAAAAAAATAGAAAACAAAATTAAAATTTCTTTAGACTTAAAATCACACACTTTTTCCGTTTCTTTTTTATTTTCTCCAATTTGTAAACGATGATTGAATTTCTTTCGATTTATAATGTATTATAACGATTTATATGAAACTGAGCCAGCAGTTCACGTCTTTTTAGAACGCGTTTTTCTTGGCCCTGACGATGTCACTGATTGATGACAATGTCATTGTTATTATTGTTGTTGGTGGTATTGGTGTTGGTGGTGTTGTTTGTGTCTGAGGATACGGATGTAACTAGACAATTGCCTATGATACCGCCATTAGTCGCCTTAGTCACATCATCGCCCACAATCAACACCTTACCCACACCATCAGGAGCTACCAAATCACCGCTTAATCCATCAAGACCAAGTGAAACATCTCCTGGTATTTTTGGTTTAGGACGATGCGTATCGACTGCATCGATAGGCAATTTGATATGTTCCACTTTACAGCCATAGGCCACGGGAGTCAATTTAATGACCGTATGTAGGGGCACATACAAATAGGGCAACTCATCGGCCGATTTATCAAGGAAGTAGGCAAACAAACAACGTAACACAGCCTGATGTGAGACTACCAAAACATTGCCTTGTCGTTCCAATTCCATGATGACTGGTTCTAAACGTGCCACTAAATCTTCATAACTTTCTCCGCGTGGATAACGATAGGCAAACTTGTTTTGATCTCTAGCTTTAAATTCTTCAGGGAATTTTTCTTTGATTTGTTCATAAGTCATTTCTTCACAATGGCCAGCATCGATCTCGTTAAGGGCCTTCCAACGTTCTTGGGGAGCTTTAACATCGGCCACCGTTTGGATGGCTCTCTTCATCCAAGAGGTCCAAACACGTAAGCCTTCAATCTTTTGTTGTTCAATATAAGCTGATAAAGCCTTGGCATATAAACGTCCGCGTTCACTTAAATTGGAATCACCACCTATTAAGCCCTTAAGATTATGTTCTGACTCACCATGACGTGAGAGATAAATGGTCCTGGGTGTTATGTGTATATTCATTAAATAATAAACAATACGAGACTCTACATGACCTTCGTTATTGTAAACAACAACTTTCTTGCCAGCATTGTAGATTTTCATAAAGCTTAAATGCGACTCCTTGACCTCATCAATAGGTTGATACCGTTCTTCGTAATGCTCTATGCGTTGCAGGAAATCACGCACTACCAAGTCGGTATTCATATTGATGTAATCTGGTGAACTTACTTTAACTTCCTTGATGTTTTGCTCAATAATGGAGGGATCATCACAAATTGATTCGACAAAGAACAAACGGAAGCCATGTTGCTTCACAACGATCTCATGTATTAACTTACGTCTTTCGTAGGTGGAATTGGTGGCATCGAATACAGCTACACTACCCTGACCACTCAAAAGCCATTCACAGGAATCATGCAAGGCTTGGTTGGCACAACGATTGCGTATGGCCATAGCTTC
Organism: Cochliomyia hominivorax; assembly: GCA_004302925.2. Taxonomy (NCBI): domain Eukaryota; kingdom Metazoa; phylum Arthropoda; class Insecta; order Diptera; family Calliphoridae; genus Cochliomyia; species Cochliomyia hominivorax. Next base: position 62,842,055 of record PYHX02000495.1, on the reverse strand, counting down.
TTCATTGTCGGCACGGAAGAACTCATGGGATTTGTAGGCGCTAGTGGCATGACGACGATATTCTCCCAAGTTAAAGACCCTAGTGGCAATACCAATCCAGTTTAGATAACGAGCAAGTTTCTTGGAGATGAAAGTTTTACCTCTGGCTGGCAAACCGACCATGGCAATAACGTGAGGAGTGGACACGTCAGATATGGCACGTTCGCCTCGTATAGGAAATGGTTTAGTCATCACAGTCTCCGAGGTGGGAGGTAAAAGTTTACGTAATTCATCGGGCATTTCGCTGGGACAGACATGCAACTCGTTTTCTATGGCAAGATCGGCGGTTTTCTTGAGCTGATTAAGCGAAGTGGTGCGCACACGTAAGGAAGGTGAGGTGTTGTAGGGCATATCCATGATGCTGGTAGCTGTCACAGATCTTACTAAAGTCGAATGTGGGATGTGCTGGACGACAGCGGCGTTAGCTGTGGAGGAAAGTAGTAGGGAATTTAAGAGGGTCAGTTGGGTTTGTGATTCTTGATTTTTGAGTTTTTGTTTAATTTGCTCAAAAGTTGGATAAGAACAACAGGAATTGGTACAGGTTTCCTCTGCCTCTACTCTGGGAGAGGTAGACAAGCTACCACTACCACATGAGTTCTGAGCAGTGGTTGGCGAAAAATTCAATGAAATTCCCGCAAAGGGCGAGGACGGTGGGGATGGGGTGTTAGAATTGCTAGCTGAGGGCGGAGGTGTAGGCGGAGTAGGTGGAGGCGTGGGTGAGGTAGGAGCTAAGGTATGCAATAATGTTGTCTGTTGTAATGTTATGGTAGCAGCAGAAGAAGAAGATGATGAAGATGACTCTGATGCCAACGGTAATGAAGTTGCCGCTGAAGGTGGTGTTAATGTAGTTGATGATGATGTTTTTGATGAATTGTTGCTTAAAGCACACGTTACTGGAAATGTTGGTGTTGGTGATGATGATGATGAGGGTGTTGGTGATGTTTGTAATGAATGTGAATTTAATGCAGACGATATTGATGATGATGTAGATGATGATGATATTAATGAGGATGATGATGATGAAGATGATGCGATTGCCGTTTTATGTTGAATATTATTCATATATGTAGCGTTTTATTTAACAGGTGTCAAAAAAGAAATATATATATATTGAAATATTAAATGAAATACAAGATTTCTCTGCAATTGTTAGTAATTGAAAAACAGGCCTTTTTTTCTTTTCTCGAAAATATTTCCAAAGACAAGACTTTTTTTGTTTGTTTACAAACTACAATAATAATTAAGTATAATTGTTCTCTAATAAAAATACAGTTTATAAAAATAAAATATATTTAATAGATCTCTCTCTCTCTCTCTCTCTTTGTGTATCACTCCTCTTCTCTAGGTCTCACTTCCAAAAATAATATCACAATCGTTTTGGCCTTCGTATAGGGAAGGTGGCGAATTCCTTTCTTAATCCAACAACAAAAATATCTCAATAATTTCTATAAAAAGCGAAAAAATAAACTTAAACATAAATTGTTTAGTTCAGTACAATTTTTTATTTTTTTTCAAATCGTTCGGATCGGTAATGGTTTGGATTGGTTCACAAACAATAAGTCACTCTCCTTTCTTTTCTCTTTTAAGCGATATTTCATATACTAAATATATCACAGCACACGCTCTTGGTTCTCGTAGTGGGGCAGTCTTAAAACAATATATTTTTTGTTTCTTTCGATATATCTTTTTTGATATTTTTTCTTAATTTTTTTTTAGTCGAAAACAAAAAATTATTTCTCTCACTATTTATTCTCTTTATAAAACAAGTTTGCTTTTCTGCAAATAAAATTATTAAGAAATAAAAGATAAAATATTGATTTAAACAAATTTTTGTTTTTTTTTATAAAAAAAGAGTGATAAATTTGAAGAAATAATTGTATGACTTTCTAAAAGAGAATTAAAGGTAGCGCAATATGTTGAAGGAAAAAAAAAACAAGAACCCATTTAAATAAAAAATAATAATAAAAAATAACAAAAATTCAGAAATAAAAATGCAAATAAATAATTCAGAAATATATTTATTATTATTTACAAATATACACATTTAATTAATTTTTGTTTAAATATCAAAATAATTAAAACTGATGCAAATTAATTAAATTCCTTTTTCCAAGATTTAAATCTTCTAATGAAGTAGAAAAATATTTGACATTTTAATCGTGCAGATTTAAAATATTAAGAAGCGTCATTTCAAAATTTAAGGATTAAAAAATTCATGTACCATTTAACAACTAATTTTATTCAACAAACTCTATAAGTAATACCCTACATCAAATTGTTGGTTTTGAATGATTGCTAAGAAGAATTTATGAACAGCCCTCGTATAATTGCATTTCTTATTAATGCTGATTTATGCAATCGATTATAATAATTCACATTTATGTGAAATTTATTTGTTTCAAAAGAATTTTTCTGGAGGGTTACATGGGAGTTATAAAAAATGTATGGACCGACAGTAGTTCAATTTCGCACAGCGGTTTTGGCTGATATTTATCTTAATTAAACTAAATATATTTTAGAATACTCACGTACATGTGCGATTTGTGAGTTTGAAGATAATATTTGGAAGGCTGGTTATATGGGTTCTATGTTATATAATGGACCGATGCTTGTATAATTAAGAATATAATAAGACTAAAATTCGCAAATTTTAGTTAAAATCGTTTAATATTTTGGAATTTTATGGACTAAAAAATACATTCCAGGTGACATTTTTATGGGGCCTATATGAAATAATGGATCAAACATAACCAATTTCAATAGACATCGTCCTTGGGCCAAAATAATATTACGTGCCAAATTTAATTAGATATCTTTAAAACTGCGACCTGCACTTTCAAATAAGCTTTACAGCGATAGCCAGTCGGACGGTCAAGCTTAATTCTACTCAGGAAATGATTGTGGGTCAAACGGTATATTTTAAAGTGGTGGTGGGATTATTTTTCCGGCCGTTACAAACATCTGCACAAATGCATATTAACCCCACCAACTATAATGGTAAAGAGCATAAAAAAACTTTAATCAATCCTGTTCCAGGGAACGACTATTTTATCTCTAATTTAAAATCAAAGTCTTATGGTACTAGATTGAATTTTATTAGATGATAAATAATTATTCCAATTGTTTGCAATTATTTTAACATATTTTAAATATAAAAAACTTGTGTTCGACTTGTTCAATGAATTCTCAAAATATTGTAAAACTCTATTTTGAAACCATTAGAAACCCTTAACTCTCATTAAACTCTTCTCGAAGAATTATTTCTTAAGCCACTTTGGAAAACTAACCGATCCTGTGATGTCCAATTTCGATGATTTCAATTTCAATATAGTATAGCTACATATTTAATTATTAACTAAGGAGTGAGATCGAAAAATTCTTAACACACGTGTTTTATTAGAATTTTATTAGAAATTTTAGTCCAAGCTTCTACAAAAAGGTGTCCAAACATTCAAAGGTCTACCGTCAAATTCTTTCCAATGTTATTAAATAGTACCGATCGAACTTGTGCGTTAATAGAAAACCTAGTTCTGTTAGAAGAAAAGGTCCATATGATATTGCTGATGCTCAAGGGAATGTTGAAAAAAGTTTTGGGCCCTAAGCACTCAAAATTTCAGAAGAGGTCCTTGGTTTGACAAGCAATATGCAGTTGCGACAAAAGAAGTCAATCAATTGGGCTCTTTAAATATCGCAATTCACATCAAGTAATGCTTATGAAGAAGGCTGATTTCATGCATAAGACTTGATAATGCGTCCATAATTTTTGACATGACTTGGTATCATGTCACAATTGTAAATAAAACCTTGAGTGATAGAAGAACAATAATGTGGTCCGTGTCCATGGAGAGATATAGGACTCTTGTTAAAAAAGAATTGTAATTAAATGGTCGCATTTAGGGGAAATGAACTACCTGTTTGAGCAAAATGACAGAAGGCACTATAAAAATGTTAATGGATCGGTTTTGGAAAAAAATTTCATCACTAGTGATTACAATTATGAATATATTTTTTAATAATATTAAACTTTATGACTAAACTTTAAGTTTAATAATTTCGTTTTTAATAACATATATGTATGTTAAGAATTTTGATCTCACTCCTTAATTCACAATGATCGTGTTCATAGTCATAAAGACGATAGGTTTACTCCCAGGCCAAGCTTATGTTATAATGAATAATAGACAGCCTACTAGTCTTCGTATGTATACTTTAGTAAACCTGTGTACCTTCTAATAAAATATATTATTTATTTTGAAAATTCTAAATGTTATTAAAAATATTCATTAATATAATTATTATTTACTTTACATAGAATTTCACAAAACCATCTGATCAGGTTGGAAAATATCAATTTAAAATATGAATTCTGAATGTGAAAAGTATACATACGATTCGTTACTTGTGCTTTTTTATGAGGAGGATCAAAATTATTCCTAATTTTATATGATTTTAATGATTTATAGAAATTAATCGTTGTGTTCCCACAAGTTCCAATAAAAATGAAAATTTTGCCAGAAAATTCAATTCAAAGTTTTGAAAAATTCATTCACTATATTTTCTTATATTGCGATAAAGCGAAAATATTTAATTTTTTGGATTTAAGGCACAATGAATTTAATTTAATTTCAAAAAAAAAAAAAACTTTTTATAAAATTAATGGCAAAAACAAATTATGTTTAATATATATTTACACATACTGTTCATGTTAAGACGTAGCAAATCAATATGGTATTAATAATCGGTGGAATCTCTCCTCAAACGAATACTTCACCGTATAAAAACAAAATTAAAACTAAACTTTGTAAACAATATTTGAGGTTTATTTATGAAAAAAATAAACAAATAAACAAGAAAAATTAAGTTAGAATAATAAGAAGAATAAAATATGTTCGATTAAGACGAATATTAAATACCCTTAACAGAGAAATAGGGTTAACTCTCTCTCTCTCTTTACCCTCTCTTTGTCGCTAGCAAATATGATTTAGCCTTTGCAATTCACCTCTAAAGAATAAATTTGAATAAAAATTTTTAGAATCAATTTCTTTTTCTACTAAACCGATTTTATTAATTATAAATTTTGCTGATCTGTGGAAGGTATCAAAACACCATCATATGATATTTATTTGTTAGGGACTAAACGTGCCAACAACATATATGGCAATTATATGGGAGCTAGAGGACCCTATTAAAATTTCGCACATAGAATTTTTGCTTATGTCCTTTATAATTTCACCTATTTTTATCACAATATCAACTTATATGTGGAATTTTAACCCTTTGAAGTGATATTTGGAAGGGGAGATTTGTGTGGGACTATTCGGTACATCATGCATGTGTGTGTGTGTTAAATATCTTTAAAATTGTTTTATAAAAGAACTTAAAAACCCATTCCAAGAGGACATCATCAATAATTTTAATAGGCATCGTCCTTTAGCTAAAATAGTGATAATATATGCCAAGTTTAAACAAGGTACATCTAAAATTGCGACCTGCATTTTGTTCACAAGGTTTACATGGACAGCCAGCCAGAGAGTGATTCTGAATACTTAAAAGTGATCGCAGCTATATTTTGTCTGTTTGGTGTAGGGAATAAAAAATAGCTATAAATCTGCAGCTTCCGAACGGCGAATATTTATAGCTCAAACAAATTTACCTCCTTTTTTTAAATTAACGTAAATTCTATTTTTTCGAAAATGCAAAAAATTAAGGTGATTTTTTTAATAAAGGTGAAAGGTATTCGATAAAATAATTAGGATCCTGTATAGCATAAAAACTTGGCCGAGTTCGTGAAATCAAAGTTTTTTTGAAAGCTAATTATCACCATAAAATATAATCAACCCATACGACAGGACTAACCGAATTCTCTTATACTTAAAAAATCAGTTTAGATATAAGAATCTGGATCAATTTAATTTTTTTATGGCCCGATCTGTTCAAGTTTAGAACTCTGTGGAATAGCCCTTGTTAGATTCTTAATTCCAATTCAAAATCTGAAACTCATTCAAACGTTGTTTAATACTGTAAGACAGGGGTTTTGCCTTTCGGAAGTAACAGATTTATTTCAAATATAAATGAAGCTGCTACTTCTGGTACAACAAACTTAACATACCCTCACATTATAGAGAAGTGTATATAAGAATTGTTTTGAATTAAAACAAATTCCGATTTCTATCTATAAACTTGTTATGAAATATAAAATTTCTAAAATTTTATTTGGAGAAAAAAAATTGTAAACAACTTTGAAATTCTTTGTTCGGGACCCTTAATTTATTTATAAAAAAAAAAAAAAAAAAAAAAAACTGGAAATTTTTTTAATTAAACATTAATTAATTTTTTTGTTCTATAAATAAAAACAACAAAAACTATAACATTAGTAAGATTAAATGAAAATAAAACTAAACTAAAGGGGAATTTTTTATGCCAATTTTATGGGAATTCGAAAATAATTGAAACAAAAAAAAAAAAACAATATTTTCACTTACGTTTCTTATATAAAAATTACAAAACAACAAATTTAAAAATTTAACTAATTTAAATTTTATTTACAAAACACTGCTTTTGTTGTAGCCATAAAATTTATATTATAAATGTTAATTTTATTTTATTTTGGAATATTTTCTGTTTTTATTAAACGATGAATCGATGAAACACGTGGCACACACTGGGTCGCACTGACTGACTGACTGCTAAATGTTTATTTGCCAAGTGTCAACTAACAACTAAATAGAAAAAATTTTCAGTTTTCACTCACAATCTGAAAAAATATATATACACATATATACATATATCTATGTATATAGCATTCCAGAGTGAATCGTAAAAAAAGTCCAGCTCACAAATAATAGAAATGAAAATAAAAAAAAACAAAAAACAAAATAAAAAGCAACAAAATTATAAATAACAAAATATTGAATTTGATTATATTTATAAATCAGTGTGTTTGTTGTATGTTTATTTAAGAAATATATACAGATATATATTTTTTAAAAAATATGAAAATATATTTTTGATCAAAACATTAATACGCACAGGAGGTAAAATTTATATAAGAAGAAAATAAATGCGTAAAGAAAAATAGTGATGCTCCATATAGATCATTTCAGAAACTTATTTTAAAAACAAAACTTATTATTCTGCTAAAAAATCAAGAGAAACTGAAATGAAACCAAAAATAATGAACTATAGAGGGGTCATGAACGAACAAATTATACGTCACACTACACTAAAGGCATTATATAGGAAGCTATAAGAAAATTACAAAACGACTCAAGGAACTGCTGATAGTTAAAATTATATCTTATTACAGTTATAAATCAATCCATAAATCGAATCAGTATTTGCAGTTAATGTAGAACTTAGGACTAAAGTACATTAAAGTTCCATTTCCAAGAAATAACAGTATTATACTATTTGTCCAGCAAATTTTTCATGGTTGTCCTATACTATTTCCTGTTCAATGCTAAAAATGATAATAAATTTAAATTTCATTTCTTGGAAGTTCAAATAAAAGCGAAAGCTTAAAATTTCGCTGTTCAAACCTAAGCAATCTTAAATATTTTTAATGATGTGTCTTGTCTTCTTTCTTAGGACATTTGTGAATTTTTTGGATTCGTTAGGATCGACATTCGCATGACTTAATGTGGCAATCACTTCATCTGAATAAGAAATATAAGTTAAGACCGACTACATAATACCCTACATTATTCTGAGTTCATTATATTAGTTTAACCAAAGATTGTCATTAATGTGTCTTAATGTTCTTACAAACTCATCTGAATAATATAAGTTAGACCGACTACATAATACCCTCATTATTTCGATTCATTATATTAGTTTACCAAAAGATTGTCATTAATGTGCTTTAATGTCTTACACTTCATCGTGTGAGATTAATACCCTACTTAGTTATTTTATTCGGAAGTTAAATTATCATATACACACTGTTGTGAGATTATGTCCTTAGTGATTTTCGAGTGAGGTTATATAAATAATATTTTTTATGAGATTTAAATCCCATTTCGGGAGAACATTTTGGGACTACCTGTAATATTGGACCGAGCATGACCAATTTCAATAGGGTTCACTTTGTTGCAAAATTATAATATGCATAAATTTTCATCAAAATATCTTTCAAATTGCGACTTGTGAAGTATTCACAATGTTTACATGAACAGCCACCCGGACAGACTAACAGACAGACGGACATTGTTGAATCGAATCAGCAAATGATGAAACATAATTAAATTCTAATATGAAACAAAGAAAAAAGTTTCAATTAATTATACTTTAAAGGCTTCTTTGTAAGAATTGGCTTCTTAAATGACATGATGTTTCAGAAGTTGAGCTCCAATAAACATTTTGTTATTGTGGGAGAACTAAACTGAAGAATAAATTTGTGTAATATGAATAAATAGAACTATAGATACACATATGTTTCGAACAGCGGTTTCTTGAGTTATTTTTTAAAATTAGTTTCAAAGAGTTAAATTTTATTTTATTATTATTATTATTATAAAGTACCCCTATACGAATAAATAATAGATATATTATTTATTAATTCATTTAAAGAAAAAGATTGCTTAGGTTTCGAACAATATTGTAGGGGTATGAAATAAATTAATAACCGAAAAATGAGAGTACCCTCCACAACAAAAGCCTAAGAATAATGCACATACAAACAATAAGTTATATTTTTGGCTATAACTTTTTTTCTACTGAACCGATTTTGATGATTTTTGGAAAAGTAATCAGGAACATATTTTTAGATATCGTGGTAATTCATTTTAATTAATTTTATTCTAATTTGTCGATTTACAATTAATAAATTTACGAAAGTTCTTCCCTTTTAATTTAGAAGTTGTCTTAGAGATCGGTCTATATTTCTTAACATACTGAGCTGATTTTGCTGGTTTTAAATAGGAAACTTCTCAGGAATATTACAAATACTCAAACCAAATTTTATTGATTGATTGTAAATTATTGCGGGTGTAAGCGTGCTAACAACAGGCGGATATAGCTAAATCGACTCAGATTTTGATGTGATGCGAGAATATATATACCTTTTGAGGTCTTAGATGATTCCTTCTTAGCATCATACACGGAATGACAAAGTTAATATACCCTCATCCCTAGATATTCCACCACCATATCAAGGTTATACAAAATTATCAGATCTGTAAAAAATTTAAAATCAATTCACATTATTTCATCATTATAATAAATCTCTTATCATCATGTCTCCTTTCTATTTCCCTTCCCATTTAAACCTGTATAAAAATAAAAGCAATAAAAAATTCCATTACTTCCCTCTGGAGGTAAAATAAATCAACAACAAATTATTGTGAATTTCATTAAAATCCATAGAGCAAATAAAATTCTCCCCTGCATAGAGAACGAAAATCATTTAATTCACATAAATTCATGAAATTGAAAAATTAATGTAAATATTTTAATCCTTTTCAATAATGAGAAATGAGATTTATTTTAATCAAATATGTTGGGAATTGAAATGTTTTAATAAAATTATCACACGAAATGCCAGACAAAATTTTTGGCAAGTACACTGAACCAAAAAAGGTAGTAAATATAAGAAAAAAAGGGCGCTGGATTGAAGAAAGAAGTGGGTTAAATATCAGCCAAGGAAAACTTTATTCATCATAAGGAAAATTTTTGATAATTTTTCGTAAATTCTTCAAATCGACTAAAAATTGTCAATATGACTATTTCAATTCGTTATTAAAAATATGGTTTAATATTCAGTTTGAATATTACATAATTCGAATCGACAAAAATAAATTCATTACAATGATAAATATTTTTCAATTTAAATGCCATATTTAAGTCAAATTTACGAAATTTTAGTTGATTTGAGGAAATAATTACGTTAAATTGTTATAATAAATTAATACATAAAATATTAAGGAACAAGGAAAGGAGTACTCTCCACATAAAGCAAATATTGATTATAGAATATCTTGAGAACTGTAACAGCGAGAATTTTCCAATTTGGCCCCAATGACTTTCTCAAGGAACTGTTTTACTGGACAAAATGTAAGACGGATAGGATCAGGGGGAAGTAGCCACCATACAAAGCAAATATTGATTATTAAATATCTATAGAGAATTTGATACCAATTAATTTTTTAATACACGTGAAATTTCTTTCGAGATCTAGGATTGAGCAGAATGTTTTACAGCAAAGCGCACCGGGTATAAGCTTCTTTCAGATAATTATTAAATAGTGTGGAAAACATAATAGAGACCCTTAAAATAGTGCAATGTCAAAGGATAATGGTGAGATGACTTTGTCACATTTCATTAAATATGACAAAGAAAATAAACAAAATTATTTGACGAAAAAATAGTTAAATTAACAAAAAATTTATTCAAATTAATTTCATTTTAGTATTTAAATGCAATATTGCAGTTTTAACTATATATCTGTTGATTTATATTTTTCATTAATTTTTTAACGAAATTTCATTCAATTTAAAATCTTTTACTAAAACAAGTTCTTGATTAAATTTTTTTAATATATTTGAAGAAAATTCTTCAATTTGAAGAAAATTCTTCAATTTGAAGAAAAATTATATTAATTAGAAAAAAATTTTTTCGTTAATATTATCTACGAGATTTGGTTCAGTGTAGGAACATATATACTTTTCAATATTTTATGTTCAGTACTTTTTTGTTCCATTCATTAGAAAATGGTCACACAATATCGGAATATATTTTTATTAGCAAAAATATTTTAAAACAATTCACAATTCAAACTTCTAGGACGGCTAGAAGGCCATTGTTTCGCAAAGAAATTTTACATTTTAGATCCTGCCTCCATCATCTCTATATTGATACAAATGAGGAGTTTACTTTAATACTTTCAATATTTGATATTATAAAAGTTAACTCCTTTGAAATCAAAGGAGCCCTCCGAAAGTTATAATTGTATTTTAAAGTCAGAAGAAAAGGTTGAAAGTGTATGTTTATTTAATCTTTCTGTACGTTTTGGAAGACCTGAAAGTGAAAATATTTATCTTTACTTAGATGCATACTTTTGTAAATCGGTGTACCCGCTCAAAAATCATCGATAAACGTTTTCATATAAATGAAGATTGACTGACATCCATTGAAAACATACATATTCTTACTAAAGTATGTATAGGATAGAACCCTTAATAATATAGAAAATTGGGTATCTCCAGCTCCCATAAGACAGGGCATATTATCATTAGCATCACTTAGTGGTTTCAATACGATTTACGCCTACAAAATATATTTTAATGAAATTTTGCTGGAGGGGAAAAATTTTCCATATAATTTTTTTTAATTCCACCTTCTACTTATTTTGTTTACCCTCCAAAATCCGCAATTGTAAATAAGCCATTTCATGTGATACAAGCAGTTAATAACGTTTATCTTTATAACTAATACAGGAAATCTCATGAAATTTGACACATGAATAGTGCTATGGAAACACATTGCAGACAAAAGTTGTAGATACGGAGGAGTAGTAACCCCTAAAAACAAAAAGTTTTTTTTCGCATACCTCATTTAATGCAAAGCCTCAAAAACAAAATATCGCAGGGGACTGATAACCCCTTACAAACGAAATTATTAATCGCACTTAAAGGAGTAATAATAAAAATAATGATACAAGGAGTGGTCTTCCCTCAAGCGAAACTTTTTTAACAAGTTTTTAGCAGTGAAAGTCTCATAAATGAGACTTCATAATGTGTTCACTTATTTTGGCCTGATTTGACATTTTGTCAAGTCCCCTTGAGTGGACATTTTTTCAAGTCCCCTTGGACTTGACAAAAATGTGATATTTATATCAAGAAAGGCCAATCATCTAAACTGCACAAAGCTAAGGCCAGTGTAAAAATACTGACCTTTTGAAGAGCACAAAAAAGGTGTAAAAAATGTGTGGTAGATTTTAAACGGAAATGGACTACCTGCTCGAGCAAAGTGACAGAAAGCAAAACGTTACTGGAAGGGTAACCCAAAAAAGATTCAAAAATTGTACCACAAGTAATTAAAACTAGAAAAATGATTTCTTAAAAAAAACATAAAACTGTAAGTGTAGTGGTTTTAGTTTTACTAGCATATTTGTGTAAGTTAAGAATTTTTCAATCTCACTCTTTATGTTTATATATAACTGTCATTATTCTTGCAATATTACACATTTTTCTATAAAATAATTTTAATAATTATTCCCTCCCATTTATATCTGACAAGTAAAGTAAATTTCTAAAAGTAACAAGACAAATTAATCTTTAAATTGTTATCACTTGAACTATTAACACCTTTAATTTTGTTAAGTGTGTCATTGTGTTACACATGTAAATATGATGAACAATGATTTAAAGAAAAAACGAACCTCTTTACCCCTCTCATACGTACAAGTTTTACAAAAATACTACGCCATAAATGCAATTTTAATTAATTGTTTATTAAAGAAACAAGTGCAATAACTACATAAATATTTTCTAAAAGGAATATTAATATTGTTTTATTAACAATAAAAATATTGTATTAATAACAAGGTCCTATAAAAATAATAATAAAAGAAGTAAAATTATTATATTCGGCTACGTCGAATCTTCAATACCCTCCAACACAAATGCGTGTAAAATAAATTATAATTGATACTGTATCAATTTTGCTGGTTTTAAATAAGACACTTCTCAGGACTATAGCGATGCCTTATTTAAGCCAAATTTCCTTGAGCTCTGTCAATTATTGCGGATGTAAGCGCCCTAACAACAGACGGACATAGCTAAATCGACTCAGATTCTGATGTATGCAAAAATATTCGGCTACGTCGAATCTTCAATACCGTACACCACAAATGTGTGTGCAATAAATACGTTATGTTTCGTACAAACACAAACATATAAAATATACAAAAGTTCTCTTAAATATAATACGGGAAGACTTAATCAGTCATAAAATCGGTTATATTTTGAGCTGCAATTTTTCCCTATTGAACCGATTTTTGGAATATTAATGAATATACATACAACTTAATATTATGGCAAAATTTCATTCTTATTTGTTGATTTATTATTCACAAGTTTACGTAAGTTCTTTGCTTGAACTTAGTGGCTTTCTTATGTATCGGTCTATATCTTTTAATGTACTGAACTGATTTTGCTGGTTTAAAATAGGAAACTTCTCAGGACTTTCATTGATCTCTGTCGTGCAAACAATAGACAGACAACAATACTATTAAATCGACTCAGATTAAGGGGTCTAAGATGATTCCTTCTTAGCGTTACACACGGAATGACAAAGTTAATATACCCACTTCACCACTTGTGGTGATGGAGGGTATAAAGACCACAGTAACAATAATAAAGAATTGAATTTTAATCGAATTAATATTATTAATCAATTCAATGATAATTGAAGTTTGAACGATTAAAATAATAAAAATATACAAGTGTTTATTTATAATTGTTTTTATAGAAAAATATGTGTGTTGTTTTTTCCATTAATTATTTAAATTAATCAGAGAACGCAAGCTTTCTTCAATAAAGGGCTTTTTAAAAAGCGTCTTTTTTATTCTTATTTTTTTCTTCAAATATAATTATTTTTTTAAAAAAGATAAGAAAATAAAATTTTAATTATAGAATTGATAAGAGAAAATTGTTTTGAAAAATAAAAATAGAAGAATATTATATTCGATGTTTAAAAATCGCATGTTCCTACAATGACCAATATGCGAAACAGAAGGAACATTTGTGATGTATATCCCCCTCCCCTTAACATTACTTGATGTTAATTTCGGTACTTAAAGAGAAATTTTCACTGCTTTTGGGAACTAAACTTTTATTCAACATTTCCTCGAGCACCAACGAAATAAAATTTTTGACCACGAAGTTACAAAAAATATGCCAGAATATACATTTCATCATACATTATGTAGCAAGAATATTTTTTGTAGAAATCTTGACTTCAATTTCCGTGCTCTGTTTTTGACCTCCAAATTCATAGCAGCGTTCCAGGCAGAAACTTTTTGAACGTTATATATTTTTAATTTTAATATTTTTGTCCGATTTTTTGGAAACTCTTTAGAAAATGATTCCTATTGTTTCCTTCTTTTAAACCAGTTTTTCTACAAACGAGCAAGTTCTTCCGGTGCTATTTAATAACATTGGAAACACTTACAGACCTTTGGATACTTAGCTAACGTTTGTAGAACCATCTTGGGTTTTGTTAAATATAATTCATAATTCATTAGTTGGACATTAAACAGTAACTGACATGTTTTACTAAGGTAACCTGATCAAAGAAATTTTAATAAAAACCGTGTGTTAAGAATTTTTCGATTTTACTACTTTTACCGTTTTAAGATTCTTCCGAAAGACAACTATGTGGGCTTTTGTTTAATACAAAAAAAGTTTCAATAACTTAAATTTCAGGTGAACCAAAGTTTCCGACTTAATTTTTCAAATCGCAAAGCTGGAAATCTAAAGATGTTAAGTTTTTGAACAGTTGGAAGTGTTCTAAAATTTTCGGTAATAGAAATGTTTGTATTTCGGTAGATATAGCAGAAAAGTTGACTGTCACGTAATCTATTGAAGTGAAAAATTTCATAAAGAAACAAATATTTTATTTGAAAATCAAAATTGAATAATTTGCAAAGAAGCCTAACGACGAGGAGTCTCATTTTGGGAACCAGTGGGGCGGTTAAATAAATCAGAAACTTTAAGAGATAATTAGCATATATAAACATGTTTTCTCAGACGTCACTCAAATTATATCTAAACTTTGATATAAAAAATAATAGAATGGTTTCGAATTTCTTATAAATCTAAACAGATGAATTTAAGTTACAGATTTAAAAAAAAAAATTATTGTTTCTGTCCCACTGTGCCGTCTAATAATAAAAAAAATCAACAAGTTGTAAGTGTCAATGACGTTAATTTGAAAAGCTTCTTTACATCTGTAAGTGCAAATTTTTATTTGTTACTTGATAATTGAAAATATTAAATAAATAAAATAAAATTTATTGATTATTTTGCAATAATATTGAAGCTGTGTGTAATCTTATTTGTTCTTTCAATTAATATATAAATCTTATCAGTTAAAAAAATCAATATCGCCATTAAAAATCCACCTTGATTCGTTATTGAAGTAAAGATTAGAATAATCTTTCAATAACTACAATAATAAACATCTAATTTGATTATTTAAAATTTCTAAATTATTCAATTAATTTTCTATAATAAGATAACGGTCGAATGATCATGAGATAAAAAAAACTAAAGCAGATTTTTAGGCAGCTGTAATTATATGATCATATGATAATTTCTTTAGGGGTAAAATTAGTGTATTCAAAAACTGAAACCGGAAACGGTTAACCGATTTTTGGCATTACAAAAAACCGAAAATTTTTTAATCGGTTAACCGGTTTTTAATTAAAGACACTTTAAGGCTTTTCACTAAAATATTCAGCTTAATTTTTGTATACTCTTCTAGCGTCTGTTACAAAATCCTAAATACATCATATTCTGAAACAATTTTTTATTTATTTTATTTGAGATATAGATCTTTAAGTTAGACATGTTCCGAATTTAAGGAAAGATTTTCTCTAAAGGAAAAATGATGGATGGAAAACCATGGCATCTAAACCATGAGATCTAGACTGGATGGAAAACCATGACATCTAGACTCATTGTTTTAAATACGATACTGAAAAACACTAACAAAAAATATTTTAAACCCTAACCATTTAGGGCATTATACAGTGCAAAAATAACTTGATGGAATCTGTTATTTGGATATAAGAACAAATAAAAAATTTTGATTATGATCGAATCATTATTTCAACATCATTCCATATAAAGCTAATTGCAGGGTGTATGTTTTTAATATTAAAACTCTAAATTTCGATAACGATGTTAAACAGTAACAATCCACAATTTGTGTGTTAGACCCCTTTCCTCTCACTTAGAGGACATGGCTTGTCCTCTTGTCAAGAAAATTAAAAAATTTTCTAATTAAGTAATTTTGTTCAATATCTGACTCTACAGAAGATTAACGTTAAAACAACTAAATTGTGTACTTATTTTAATCCTTAAATATGTTTAATTATATGCATGTTCCAACAAGATACTAATATCGTTTATCACGCCATAATATTAAGAAACTAAAATTTCAGTTATCATTTTTCTTATTTTTATCAAATATTTTGATCAAAATTTCTTAATCTCATCTAATCAGTTACCAAAAAAACCGTGAAGCATTACTTGAAAAAAAACGATAAGATAAGAGATCATTTGAATTTTATTGGTATATAATTTTGCGCTTATTTAAACAAATTAACTATAAATAAAAAATTATTTTATTTGCCATTAAAATTTATTGTATATCAGAGAAAGATTATGGGGAAAGTTATGTTGCCACATTTTAGAAAAGCACATTCTTTAACTCTGCCCTCACTACAATTTGAAAATTTATATTGAAGAAGCCTTATAGGGAGCCACCGAAAAACTGAGACCAAATTATAAGTGACTGATTTTTTTTATATTTTAATCTTAAAAAGTTTCATCTTAAGATCATATAAGGGGAAAGAATCCCATGATTTATACCCAGAATTTATAAAAATATATCAATGGAATTTCAATCAACTTTATATTAAAACTTTATAAATTAACAGTCGTAGAATAGTTACATTTTTTAATCTTTTAATTTAATATTTTTCAGTTATCATTTTGCTTTACAGATAAAAAAATGTTAATTTAACATTGTTCAACAATAAATACAGTTTTGTTGAGATTTTTCTTCATAAAAATTTTAATATTTAAAAGTAAATTTAATTTAAAAATAAATTTACTGAATTATCGTTGATTCATTTTATAAATTAATATCGAAAGATTATAACATTTTCAATATAATTTCAATTTCAGATCAACTATGTGCAATGATGAGCAAGTAACGGTATAATAACAGATTAAGACAGACTATGTAATATCCCACATTATAATACAGGCATGAAACATTATGGACTGACCCTCATATGAGTCATTTTATGATTTATACTTGGATTATTTTCACAACAACCACATTTATAGGATTTTACCATTTAAGTTGATTTTCGGAAGAGAGGTTATATAAGAGCTATA
This sequence comes from Cochliomyia hominivorax, assembly GCA_004302925.2. Classification (NCBI taxonomy): domain Eukaryota; kingdom Metazoa; phylum Arthropoda; class Insecta; order Diptera; family Calliphoridae; genus Cochliomyia; species Cochliomyia hominivorax. The sequence goes on along the minus strand of PYHX02000495.1, from coordinate 62,824,887 downwards.
GAAAATTATGGACTAAACATTATAAAACTTATGACAATATTTTCTATTTATATTAAATATACCAAATATTATTCGAATACCAAACATTTTTTTAATTTTTGCGCTTAAACCAAATTTGGAAGTGGGGTTGTATGGGTTCTAAGATCATTTGTAGACCGATCTTCATGAAATTTGGACTGATACAAAACATAATAAAATATGCATGACTGTGTGTCTTATAAATCTAAACCCCTCATTTTGGCATGACATTTGTATGTGAGCTACCTGAAATATTGAACCGATCATCTACATTTTCAATACAATTCGTACTTGGCCGGAAAGAGTTGTCTGTGGCAAATTTTATAGAAATATCTCCAGAAATGCGAACTGCAGAGTATCCGCAAAGTAAATTGGTTTGTCAGATAGCCAACTGATGGAAGGAATGCATAAAATCCCAAGCTCCTACTGAGGTGTGGGTCAAAAAATGCTGAAGTTTATTAAAATGTTGCCTTTTTTGTTTATAACTTTTTCTGTTAATCCGATTTTCAAATATTCTGGATTTGTATTGAGAATTTTAAACATATAACTTTTAATTATATATCAGCCCATTACATTTTCCTGTTGAAATGATATGACCGTTTTTCAATAGAAAACACAAGCAGGTTATTGCCCACTTCATTTTTATGACTAAATTTAGTTAATAACTTTAAAATTAAGGTTCTTAGATGATTTCTTCTTGATCAAAAATTATATATTTCAAATGCTCAAGGGAAGAAAAGCTTAGCAGTCAAAATTCTTAGTATGTCAAGCAAGAAGCAGTTACTGCAAAAGAAGCCAATCATTTGTTTGAACGGGATCTACAAATACCGAAATTTTCATCAAGGAATGTTTACAAAAAAGGCTGCTTCCATTCATAATATTTCATAATGTTTCCTTTTATTTTGGGCCTGGTACAATATATACAATATAGACTACCTATTCGAGCAAGTGACAAAAAAATTTAGTGATTGACACTATAAAAATATTTATACATTTTATTTGACAGATGACGGTGACTTTTGTCCATCTGTGTACATAAAAAAGTTTTATCTGTCCTATATTTTCTATACAAAAATTCATTATATATAAACCATATTTATATTTGTATGGGGTCTACTTGTTCTCTTAATCCAATCTGCTTTATATTTTATAAAACAGTTCTTATGAGAACAAACTCTCTTCACTGATTTAATTCCATCCACTTACTCTTTCTCTATCCAAAATTATACATAAAACGCTGTGAAAATTTCTGTTGAACCGTTTGAGTCATCTTAAAACTTGGTCGTCTATAGACTTCAATTAAAGAAACAAACACAAATTGATTTTTATAGAAAGACATATCGAAATCATTATTTGATATAAATAATTATAGGGATTAACATTTGTCCAATTAAATATATATACATATATATATTTGTTGAAATGAAAACATTTAACAAATTTGCTGATAAAATTTTTGAAAAAAATAAAATATTAAAATCCTAAAATGAACGACAAATACAATTTCATTTTTCAAAATGGCTTCTTAAAGTGAATGTCTGCAACGCATTTGCTAAAGTTCAATGTCAGATTAAATTTTCGAAATACATGTTATGCAGTCGTGGCAAAATTATTTTATTTTAAATATATTTAAAAATTTTGAATTGATAAAAAATTCCAAAAATATTTATGTTTTTTTAGGAAAGAAAATAGAAAATAAAAAAAAACAACATGAGAACATAAAAAAATATTTGGCATTTGATCAAATGAATCATAAATGCGTAATTAATTAAAGGTGTATTTTGATTTTCATATTATTCTAAGATTTTTTTATTTTTTCTTTTGTTTCGATTGTCTGGTATCATCCATCTAAAACTGGTATTGAATTCTTATCTGTTCGAATTTTTTTGGGGGTTCAAGTTCAAAAATTTGTTTTTTTTTTTTATTTTTTTATTTTGAACCAAAATGTTGAATATCAAAACAAAATTAAAAATTAGCATTTCTAACATATTCCAAATGTTTGTGCGTTTATGCGATGTTCTAATACAAAGATTTCTATTGTATAATTTATTTGTTTACATAAATATTTATTATACTCTCCAACACCACACGTGGTGATGAGGGGATATTAACTTTGTCATTCCGTTTGTAATGCTTAAAAGATCTGGAAACGTATAAAGTATATAAATATTCGGGCATGAAATTAAAAATTGAGTCGATTGAGCTATGTCCGTCTGTCTGTTAGAGACACGTCTAGAATAATTGCCACATTATTTGTTGTTAACTTAAAAAGTTTGCTATTTGAAATCAGTCGAATAAAAGAAGAATATAGGCTTAAAGATGAAAAATTTTGATACACCCCAAAATCAATTTGGCATACAGATTTAAATTTGAAAAATTATTTTCTGAAATTTGCCACGTATATTAATATTGATGTAATAACATACCTAATGAAACTAGATTGTGCTGAGACCATTTTTTATCGTAGCTGTCATATAGGGGTCCCTCCCGGAATATGGTTTTAAGCTTATAAAACTCTTAGATATAGTTGAATTCTATTGAAATTCGGAATAATTATTTCTATAATTGCTGTGAATCTATGTGATTCATTAAATCAATATCGGACAATGTTTTGATAAAGCTCCCATATATGAACTTATAAAAGTCTGAAATATAGACCAATTTTAAAGAAATCGGCGCAATTGTTTTATAACAATTTAATATACTCACAACAGCAATGCAGACTGGAATTAGTCGTCAGTTTTGTTTGCTGGACCGCAGCAACCACGATATTGTGTTGTCTCATGAATCGGGTTATCTCAGTTACTTTACCCTGGAGACCATTACAGTTAAACTGTAATATTGATATCACCTCAGGTGTTCTGACTGCAATCACCGGTGTGAGCGGCGACTGATGAGGTTGCTGCTGTTGGATTTGTGGTAATTGTGTTGGGGAGGATGGTGGAGTTGCGTAAGAAGATGATGAAGACGCATCACTATGTTGCTGTTGGCAGCATGGTGCAACAAAGTTCTCCGACCATTCCCTGTGATGACTCAGTCCAGAACAAGTCCTGAGGTGACTCCAGCCCTAACAAGAGTTGCACTCTAATTGAATTGACATGTAGTGCAAGCGGTTCTAGCACACTGAGCAGAACAATGGTCCGGGATTTTTTCAATTCCGGCGCGGACAAGTAATATGCGAAGCAGTACTGCCGGAATGTGCTGATCCGATGACAAAAATGTACTTCTCTCTTCCGTTGCTGAGGTGACAGCCCTTGGCCGAATTTCGGGTCATTCCGGTACGAAGAACCGGCTGTTGCGGGAATGTTTTAATATACTTAATTACTTTGGTGAATATCGGTTCATATTTCTTATAGTTTCCATATAAGGCACCTTTCCGAATATCGTTTTAAACATATTTATATTTTACACCGCATTGAATATATGTTATTAATTTAACCAATATCACGATAATTTGATATAGCCCATACAAGACCCCTGCCCGGAAAATACTTTTGATCTTATAAAAGTCTTAAATGCAGGCCAAACACATTAAAATTTAACAAAATTTTTTCAAATGATTTAAAAAATATCGGCCCATATTTGAATACATTTACAATAGAACGCCCCTTCCTGGAATATGGTTGTGAACCAATTATGTTTGAAAACAGAGCAGTCCAACTTCTAATAATATATATTGCGAATTGATGAATCTGATGAATATCTGTTTATATTTTTAATAATTTTAAAATTAAAATAAAGTTTATTGAAATTAATATAATTTGAAAATAATCGGGCCATATTCGATTTGGGCCAGACCGATTTCATTGAAAACATAAAAATTTTTACATAATGTAAGTGGTGGAGGGTATTAAAAATTCGGCACAGCCGAATATAGCATACCTATTTGTTTTTATTTAAAACTATTTTAATAATGTGGCATGTTTTCCCATTAGCTGGCGATTTTTGTTGTTATCAGCTGTCATTTGAAAATCAAATTTTATAAAATATATTTATTTTTTTATATAAAAGAATAAAATGTATATTTTATTATGTTTTTTTTTCAATAATATTTTTAAATAAAATTATTTATATCTCTTATTAATTAAAAACTATATAAACTTGTTTATACGAAAAAAAACAAATTGACAGATGTTTACAAACAACATCTGTTTAGTATTCTAATCTGTTGACTTATCATACAGTTCAAAGGATCTGGGAACTATTTGTTTGTTGATAATGCGAAAAAAAAACAAAATCATACGATTTATATAATTCGACTTGTGGCAGTAATTAATTAAATTTAACCCCATAGTAAAATTTAATAAAATTATCAGATTTAATAATAAAAATAAAATATTTTTGAACATGTTTTATGATCTCCATAATCGCAAATTGAGAAGCCAAATATTTAAGAATTAATTATTAGAAAATATATAAAAAACTATAACTATTTTAAATCTATCAACCACCGGTAAACACCACCGTTTAACATCATGTTACGAACTCCTAAAATGTTTGAATTAAAGATCCTGATACTTTGGATTGAGCTTTTATGTGTTGTAACATCAATTTAGATTATTAAATAAAAGTTTTTAATAATTTTGTAATACAATAGAATCTTACAAATAATAACTCTCATAAATTTGAAGTGTCCAGAAATTGGAACCATCAATTTCAATACACTTAACGCTCTAAAATTACTATATAAGCACCGAATAAAATTTGTAAAAATCTAAGGGAAATGTATCCTTTAAATTTATATATGTGATATTTGACAGTGATGTGGATATTTCCTATATCCACATTACTGCCAAATATCACATCGGTCTTCACTCCTAATTCGAAAATACTTCGAAGCGTTAAAAAAATGCATTAAATTTCAATGAAAGTAAAAACGTACAAAAATTAGAACTACACCTGCAATAAAGTGATACTAATCTCAGAGATACTAAAGTCAGAGGTTTCTTTTGTGAATACAAAGCAGTTGGAAAAAAATGAGTTAAGATTATAAGGTCCATTAAAAGTTAAGATCGGTTTTATAAATACTTTTTGTTTACACCTTAACAATTTTGTCTCTTTTTTTTATCATCTAAAAAACAGAATCGCTTGAAAAATCAAGTGAATATTTTGTTAATCTGATTAAAATTGATGACGAAAAGGGTGCACATCAAGTTACCACTAAAATTATTCAATATTTTTATTCAAACCCAACCTATAAAAAGTGGACCAAAGGTCTGCCTTCAATCTTTTTCCCATTGTTATTAAATAGCACCGTGAGAACTTGTCCGTTTAAAAAATTTGAGACCAAAAATTGTTCTTAACTTTCGAGGGAACGCTGAAGAAAAGTTAAGGATTCAGAAGCAGTGTTAAAACTAACTTTATAAATACCGAAATTTACATCAAGGACTACTAACATCCATAAGACTTCATAATGTGTAAACTTAGTTTTAAGCCTGACTTGGCATCCTGTCACTATGGTAAACAATATCCAAATTGATTGGAGCAAAAGCCAGTAAGGAGATATTGGGGTTTTGTTAAAAGAGGACTTAAGGACACAAAAAGGTGTCCAAAAGTGTGGTATATTTTAAACGGAGATGGACTACTTATTTGTGCAAAGGGACAATTTCAATGATAAAAGTCATATAATTTATAAGAATTTGAATGGATGTTGGAATTTTCCTTATGGAAGAGTTCTCTGATCTATAACTATATATAGTTTACAAACTTCATACTGAAATTTAAAATAAATATCTTTGTTCGTTCCAAATTTATTCACACAATTTTCCAATTATTTTTATTAAAAATTAAAACTCCACACATCCACAATTTCCTAGATACCAAATACTTGTGTATGAAGTTTATACCATGACTGTGAATCCAATCTAAACTAGACATCACCTGGTAAAATTAAGCTATTTTATTTTGTATGGGGAGTATAAAGAGATAAATTTAGAAAATTTGCATTTCTTTTTAATTTTAAATTTACTGAATTAAATCCATTTACTGGTTATTAAAATTATTAATCATTTCAATAATTGATCTCAAAAAGGCACACAAATAATTGTTTAAATTTATAAACTTATTTGTTCTTTAAAATTTTCTACTTTTGTTTATGTGTACTTTTTGCAAATACCAAATACTGTATATAAAAAACCCCTCTAATATAAAAGAAAATATTTTAGAAATTCTTAAAAATGTGTCATTCATCTCTTTAAAATGATATTATTTTCATTATTATCTGCCGAACAGCGAATAAATATAAAATTTATAATAAAAACCACAAAATATCAAAAGAAGAAGTGTGAATAAAACATTAAAAACAAAATTTTATGCTTAAAAATGCATAATTAAATTTTAACCTAAAATATAAAAAAGCGAATGAAATAAGCCAATTTTAAATCCACTTTCTCAGCAATCAGCAGATTTCTTTTCTTTTGTAATTAATATAATTAAATTACAAAAAAAAACGAGTAAGAATTATATATTCGGCTTTGCCGAATCATCAATACCCTCCATAACAAATGCGTGTGAAATAAATACATTCACTCATACACTCACAGATGTATATAAGATATAAAAGTTTTTCTTAAATACAACACGGTACACTTAATGAGTCATAAAATAGTTACAGCCAAAAATATAATGCTAAAACTATATTTTTTCAACTGAACCGATTTTGATTGTTTTTGAAATTGTTATGAAGAACATATCGCAAATTTCCCGTTTTATAGTTGAACATTTTAGTATAGTTCTTCGTTTGAACTTAAAGGTTGCCTCAGATATCGGTTTATATACTTTAACATATTAAACCGATTTTGTTGGTTTTAAATAGGAAACTACTTTATAATTGACTATTTTACGAAAGTTTTTCGCTTGAACTTCGAGGTTGCTTAGATATCGCTCTTTAACTTTTAATATAGTGAACCCGAAACTTCTCAGAACAATTTGATGCAAGAATTTCATTCTTATTTGTTGATTTATTATTCACAAGTTTACGTAAGTTCTTTGCTTGAACTTAGTGGCTTCCTTATGTAACGGTATATATCTTTTAATATACTGAACCGATTTTGTTGGTTTAAAATAGGACTTTCATTGATCTCTGTAAATATTGTGGATGTGAGCGTGTCAACAACAAACAGGCAGGAGTACGATTTAATCGACTCAGATTATGGGGTCTGAGATGATTCCTTTTAGCCTTACACAAGGAATGACAAAGTTAATAAACCCTCTTCACAACTTATGTTGGTGGAGGGTATAAACATATAATAATGGGGTTGGTTTTCAACATATTGCGCTTCTTAGGAAATAAATTAAAAATTAAATTATTTAATAAAATTAAAAGAGATAAAAAATAATATATTTACCAGAAAACTGATGAATTCATAAAAGAAATAATTTAAAAATAAATTTATTGATGAACCAAAAAATCAATCAATTTTTTCCATTTACAGGCACCCGCCGGTTGGCATTAAAAAAAACCACTTGAACCGGAGGGCCACTAAGTTTTATAGTTTATAGTTCAAATACAAAAAAGTTTAACTTTTAGTTTTCTCTCACTCTCTGTGTTTTCCTTTTTTTTTTGTAATTTCTCACAATAAATAATAATGAAAAATTATAATAACAAAAAAGTATCTACGTAATATTTAGCAAACACTTTCCAATACAAACACAAATACACTGTAAAATTTGTGGATACAAATAGAGATAGACACACGTGTGTTGATGTGTGAGTGTGTATGTCAATTTAATATAATTTGTAAAATTACAAAAATTTTTTTCTTTCTTCTCTTCTCTTCTTTTTTAATTTATAATTTTTGTTTTTATTTTCTTTACAGTCAAAAAAGCGTTAACGCGAAACGCGAAAAGAAAATTCTTAAATGTAGAAAAAGAATTGTTTATTTTGAATTCTTTTATATCCGGTATGGGGAAATGTTACATCGTATGTTGTAGGAACGAACTTAGGAAAAAGACCATTTGTGCCAGACAATTACATACACCATCGATAATACGTTTAGACGTTGTTGGCGAGACGACGACAACGCGAAATAACGAAAACGACGTTTACAACGACAACGACGACGATGAAGAAGACAGCAAAGCACACAGATGGTTGGTTGGTTGATTTGTTTTAAACACTTTGACAGCCAAAACAAGAATGAACTTAAAATAAAAGCAAAATAATGAAAATACTTAAGAAAGCAGTTAGTCTGTTATTGCTGTTGTTGTTATTCATAAAAAAAATATATATTTTGCTACGATCGGGTCCCGACCCATCTCTTTATATTGATTGTCTTGACTTCTATGTATGTAAGTATGCATGAATGTATGCCAGATTTGACCGTCTGAGTGTGTTGAATTTTATTGCATGCATGCGTCGTCACTCGTCTACCACTGATTTTCTATTGACTGATTGTTGTTGAAGCTTAACAAAAAATAAAAATAAATAAATAAAATAAGAAATAGAAATAACTACAAAAAAAAAGAAAACAAAATATACCATAATTCTTCAACTCGTATTGCAAAAAGTGGTTAGCAATTGTATCTGATATGGCAAATAAATTACAATGTTGCCAGATCAAATTTTACTTATTTTTTTCTCTTTGTCCAAGCTCTAATATATATTATATTCCTTTTAACTTAATATTTTCAAGGTCTTTCCAATCAGTTTTTTCTATATTTCTTTAGAATTCTCTTTACATCCAAAGTATAAAATCTAGAACGGACATGCCTTTTTCTGATTCTATATTCGTGCTACCTCTATTTAAACTATTTCTTGAAATACTTATTTCCTGATTATCAAGATTACGCTATGAATTATTTACGCTTATGATTCCAAAACAAGAGATCTAACCAATATGGAGATCCAAATTGAAATTAAAATAACTAAATAAACCTTTTTTATAGGGCGGAAACTTATTAAAATTATTGCTGTGGTTTCATGATAAAACCGAAATAAAGTTTGAATAACGATTTGAATTTATATACTTATGAGCTTGAGCCTACTGACCATTAGATGCAACATGACCTACACCACACAATTATACTTATTTGCCTTTGTGAGTGAAGCAGCAAAAATTACATCGAATGAATATCTGCTTTGCTCACAATGAGTGCAGCAGTCGTCTTTAGTGTACAAGTGAAGTAAACCTTCATTTTGAGCAACTCTGATTTTATTCTTTCATTGAAGAATCTTAGCATGTGAAGTCCTATATTTAAGCAACATTTAATTGATTCAAGAGCTGAATCCTACTGATCATTTGAATCGTCACCAATTTTTACTCCTTCGCATTTTTTTGGCTTCATCTGTCATCTTCCTTCTTTCCATTTCCCTAGATGTTCAAGAAGTAATCGCAAAAGAAGTGATTTATCTAATAAATGGCATTAACGAATGTGAACTTCTTTTTCAGAGTACTGAAACCCAACCAGACGAAATTAAAACTTTAAATATTTTTAACAGAATAAGAGAGATACGCGAGATGATGAGTGTCCTTAATGGTCACTCTATGGTTACATTTTAATTGAATTTGAATCACCTCTTACAATGAATGCAAGACATATAAGACCCAACATTGTTAATTCTGTTTAAAATTAAAAACTTGGTCCTACAAAAATTTGACCAAGCATTCCAATGTTATTAAACAGTATTGGGAAAACTTGTCCGTTTGTATAAAACATGGTACATGTAGAAGGAATAATCTACATGATGTTTCTAAGGCCAAAAAATAGAGATAATTTTCAAAAAAAGTAGTAGCCCGTTTAGCTTAGTGATTGGGCTATTTGGTACAACAACTTGAAAAACATATAAAGCTCAAAAAGCTCTTGATAGGAACGCTGCTAAAAATTTAGAGGCAGAGGGCAGAGCACAGAAATTCAAGTCAATTCCTCTAAAAAATTTTCTTACTGCAAATCGGATGACGAAACATTCTGTTTTGGTAACTTCCTACGTAAATATTTTTTGTTGCGGATGCTCGTGAGAATGTTAAAGAAAAGTTCAGAAGCCAAGAGCAGTCTAAATTTCACCAAGTCCTTGAACAGTACAATAACAATATACCATATTGGCAAAAATCAAATCCTCAAATTGCACTTAGCTAAGGCCAGTGGAGTGGGTTCTTGTTAAACGAGAATTGAGAGCACAAAATAAAGTGTCAAGTCATCTAACAGTCTATCCATTTTATGGTCGTGGAAGGCGATTGCTTGGGCATACAAAATCCACAGTATCTCCTTACGATACAATTAGTGGCGATAAAGTGTATTCTGGTAGCGATGAAGTGTGAACGCTTTAGAGTGTGTTATCTGACTTTATCCATAGGTCTCTTGTTACCCAAAAAAGCTGTATTGTTATTATTTGTACATTCTGGACTTTCTTTTAAAACTAAAGTGATTAAAAAACTAACATTTCAATTAAAAAATCTGGGCGATTTCTATAGAAATTAAAATGACTAAGAACTTCTGACTTTTTAAAATGGCCTGATCAGGATCAGAGGTCCGTTATTAAGAATTCAGAAGAGTGTTAGAAATGAATCACATAAGAGGTCATAATCTTGGAAAACTGTTTCATCGAAGCTGCAACACATCCATTAGACCAAATCTTTAACCTCGATTCATTTAAATATGATTCCTTAATTTATTTTTTCCAGTTCCCATTGTTAAGTTATTATTACATAAATCTGGTTACACTTATAACAATAACAACACATTTACACAAATATATATTATGAATAACAATTTCTACACTCTAATGTATATATGTATAGATGCATTAGTATATGTGTGTAAATTCACTATTATAACAATAGTGTTTTTATAGATAAAAATATTTGTTTTGTATGTTTTTTTTTGCGCAAATACAAAACAAAATAAATAAAGAAAAAAATAAATATTTCAGCAAAAGCAACAAAAAGAAATCATATGTTTTTATTATCACATTTACACAAATACATATAAATACAAAAAAATCTTTATATATAAAACTGAATCTGTGTTTGTTTATTATAGAGAGCTAAACTACTGAATCGATTTTGATGAAATGAAACCCTAAAGTAAAACTGGTTATAAAAAAAATCCGATAGGACCAAGGAGAGAGGAACCCTGTTACGAAGCAAATAACAATTATCGATAATCTAAAGAACGTGAAAGTTTTCCAGCAACTGTTTTAGTGAAAAAATGTAGTTAATAATATCAGGGAAAGTTGTACCACCACACGAAGCAAATATTGATTATCGAATATCTAGAGAACTATAACACCAAGAGTTCTAAAATTTGGTCCCTTAGAGCAACTCGATAACACCAGAGTTCTAAAATTGTCCCAATCACTTTCTCAAGGAACTGTTTTAGTGGAAATGTGGGACATATACGAAGCAAATATTGATTATCCAATATCTAGAGAACTATAACACCAAGAGTTCTAAAATTTGGTCTCAATCACTTTCTCAGGAAGTATTTAAGTTTACAAAATGCAGGATGGTAAGAGTCAAAGTAAGGTGGAAGCCGCCATGCAAAAAAAAAAATAAAATTTTAAAAGAAAAGGTCAGTTGGACTGGGCAACATGCTCGTTGCATGAAAAATTTTTTAATAAACATCGTGATTTTGTGAAAAACCTTTGACTAAGAAGATTTGTTGTGCAGCAAAGCGCACCGGTTAAAAAACTATCATTTATATACTGAATTATTATATACAAACATATAAACAAAAAAACCGAACAACAACTCGTTGTAGTGTAATGACAAATCAGCTGGAAAATAAAACAAAACATTTTGTTTATTTTATTCTCAATATTTACTTTCAAATAAAACTCTCAATTAAATTGAGCATTAAGTTTTAAAGAGATTTTGCTCTTTTTGTTTGGTTGTTTGTTTGCTTTCTTGTTTTCATTTATTAACATTCTTGGCGGTAATGATTTTTAGTGTTATCGCTGTTTTTCTTTTTGTGGCGTTTTTTTATATATATTTTTTTTTTTTTTGTAAACATGATAAACTTTTTGTTTGTTATCAAATCGAAATTGAAAGGAAAAGGAATTTAACTCAAAAATAATTATAATAATCTTATAGTATTAATGTTATTATTTATTTCAATGCTAAAGGATTTGCCTTTCATGATTTATATTAAAATCAGGACATTCCTAAAGAAAATTAAGGTGTTATTGTTTTGTCGTCGTTTGTCTATCGTAAAAATGGGAATGCGCAGAAGAACAGCAAACAATTTGTTAACAAGTAAGTTTATTTCTCACAGGCGTGGTTGAATGTTATTATTTTCCTGAAACCTTCTTTGTTTGAATAAACTGGTATAGTCCGATATTTGGGTACTAATATCGGACTATACCCAGTTTATTCAAACAAAGCGAACACCTGTTTAAAACTGTTTTTGAACAATTTGTTAACAAATAACAAATCGGAGTTTATGAAGAATTATTTTTTTTAGTTGTCATTGTGAATGAAATTAAAAAAGATGTGAAAAATATGATCAGAAACTGTTGGAAAATAGGGAAAGCAAAACACTCGGAGAAGTTTAATAAATTTCGCGTAAGAAAATTGATTAGATCTGCAGCCGTGAACAAATATATTAACACAGAAACTGGTGAATAAAACGATTTACTACTTACGGAATATAAATAATTTGGAGAAAAAAATATATACAGAAAGATAAACTATCAACAACTGATTAATGAACAAAAAGTCCTTATAAATTGCAAATAAAGTCCTCAACGCATTACCTAACAACCCTTGGATTTAAATCATGTAACCTCAATAGTTGCATAGAATAAAGCATCCCTCAGATTCTCAACAGGATTCTTATCACTGTCCTTACCACATAAACTACAAGACAAAAGGAAAATCCAATTGTTAACAAAAAATTAGAAGATCCTTAGCCAACCAGTGTTGTCATCAGACAAATATTTGGAATTCTTTCAAAATATAAAAACAGAGCAGATACCTTAATTGCGTTAATGGAAATTACCGTATGAGTTGAGAGACCGCAGTCAACAAGATTTTTGAACTCTCGAAATTATTTAGTCCCGATTTCTACACTTTGAGACAATCCTAACAATTGAAAAATAAATGTGTCGTAGTAAATAAAAATGAACCTCAAAATTTTTTGTCGAATGCAGTGGTATCCAACGGTTGAACATGTGAAAATTCTAGAACTAACATTCGCCAAAAATGCAGAGGATATTTTTTATCACATTCCCAATCGAAATATGAAATCACTTATTTGAATATCTTGGAGCATAGATGAGAATATCTTGGAGCATAGATGAGTCTTGGCCGATCTCTTCTAAATTAAGCAGGCCCTATTTTTCATTGGCCTACAATTACAGAAAATATAAAATAAAGTAATCTGGATCACATGGGAAAGCTCGATGTGTCAGAATTATCAAATCCTCTTGTATGAGGAATCCTAAAGTCGGTCTATTAGGCAACATAATAATTTGCTGTCTAGACAAAGTCTAGCGACTTATAGCTGATCTGTCGTTCGACACATCCGATTTTTGTGTCTTATATTATGAATGTCATCCCATCCGACAAAAATAAAGCTCGTGTATATAATAAACGCACATAAACGAATATGAATAATTGCTTCAAATTCGACACAAACAAACATTTTTTAAGGGCAGTCCTGGCTTAGGCATCTATCTATCTATGCATCGCAATTATGATATTGAATATGAATTGATAGAACATAATAATCTAAATGACATTGAATTAGTATTTGGGTTTAATATTCATCGAGATCATAATAAACAAGAGTTATAATCAATATTTTATTTGAGACGTTCAGCCATATTTTTAATCTTTAATAATATTTTCCCTTTAATCATAAATTATTATTAGATTTTAATTTGCTATGGTGAATTTTCAGTGTTGTAAAAAATAATTTAAGAATTTCCTTGAATGTTATAAAAATTTGGGATACGTTGAACTTACAAGAGTTCAAAGAACTTGATTTAGTCATAAACATTTGATGAAAAATACAATAAAGAAATTATATACAAATATATATAAAACTAAAAAATTATGTTATAAGATTTGAAAAATTTCTGAAACATATAAAATCTTGTACACAAATATTTTGAATTGTTTTCGAACATGATTTATAAAAGCATCATATATAGTTATGACCTTCAAACGCCAAATTTAATATTTCTAACTAAATTGGAAAATTAAATATTTTTTCCAATTATATAATTATCAAGCTTAGAATTATTTATAATTTCAAAATTTCAAAAAAAATCAACGTTGCAATGGAATTAATAAAATATTTTCGTTAGATGTTCTAAATAATATTTTAATTGAAAAATGTGAACAAAAATTGTTTATTTGTTTATTAAATAACATTGGAAAAAATGTTAATCTCATGATGAATAGCAAATAAGTTTAATTTTAATTTTAAGGAGCGACACTGAAAAAATCTTAACACATAATATTTACACTTTTTGTAAATTGAAAAATAAGAAATAAAATCCAAAAATTGATATCACATGTTAAGGATTCTGTAGCAGCGACCTGGTACTACGGAAAGTTGACCAAGCATTCAAGGGTCCAATATAATTAAACCATATCGGGTGAACTTCCCCCTTGATAGAAAACTTAGGTAGAAGAAATGCTCCACATGATGTTTCTAAAGACAAAAAATATAAGTCATTTTCAAAAGAGCTTCCAACACATCCGGTAGGAAAAATACGAAAACTTAAAGGTTTTACAGGTTTAAAAATATACTAAACTCAATATATTCCTGTTCGGAACTAATGTTAGTATAAGGATATTGGGCTCTTGTTTAACGAGAATTGAGGAGTACAAAAAAAGTGTCCAAAATTAAGGTCAATTTTAAACTGAGATGGATTATCTGTTCAAGCAAAGTAACAGATATTTCAAAGTTGGATACGTTGGGACATAAAAATATTTAAAATGATCCAGATTCCTAAAATCTGAACCGATTTTAAGATTTTTTTAAGAAAGAATAACTAACAATTATATTATTTGAAAATTAAAACTAAATTAAATTCTTAAAATTTAAATTAAATTCAAATAAAATATCTGTTTCGGACTCATTCCTTAGAGAATAAATAATTTAATTATATTATATACGAGGTTCAATTTAAACATTTTTGGCAAGATGAAATTATGTCTAAAGGTTTGTAAAAAATGTTATAACTTTGCCAAAAAATCATTTTCACCCTTTTATTCACCTTAAGTTATTTTCTAAATGTTAAAATTATAAAAAAATATATAAAAACACGTGATTTTCAAAAATTATTTTTATCTCTGTCATTGAATGAATTAAATTATATTATTTTCTTTGATTCAATGCATCTAAATAGTTACTAACAATCTGTTAATTTAATTGTTGTGACGCAAATTTCTAAATTAATTATTTTTCTATTAAATGTAATGAATGAATATTAACAACAAACAATTGGAAATTTAATAAGGTCTTTAATAGTTAAGGCCTTTTGAGATACATATAAAAGTGTACCAAAAAAAAATAATCTGTAATTAATCCTAAAGATTTGCAAAATAGTTCTTTTCTTTAACTAAATATACAGACAACTCATTCCTTTCTCGCTTACTATGGAAGCAATAGAACAAGGGACTTCTAAAACCAGCCAGAGACAAAGAGTTTGAAAAACTTTATTTTTTCTATTTATTCAAATTAAGAGCTTAAAAGGCATTTTAATATTACTCTTTAGATTTTCAATTTCCCGCTGGAATATATGTGTTTGTAAGTACCCATACAAACGTTTTAATAGCTTATCAATTTTTATTTTCTATTCCTAAATTGTCTATTACAATTAAAAATATTGTTACAAAGAGGAAAAACACACCCTTCTATTAACATTGTATTTACTCCCCTTCTGAGTTTTTTTCTACAGATGGTGAGACTTTAAAAAATAAATACATAAAATATAAAGGAGTCGTATGATGCGAATATGTTTTTAAAAATCTTTTTTTATATAGAATTGGACACATGAAATGAAAATAATAATTTGATAATGAAAAAGTGCATTCAAACCACTTTAGCAATATTTTTAACTCTGTGCACAGATGGGCAAAAGTGAACGCCATTTGTCTATATGTAAATTTGAAACGCCTCTCCGCCCATAAAAACATATGATATATAAAAAAGTTAAAATCTGGTTAAAAAACGTTTCATTTCAAATGTTTTTCAATTAAAAATATATTCTTTCATTAACATTATTGACAAAAATAAGTATAGTATTCCAGTATTCTTGTGAACAAAAGTCACCTACACTGCATCTAACTGTAAAAGAAACTTTAAGAAATCTAGATCTTCTGTCTACATTCGTGTAATATGTTGATTTGAACGTTACTTAATTTAAACAATTCGCTAACGCCACTTCTATTAAAAATGAGTACAAAAGAAAGAAACTATACTTAAAGAAAGAAAAAATGCATACTAACAAAATAATACATTCAAGAAATCGACGATCATCAATTCTAAATATACATCAAGTAGTTAATACCTCAAGTAGTAAATTCTGTGGGGTATAATGTCAGAGTCTGCAGGGAAAAACCGCATAAACAAAAGAACGCCTTTCTTTCGTAAAAGAACATTCAGAAAAAGCGCATTCAGTCGTCTATAATGGTGCTAGTGTCATGGTATGAGGTTGCATGTCTGGGATGGGTAAATAGTATCGATAAAAATGTTTACTTAAATATCCTTAAGGATAAGTATTCAAAAACTTGGCATTGAAACCGACTATTTCCTAAAACAATTCAATGTCCATAAGCACCCGGTGGAAATTGTTCGATTATTGATCTAACACAAGGCAGTTATCCCTTGATAGAAAACTTGGTTCAGGTTTTTAGCCAAAAATAGAAAGCTCACAACACATCCAGAAAGGAAAGCAGACCGGGTAGGTGAGCGCTCGTACTATTTGTTACGAAAAGTTAAAGATAATGCAACTTTAAGAACAAAACTCAAAAAGTCGGTTCTTGCAACTTCCTAGTCAAAAAAAATTATGTTGCAAAAAAAAGAATGTTAAAGAAAGATTTAAGACCCAAAAGCGATTTAAATTTCCTAAAAGCAGTTTTATAATGGGCTTTATAAAAATCCAAATTTATACAAAAAGGAATATTTACCAAAAAGGCTGCTTCTATTTATCAGACTTCATAACGTCTCCACTTATTTTTCGCCTGACTTGATATCCTGTCACTATGGTAAACAAGCCCTTGAGTGTAACAACAACAATAATATATAATAATATTTTTTTCGACCTCACTCTCTATATTTTATAAAAAATAATGAATGCACTTTTAAAATAATTTTATTCTAAATATAATTTTTATAAATCAAAACAAAGAAATATGCGCATCAATATTAATTGGCCAGACACGACACACATGTAATTGAAAATAAATATTCAATTTATTTACATAAAGTGAAAAAAGCAACTGGAATAATATTCGATACATTTATATATCAAAAATCGCTTCATGGAGAAACGTTATTATTTGCGGACTTTTAAATAAAAAAAATAGTTTGATCAATAAAATCTTATGAATTAAATAACAACGTTGTTGAGCAATCCAGTATACAAAACACAGGATGATCTGCTTTAAATTATATCTGCAGTTGAATCCATATTAAAAAAACCGAGACAGATTAAATATAATAAAAAACTCTTCAATTGAATACACGTAGCACATGTCTTTAACACAGTTCTATTTTAAGGAAAATTAAGATTACAACTATCAACATATTTAACAGATCGTGAATGGTGTGAACAACAAAATTTGATGGTTAATCATTCATGCCACAAATCTATAAACAATATACGATGTTTATATCAAAAAAGAATAGTGTTGGTGAACCGCTGCCAATCACATGTTTTGGCATAAACAAAAAAAGGTCAACAACACTTATTGACTAATGTAAAGAGGCGCTGAATTGGCGATACCCTTAGGAAAAAAACAAGAATTGCTACAGACTGGCAAACAGTAAACAAAAAACATAAGAGGCACGTTCTACATTCATACATATCAAATGCTGTTTAATACGAATGTATAAAGGAAGGGATTAAGTATTGGGTACAAATTTAAGATACTGACAGAAATCAAAAATACTTATGTTTTACTTTGTTCTATAAATGTTGACAAATATTTTGGATACCAATTCTTTACATTACATTTTTATTACAAAAAAGATTTCCAAAACTCATAGAATATAAAATTATTGTGTCCAAAAATCAATATTAATTTTATAAAACATAATGAAATTCTGTTAAATCTGAAATTCAGAACAATTTGAAATTATGCCAAATTGAACACTGATGTGCACATACTTTTGCTCTTGTAAACATTGCTTTTTGAATCCAAGAAAAATGTAGCAAAGAAATTTAAATCGATCACTTATGTAGTGCATTAAACACATATACTACCTTGAGGAAGGCCAAGCATTGTTTCAGATAAACTGGAATTATCAATTAGTAAAAACAGGAAGAATTATAAAATGAACCATAGGATAATTAGGCATCTGGGGTACCAAAATTGATATAAACGTTTTATGCTTTTATTGTCTTGAAGACAAGTTTTTAATGACAAAAGCTATTAAGCGGAGAGATCGAAAAGTTCTTCTCGTCTTTTTTCGCAACTTTCAGGTCAAAAATTGTATGTTGCTGATGCTCGAGAAAATGTTGGAAAAGTTAGGGACTGAAAAGCAATTAAAATTAAAGACAAAAAATCAGTTATTTGTTAATACAACCAATATAAATACTGAAATTTAAATCAAGGAATATTTACAAAAAAAGCTTTTGACACTGTCAGCTATTAAGTTTTCCTCCAGGTCATCCCAAAGTCCTCATTACCGAACAACTTGAAGAGATGGATTGTGAATTATTTGAATGAACGTCAGTCATCCATAAAATCGCATGACCGGAAATCATAATCCCGTAAAGAAAAACAAAGACTTCCACAGAGAGGCGTCATGTCTCCACTATTTCTTAATTTCTTCCACACGAAATTTCTAGCCTCACCTCCACCTGTAAAATCCTTTCGATCTGAATTCATATATGGCATCTTTGAACGCCATTTAAAGAGACACAGAGAATATCGTACTTGGAGGCCGCCCACCTTACATCACAGACATAAAAGTAAATCTGCCGAGATGAATAAGAGTAGTTCTAGCTAGAACAACGTTCGAGTTGGAGCAATATGAACAATGCCTACAGGTCTCGTGTTGACTGTACTGCCTCTAATATTTGTCCAGCATATGGCCTAGAGGTAAATCAGAACCTGAATCATGACAATTAACAAGTAAAAGTTAGCAAACATTCTATATTATCGGTGACGTCTTGAAGCCAAGCCAAGTTGACTATTTAATAGCAACTGCTTCGTCGTCATTTGATTTAATTCTTTTGTGTATTAAAATTATTTTTCTGAAGAGATTATATGGGATCTAGAAAAAACTATGGACCCACTATCGTAAAATTCCGTTCCTGCCACACAGACGTACGGACAAACATCGTTAAATTCAATCAGAGTCAACAAATTATTATAACAACAAACATAACTCAATTGAGCAAATAAAATCTCAAAATATGAGAAAAACGGGGTAAATAAAATGAATAATCGATTGACGATTTTTATATCAACAACTGATTTTGATTATTTTAGTCGTTTAATCATAACCTATAATCGATTTTTTAATCGACTAATCAAAATTTTTAAAAATAAAAAAGAAATTTTTTTTACTTTTCAAATTTTTTTTTGATTCAGATAAAGAGAAAACTCCAATATATAACACTTTTGAATAATCGGCCACTAGGAATCGATATTAGTATAAAGTTGGCAGAGAAGAATCAAGCATAAAATAAGCGTTTTTCACAAATAATCAATTCTTAACCACATAAACGAAATCTATTCTTCAATCATTACAACTTGGGAGCATTTCTAAATTTATAATCTGGCAACGCTCCTGTCTCCACTGGCAATATAAACAAAACAAAAACAAAATACACACTTTTCCATTTCAATAAAATTTTTGCTTCCCAAATATTTTTATATCAAAAATTTATAACACTAAAATAAAAATAACCTAAATTCTAGTATAGAATTTAGAAAAAAATGAAAATATATAAAAAACAACTTGCAGAAAAATCGTATTCCTTTTGACATTGAAAAACAACTTTCGCTTAGCCAAAACAAAAAAATGTAAAATTTAATTTTTTTAATTATTTACAAAAACAGCAAAAAATAAATAAAAGTTAACAAAAATGTTTCTTTGACATTTAAAAAAGCGTTAAAAATGATGTAAAGTTCAGTTTAAAAGCATTTTTATCGAAACTTAACAAT
Source organism: Cochliomyia hominivorax (assembly GCA_004302925.2). Classification (NCBI taxonomy): domain Eukaryota; kingdom Metazoa; phylum Arthropoda; class Insecta; order Diptera; family Calliphoridae; genus Cochliomyia; species Cochliomyia hominivorax. The sequence goes on along the minus strand of PYHX02000495.1, from coordinate 62,804,578 downwards.
AAAAAAGCACAAATATTAAAAAAGAAAAATATGTACAGAAAAAAATAAGGAAACAAAAACAAAGACGGAAAGTATTAAAGGAAAAAAAAGAGATAAAGAACTTTTTTATTCGTTTTTTTATGATGAAGACCCTTTGCAGAATTTTTCATAGAAATATTAATAAAAAATGTTTTAATATTTTAGAATTCACATTTAAAAAATCTCACAAATTCTCTCACCTTTTTGCAAATTATAAAAAATTTGTTATCCAGTTTATTGATGAACTTATAACGCGTACGTTATTTAATTTTTTTCTTATTTTATTTCGATAAAACTTGAGGAAAAATATTTATTTTTTTCAGCTGAAAAATTTCTTTCGACAGCACCACACACTACACTCAAGAAATGGCGATTTTATTGTTTTTCTTTCTTTCTTTTTTCTTTCTTATTTTTATTTTTTATTTTATTTGTACACTTTATGACTTATGTTTTATGGTTTTTTATGTTGGTAGAAAAAGGACAACACTATAGATGCGCACGTGTGTTGTGGTATACACTTTAAAATCTGCACAGAAAACCAGCAACAACATAAACGTGATGACTGACTATTGTGATTGAATATTAAAAAAATGTACCAACAGAGGCGGGTTTTCAAATAGCAATTTTAAATATTATTGATGGATGTATTTTGTTTGACAAAAACATTTAAACTTAAGTTGTGATTATTGTATCATGTAAATATTCTTAAAATAGAAATTGGAGTTAAAAAGAGTAATATTTTTTTCTACTATTAATTTTTGTGATATAAGGATCTGAAGTTACAAGATATATGAAACAACACAAATCTTAAACCTATGTCACGAAATCTATTCGAAAGCCAAAACAAGTTTAACGTGGGCGTATTATATGAAGAGCTTAATAGTATTTGATAACCCAGTTCGAGGGCTCAAAGAAGCACATTTCGTTGCTATAACCGCAGAATAAGAAAATGTTGCTTATAAAATTAATGACTACAAAGTCAGTAGTGATCTCATGTTTGGTGCTTCGAAATTAAGTTGCAAGGATTGGAATATTTCATATACATCAAAAACCTAAATAAAAAATATCTATTAAAGAGCAAAACAGTTTATCGTGGACGTGTTGTATAAAAAAAATTTATGCTATTTGATATCTGAGTTCGAAAGCTCAGAGATTTAAATTTAAGCCATCCCATTACAGAAACATGGAAAAGACGCGAATGACACATGCATGGATTCCGTAAAATGTATAGTACAACAGAAGTAGCCAAAGAAATCATTTATGACTTGAACTGTGTGAACAAACGATACTTGTGGCACTTGATTTTTTTGTTTCCTTTTCCGTTTCTAGAATTGGCCTCACAGAATGGATTGTGAACAATCTGAGTGATCACAGCCCAGTAAAGTAAAACAAGGTGTACGGCAGGTCGGAGTGCTATCACCACTCTTGTAAAACTTCTATATTTCGAAATTTCCAGTGCCTCTACCCGGAGTTGACGTGATAACATATGCGGAAGGCTGTACATTTGCGGCAAAGGAAGTTCCACGTCCTTGATGATTTATGCGGTTTAGTTCTTTTTAGGATCTTTTTGAAGAAAACATAAGCCGTTGAACATGAGATAATATAAGAAACAAATTTCAGAAAAATATATATTTTTTATCAAACTTCAGATCCCTATATTAAAAAAAATAACAATGAAATGAGAAACTCATATATTTTTTACTCCAGAGCATAAATACTATATTAAATATCAATTACAAATTTAATAATTAATTTTTATAGTGTATTTCAAATAGATGTAAAAGTTAACATTAAAATTTGCTATTTAACTAAACATCTCTGTAATTAAACAGAAATTTTCACATTAAAAACAAATTTTACTAAAAATAACTTATACAATATTTTCCACTCTCTCTCTTTATATCTTTTAAACTTTTAAATGATGCTGTAATTTTATAAGTTTATTTTCAAAATTGTAAAAATAAACTTAAACCATAAAATATTAGAGAAAAATCACTTACCATTTACTTATTTTCCCATAATAAAGTTTTTTTGTTGTTAATTTGTTCGCTCTCTCTCACTTACTCTCTTTTTCGTTTTTTATTGTTCCTTTTTGGTTGCTAACAAAACAAAAACAATAAAGTGTTGGTTGTTTTGTTGGTTGTGCTCTCTTTGACAAATTGTAGCAAAGAATAATAAAGGAAAGAATAATAATAACAACAGCAGCAAACAGCTAAATAAAAATAAATGAAATTGAATGAAATTTTTCTTATTCTCTTCTAAGTGATTTTATTGCTTTTCCTTTATAATTTTTTCTCAGATCTTTTTTAAAACAATTTTCTTTGAACTTTTCTTTCTTGCTCTTTTCAAAATACACTTTTACACACAAATGCAATTTGCTTTTACTTTATTTATCTTTTTTCTCTTTGATGTAGTTGCTAAAAACCAAAAAAAAAAAAGAAAACTCATATTTCTGGTTGCTTAAGTAAAAATTATTTTCCATTTATTTCACTTATTTTTTTCCATTTTTCTTTTATTTATTTTGTACTGCACAGGCTGTGTCATTTACATTTACCACTACAACAACAGCACCATAAACACCACCACTTCTAAGAAAACACCACTTAAAAAATATATATTTATCACTTTATACCTTAAAAAACAAAGAATAAAAGGACTGTATTTTATTTCACTACTTTTAACTGCTTATTTTAGGGAATTTTAAACTGTTTTACGTTTATAAACACTATAATTGTTAATATTTTCTTAAATGAACCCTTTACGTGTCCTCTCTAACTAAACTCCTCTTTTCAGATAGAATTTCATTTATTTATTTCTCTCTGAAATTCAGTGATGACAATAAATTTCAAATATCTTCAATTGCCGAAAATGTTCCTAAAAACAGTAACAGTTAGCTCAAAATTAATGGTAATTCCATGAATTATCCATTCAAGAATTTAATTGTATAAATTTTTTAACAATTTTCAATTTTTTGTCAGATCATTTTTATTTTTTTTACACACACACACACATTTGATTTTTGTAATTTCAAACAATTTGGCACTATTTTTGCACCCCAAAAAAGTTGACACCACTGCTACTATTATTATATGTTATGTTTGTGTGCGTGTGTTTTTGTGAGAAAAGTCATCAAAGACGAATTGACACAATTAGAGATTTTTTGTCTACCAATTTTTAACTTTGAAGTTTTTCTTTCGTTTTTTTTGCTTATTTCACTTAAATTTTTCTTTTGTATTACAATATATTAGTTGTGATGATTAATTATAACACTTTTTACAATTTTTTTCGTTATAATTACAATAACTTTTTCGTATATTTTTATTACGACAAAAATTGTTGACGAAAAATGCGACCGAAAATATCAAGTACTTTTTCAGCGTTTATCGGGAGAAGGTACAGTGTTGTATTTCTCAATACACTGAACGTATTTATAATGTTAATTAATAACCCACGACATTATTACAAGTTATATTTTCCATTAATATTTATATTATTTAAAATAAAACCTATTTAAATTTCTATAAACCTAAATAATATATTGTTAATAATTAAAACATGAAAGGGTTTTTCTGAATTTATCTATAATATTGCCATACTTTTTGAAAATATCTCCGTACATGTAAAACATATGTTTCAATTCACAATAACACCAAACATATGTGAAATTAAAAACAAGTAAGAATGTTACATTCGGCTGTACCGTACACCCTCCCCCACAAAGGGTATTAGAGATCGCTTTATATATAAATGCTTTATATTTTCAGCTTAACTTTTTTACTGCTAAAACAACCTTGATAATTTTTGGAATGGAAATGGAATACATATAACTATATATTATAACAATATTTTATTTTGATTTGTCGATTTCTAATTGACAATTTTACAAAAATTGTCCGCTGGAACTGAGAGGTGACCTCAAATATTGGTCTATATCTTTTGATATACTGAACCGATTTTGTTGGTTTTAAATACAAGACTTTTCTGGACCATAACAAATACTCAGACATTTTGAGAGTGCCAACAACTGACAGATGGACAAACTAAATCGCTTCAGATTTTGATTTGATGCAAGTATATATAAATTTATTTATAGGGTGAGTGTTACACACGAAATGAGAAAATTATATATACTCTCAAAATTATTATATACTCTTTTCACCACTCGTGGTGGTGGAGGGTATATTAAGGATATATTATTCCCTGCGAAAATGATTGGAACTAAATTTTTAAACTTTTAGAGGTTCTAAAATTTAAATTGGTTCTCTTGCTGGTCTTATCCATCCTACATTTTGTGCAGTAAAACAATTCCTTCAGAAAGTCTTTGGGTTCAAATTTTAAAACTTTTGGCATAACAGTTCTCTCTTTTTCTTTTTCTGATATTTTCCATCCTACATTTTTTCAAGTAAAGCAGTTCTTTAAGAAACATATTGGGACCACATTTGAAAATTCTCGCTTTAAATGTTCTTTTGGAATTCGATAATAAATATTTGCTGTAGGGGAGTATCTCTGACCCTAGACCTATGCGTCCTACATTTTTTCAGTAAAACAAATTTTTTAGAAATTGATTTATATATAGAAAGTCAATACTTGTTTTATATTTGGGGGTACCCTTCCACGTGATGCTATCGAAATTTTTAAAATATATATTACCTTTGAGTATATTGGTATCACAGTTAAATTAAAATTTTGAAAATACTTTAGTTTCTTAAAAATATTTTCTACCACTAAGAATAGGTTTCTTTAAAAGTTGACAGTGTAGCATCGGCCGCAAAATAATCGGGTTTTTATGAGATAATCGAAATCGATTATCAATCATAATCGAAATCCATTCCCCCATCACTATGTACTACATACAATTAAATTTTATTGTTTAGTTTTTATTTAGACGGTTGTTTAGTAATAGTGTTGTGCTTGTAAATTAAAATTTAATTTAGTGTAAAAATAAAATAAATTTCCATTTACTAATAATCAACAAGAAAATCGCACAATTTTTATCTTATCTCTCTCCCTATGTAACGTAATAACTTTAAAATTATATGTTTTAATCATAAATTATAAAAAGAATTTATTGAAGAAACAAAAACAAGTGGATTTTTGTACGTAAAGAAAGTAAAGTAAAAAAAAAACAACCGTCGGTCTATTCCATACTTTCATAGTATTTGTGTTTATTAAAAAAAAAGAAGATTTTATAAAATGTCTAACGCACAACACGATGTGGAAAATGGTCTTTATCCACAGTTACAACAACAAAGACCACAAACCAGACGCCAGGATACTGTTGATATGGAAGAAATTCCATTAAATAATTTACAACAAGAATCAGAAGAAAAGCGTAAAGTTCGTCATATATTTGAAAGAGTAAGTGATTATAACTCTAATGATTGATTATTTCAAGATGTTTATTAGTGAAAATAAAAATAAAATTTCCCATAATATTTTCTACTTTCTTTGTAAATGATACCTATAAAAAATAAACATGATTCATTCATACAGCTTTTATATGTACAGTGGTTTCAAAATGATTTTTATAATAATTCTGCAGCCGTTAAACTATAAGGATTTTTTATTAAAAGTATAATAATCTAAACTAGGTTTCCTCTTAGGAGTGAGATCGAAAAATTTATAACATATTTGAATGTTAATAAAAACCAGACCACTAAATTTTTTCGGAAGCACTTCCTTTAATGTTTTAAAAGTCCATCTCCGTTAAAAATCTTCCACAATTTTGCACAACTTTTCTGTAATCTTCAATTCTCTATTAACAAGAGCCCAATATCTCTCCACTGGTCTTAGCTCTAGGCAGTTTGTATGATTTACCTCTCATGGTACAAATATCAATCATATGTCTAATACAATTTAAGGGCTTGTTTTCCTTGTTGCCAAGCAACAAGTTGGATGCGACCTTTTTTGTAAATATTTCTCGAGTAAATTTCGGCATTTATAGCACCCATTGTATTAATTTATTGGCTTCTTTTGACGGAATTGAATATTGCTTGCCAAACCAAGAACTTTTTAGAAAATTTTCACTGCTTTTTGGTCCTAAACTTTTCTTCATCAATCACACGAAGTGCAGCAACATACAATTTTTGAACAGGAAGAATGTACACTTCGTCATCCATAATGTAGCTAAAATATATTTAAATATTTAGATGTTTTCAGGAGCTTTTTAGGCATTGTATGCTTTAAAATTTAAATTAGTTTCAACTTTTTGTACTAAATAGTCTGAACACTGAACTAAGCGGACTGATTTTCTACCGGATATGTTGGGGAGCTCTTTTTTGCCTTCTATTTATTTGTCTATAGAAACATCCTTCTACCTGTACCAAGTTTGCTATCTCGGTACTGTTTGATAACATAGGAAATTCTTTGGCGGCAGACCTTTGAATGCTTGACCAACTTTTTGTAGAACCAAGTTGAGTTTTGTAATTATCTAAAATGTAATGAAGAGAGGGTATTTAAATTTGAACTTAATCACTTTCTTAAGGAACTCTTTTGTTAGACAAAACATAGGACGGATAGGAACAGAGGGTGAGTGGGAACCTCTCCCTCTGATCCAAAACCAAGTTAATAATCGTATATATAAAGAATTATTACGGCGAAAATCTTTCAAATCAGGCAAATATATTTTGCATGAAATTTTTTAATACACGTAGCGATTTTAACATTTCTTTCTGAATCTTGTGCAGCAAAGTGCAACGGGTTAAATAAAGTATTAAATAAAAAATAAGTGAAATGTCATTTAATGCTCTAAATTTATAAATAATTTAAAATTTCGACAGTCACTATATCCTCGCCGACTACATCCCTGGTCAGAAAGATGACTGCTCTACTCATGACTAATTTTATTAAGACATTTCTTAGTGTTAAATTACAGAATTATATCGATAACAAAATTGTTTTGCAAGCACTGTGCGATGCACAAGAGAAAACAATTTCATAATAAAAAATGCCCCTTTTGTGTTTTTTCGTGTGTGTAGTGAATGCAACTTTATGTGTACAGCACGATTTTTTTGTTTTTTGTTTTTCGTTCATTCTTTCATTCTCCATTTTTATCAATGAAATATTTTTATTATTGTGAAATTAACAGCAAAAAAAGAAGTTTTTTTTTATTTTATTATATTTAATCTCTTTTAAATGTTTAAGAACAACAACTCATTCTCACACCCTTTTTTCTTGATTATTTTCCGTTCTTTTTGAGGTGCTCTTGACATTTAAATTTAATTCCTTGTTTTTATCGTGTCATCTTTTTATTAAGACAAAAAGACAATATTTTTTGTAATTTTAAAATTTATTTTATTTTTGCAATTTATAGAAAACTACAACAACAAAATTTTTAATATCGCACAGTGTTTCAAATGAGAAATTAAATGGAAATAAATTTGTTACTTCAGAACGGCTTGTGCGATTTCATTGAAATTTCACATGGTGATAGTAGAAGTTTAGGCTCGATAATATATATGTCCACTTTTCAAAAATGTAAATTATTGTACTGAAAGTATTGCAGTGTTTTTAATCATCCAATTTTAATGAAATTTGGCATATAAATAAAAAATAAATTTTTTGATACTTATTTGAAATCTATTACCATTAAAAAAATCCCAATATTCCCAAAAAAACTTACCAAAATTCCCAAAAATGAGTTTTTACATGTTTTGCTATATTTTTCCAGCCGATATCGGGGAGCAAAAATTTCTATTACTGAGAATTTTAGAACATATCAAGATTTGACGAATTCGCGTTTTGATAAATTAAGCCGGAAATTAGAGTGTTGTGAAAAATAGGTTGAATTTGATAAATCCTGGTTCTCTTAAAATTTAGATTTTTGAAATTTTTGTTTGCATAGGGCTTTTTTAATAAATCAAATTTATAACTTTTAATTCCATAGAGATGTTTTCAAAATCTTAAAGTGTGGACCCGCTATAACAAAAAAAAAAAAAGAAACTTCGCCAAGGTCGTTAAAAAAGTAAAATTTATAATTTTTGAAACTATATATCTCTTTAACTGTTAGAGATAGCCTACCCAATTGACGAGGTTTTTTTGTAGGGCTTCACTAGCAAAATCTCTCATTATAAATCTTTAAAATCTGTTCAGATATAAGGAATCTCGATCTTTTTAAATACTTTTATGACTCAAGGTGAGCTACTTTGGGACCCTGTGGACAAACCCTCATTACATCCAAAAAGTTTAAACTCAAAAATTAAACTCCAAAACACTTCTACTATCACGATGTAAGATTTCATTGAAATCGAACAAGACGTTCGGAATTGACAGATTAATTTCCATTTCATTTTACAATTTGAAACACTGTGTTTCATATATTCTTATCTTTTTATTTACTTTTCTATTTACATACATTTTGTTGTTGTATTTTGTTACCGAGTCAAACTGTATGGCTCACGCAAACATACACATGTACATATAAATTAAAAAAAAAAAACCGGTAAGAAGAAATTTTTGCTCTGCTCTTGTTTATTTGTTTACTTTTGTCGTTGTTGTTGTTTAGGTGTTTATGAAAGTTATTGTTGCTAATTTCGTTTGTTATGGATGATTTCATCATTGATTTTGGGTTAAAAACTTATTCACGAGGTTTGTGTTGGGGAAATGGTGGAATAAGTTTAAAAATTCAGGGACATTTTACTAAAAAAAAACTTTAAATTTTATAAAAAATATTTATACAGGTGTTAGGAAAACTATAATTATGTTAGTATATGTTAACAGAACACTGTTAAATGACTTAACAGTTTTATTTTTTGTTTGTTAGAGATGTGTAATTTTTTAATTTTTATTAAAATTTCGATTTTTTAAGTTGACTGAGGAATTCTTGATTAAATTTATAATTTCAAAAGATTTATTTGGCTTAAATTATAAATTTTGTATCAAGATCCATCTTGATATAAGATCTATCAGTTTGTTAACATTTTATTTTTAAAGCATAAAAAGTCTATTTAGGATAAAAATAAGTAACATAATTTGTATATGTATTTTCGAGATATAAGGTCCCAAACAGTGTTACCAAATTGGACATTTTTCCGCTAAATCTGGCAATTTTGAAGTGCCCGTCGCGGGAAAACTTTAGTTTTAGAAATAAGCGGGAATATTACCGATAAAAATGTTGTGCTAATATGTAGTATAATGAAAAAAAAAAAAAAAACACACAAAATCCTTATCTGCAACATGTTGCACCGTGAAATGTTGCTTAGGATTCGAACAATAATATATATGTCAATAAAAGTGAAGTCACTTAACTTAGAGTTTTATTTTTTATTTGATTGAAATTATTACAATTAAAAAACAATACTTTTATAGTTTTAATCACTAAGTGATGAAATTTTGAATATTGCCACCCTCTTTAAAGTCAACCACTTGTGAGCACCTTTTCATGCTCTTCAATTCTCTTTTATAAAGAGCTCAATATCACTCCATTTGCCTTAACTTCGGGTTGTTTGAGGATTTGCCTCTTTGGGTACAGATACCACATTATTGTTCTTGTACCACTCAAGGGCTTGTTTACCATAGCGACAGAATGACAAGTGAGGTCAAAAATAAGTGGACACATTTTTCAGTCTAATGAATGTTCTCTTATATGTAAATATTCCCTGATGTAAATTTCGGTACTTATAGAGTCCGATAACAAATGATTGGCTTCTTTTGCCGCAACTACATATTGCTGGTCATACCAAGAAACTTTTGGGAAATTTTAACTGCTTTTTGGTCCTAAAATTTTTTTCAACAATCACTCGAGCACCAGCAACATAAAATTTTTGCGAAAATTTTCCCAGAATATACGTTTTGTTATTTTTTTATATTTTTAGAAAACTAGACTTTAATTTCTGAGATCTGTTCTTGGTCACTAAATTTTTAGAATTGTATAAAAATGTTAAACCTGCATTTGCTTTAACTTTTCGTACCAAAGATCTAACTGGGCTGCTTTCCTATCTTATAGGTTGGGAGCTTTTTTTTTAAATTCTTTCTTTTTTTAATTGACCTTAGAAACATCATGTGGACGTTTCCTTTTATCTGAACTAGGGTTTCTATCAAAGGACAATTTCTCCCGGTTTAATGAAAAATGTGTGTAAAGAGTTTTTTATCTCTTTAGTTTAGGGTATTATATAGACGGCCTTAACCGATTATTGCACTCTTACTTGTATTTTACTTAAAATGATTTTTTCGCATAACTTTTTAATGATTTCACAGAAATTCTATTTAATATTTCTTTTATTTCAAAGTTCAAACCATTGCACTGTGGGTTTAAATGTATCTATTCTATCAAACATTAATCTATTGACTAATATCTCGCTGAAATTTAAAACAATAGAAATCGTAGCATTTTAACTATTACTTTTTCACTTTGTTGCATAACTCGTGTTCACACTGTGTTCGAAAATTAGATTCAGTTTAATAGGTTTTATTTAAGACAGCTACTCGGAAATAAAATTGTGGTTTAATTTATTAAAATGACAAAATGCGAAGCGTTTAACCCACTGTGCATTGTCGTGATTATTAAACAATAAGATAACAATATAAAGTATAATAAAAAATATTTATTTTCTTTACTTTTTATAACATACACTAGAGCGCCGACTTGCGTCGTTTTTTAAGTACAGAAAAAAATTTGATTTTTGTCGTAGCAATTTCAAATTGCATCTGTCACATTTGCGTAATTTTGACCTCGATATGTGTCGGTTTGAAACGGTGCGAATTACCATTTATTGCATCATTGATAACACCGATAGTCATCTCTTTTTCAGGAAAATTACCTTTTCTTTGTTATATAAGTGGTGCTGAAAACAAGTATCTGATTATGGTAAAAAAGCACTGTGATTCGCCAAAGGTCAAAAATGAGTCAAAATAAAGTTTCGTATTAATATTTACGTTAAAAAAGAGGTTTTAAATTGGGAGAAAAGGCTGTTAATATAGGAAGATCTCGTGGATTAGCACCTACAACAGTAAGAACAATTTGGAACAGAGACAGTGATAAAATAAATCAATTAGTTGACATTGTCATACTACTCCAAATTCAACAAGATATTATAGCAAGAAATCCCTTATTGGTTAAGTAATAAATAAATAATTCTGCTAGATTTCAATACATCCCCAATAAACTAAATTTCAGTGTATTTATATAGAATAAAGTTATTCGATTTGCGTCGCGTTTCTTCGGTCCCCATAAATGACGCAAGTCGAGGTTCTAATGTATTGACAATTTACAAATGATAAGATGAAAATATCTATTAAAAATATGTGATAAACTGAAAAGTTTTTAACAAAAAATTTCTCTGATTAATTTAATTACATTACATTGCATGTATGTATGTATGTATGTATGTATGTATGTATGTATGTATGTATGTATGTATGTATGTATGTATGTTAGGTTATTAATAATTTCATCAATAATTTAATTGAATTTCATATTTATGTCTGAAAATGTTTTTTATTTTAAATTGAATTTATTGTTTCTAAGAAAAATAATTAAGTATTAATTGTATGTATTAAATGTATTAATTGTATTAAATTATCTTATCCATTGTCTCTATTAAGAATTAAGTCTATAAATTCTATTCTATTTTATCATTATTTTGAAATTATGATTTATGTTCACAATTTTTATGTAGTTTTCATGATCCCGATATTATTATAAAAAACTCCGATGGGATCTAAGGGAAAAGTACCCCCCCATATGTTGATTATCGAATATCTAAAGAATTATAACAACAAGAGTTCTTAAAATTGAACCTAATCACATTTTTAAGGATCTGTTTTCCTGAAAAAAAAAACGTGGGACGGATAAAAACAGGGGAAGTGGCATCCCCTATACAAAGCAGATATTGATTATCGAATATCTAAGAAACTCTAACATGGAGAGTTCTCAAATTTGTTACAGACTATTTCCTCAAGGAACTGTTTTACTGGAGATAGCGTAGGATGGAAAGGATCAGAAGGGAAGGGTTACCCCGTACAAAGTAAATATTGATTATGATTCTTAAGTTATGTATGAACTACTTTCACAAGGAATTGTTGTACTAAACAAAAGGTAGGAAGGGTAGGACCAGTAGAATGTTACAAAGCAAATTTTGATTATCAAATATCTAAAGAACATCAACGCCAAAAGCTCTCCAATTTGGTCCCAACTACTTTCGAACTGTTTTAGTGAACAAAACGTGGGACGAATAGGACCGGGGGAAGTGGTACCCCACACAAATCAATTATTTTCAAATATCTGAACAACAACAGCGAGAGTTCTCAGATTTGATCCAAAATACTTTCTTAAGGAACTGTTTTACTGGACAAAATGTAGGACGAATAGGATCAAAGAAAGGAGTAGCCCCCATGTAATACAATTAATAACTGTTAACTGTTATCTGTGATATTGTAACTATATAACTAGAGTTAAAGAAATTTAGTTGTAATTACTTTATGTGGTGAAAAAGTATAGGACAGATAGGACCATGGTAATGATCATAGTTAGCGTTCATCAATTTTGCCCCAATAATTTTCCTTTTAAAACAGTTTTAAGTGAAGAAACCATGCATCCCAGCCGACCCCTTATAACCAAATTATTGATAATCGAATTAATAATCGGTTCAAAACTTTGTCGCTTTCCTATGAAACGGTTTTATTGGAAAATTTTAAAACTAATAGAGTCAGGGTGTAAAAATCCCCGTTCTATATAATTTTTATTTCACATTTTTATTTGTGAAATTACTTTCGAGATCTAAGAATGTGTAGAATTTTTGTGCAGCAAAGTGCACCGGGTAAACAGTAGTTTTGCTATAAATCTTATTAAAATTATTCGACCACATTCTCATTTTGTTGAAATACTTGATTTTTGTTTTACTACCAAATTTGTTTGATTTGACCAAGATTTTATTTGATTTTCACGCAATTTAATTTTTCTTTATTTGGTGATATTTTTTTTGTTGTTAATTCACCTAAAAATGCCATTTAATTTGTAATTCACCTCCAATGTCATTTTTAAAATTAATTTAATTTTTTCTAAATACTTTAGTAATCATTTTTATTTATAAAAAATTAATCATATTTTATTTTAAGATTTTCCAGATTGGAAATTATAAACGAGTATTGAACGCTTGTTAAAAATAATGAAACAAATTGTGGTTTTACTACAATAGAGTTTTTTCACCTCTAATAGCTTTAATTAAGGTGTGAGATTGAAAAAATTCTTAAAACGAGTTTTTCATTAAAACTTTTAATTCAAGTATTATTTGACACTTTATATTCTATACCACCGTAGATGTTTGGGGTATTATGCGTTTATGTAGATGTTTGTAATGGGCAGATTAGCAATATTACCACTACTTAACGTTTGAGTAAGAATCAGTTTTTGATTCGATTTAACGATGCCTTCATTTTCATTTAAACTTTGTGAATAAAATGCATGTCACAATTTTAGAGATCTCTTGATAAAACTTGGCAGATATCACTACTTTGATCTAAAGACGAAGCCCAATAAAATTGGTGGTAACGAGTTTATACTTTTAACTTTGTTAAAAATAATGAAACAATTTATATGTGGCCATATAAATTTTCCTCCCGGAATGGAATAATAGTGATAAATATAAAACGATTTTAATAGAATTTGGCACAATCAAGTCTTATAGTATTTCTAAAATGACGTAAAAAATTATACAAGAATGCGTCCATTACTATTTATAGATTCTGTACAAACATAAGAAAAAATCCGATGTGCGAAATTTAACGAGGGTCGGTTTATAATTTACTTTAGCACCATAATAATATATGTACCATACTCTTAAGCATAAATTATAAAATAAATTTATACGAGGGTCGTCATTAATTTTTGGTAGCTCCAATTTGTAGTTTGACCAACTATAACTTCTTACTTGTTTTTTGATCACATCTGTATAAAATATGTTGATAGAAGACCTCTTTGAAGTAAAAGGAATGCTGACCACATGCTGTTTCTTACACTAAAAAAATAGAAGGCATTTTCAAAAGATCTCATCCAAATACATCCAGTAGGAAAGTAGCCTGATTAGCTCAGTGCTTGGACTAGTTTGGTACGAAGAGTTTAAGGTAACTTGCATTACCTTAATCTTTTATACATCTTTTATACATGATACAAAAAAAATCCTGACTAAAACGCTGCTTAAATCTATGGACCAAAAACGGAGCACAGAAATTGATGTCAAATTTTCTAAAAAAATATTTTTGCTGCATAATGAAGACGAAATGTATGTTCCGGCAGATTTTTCGCAAATTCCTGATCAAAAATTGCATGTTTCTGATGCTTGAGAAAATTTTAAAGAAATGTTTAGGACCAAAATTTCCCAAAAAGTTCTTGGAAAAATTTCTAGTTGCAGTATAAAAACCTTATCACTTGTTACAACAGACACTATAAATACGGAATTCTATGTCAAGGAATTTTTACTAAAAATGTCTGCTTCCATTCATAAGGCTTCAGAAATTATCCACTTATTTTTGGCCTGACTTGTCATGCTGCCACTCAGGTAAACAAGCACTTTAATGGTACAATAACAACAGAAGCAAATACCTTAAACTGCCTGGAGCTAAGGCCAGGGGGCGATGTGAGCTCTTGTTAAAAAAAGTCAAACTGAAAGTTTATTGGTTTTATTTTAATTAACATATATGCATGTTTAGCATTTTTCGATCTCACTCCTTAACTATAATTATTTCAATTTTCCATTTTATTGGAATTTTTTCCATTTTATTGGAAATTTTATTGTTTATTATAATAAAATGGAAATAATAAGTTTATGTATCTACAATTTCTCACACTTTAAACGTTCTGTTGTGGAAAAAATGTCTCTTTAAAAAAATGAAAGATAAAATTTCAAACGTGATTCAATAAAAGAATATTTTCAATAAAATTTTCACATTAATAATATTTAACGAAACATTTTTAAAAATTATTTTTATATCGTTCAAAAGAGAAGCAATAATCTCTTTCTTCATTGTATACAACACGTAGATGTTTAATATTTTCTTTGGACTCAATGAAAATTCATTTAATACGACACATGTTTTGCCTTTTGGGAAAAAGTACTAATGCGTAAGATGTCAAGTAGCGTATTACGGAGTTGGTATTATTCACTGGGAGGTATAAGATATAAGACTTCGGAATATCTTTACTAAACGGGACAACTTTGTCACTATCAAGTGTCGCTAAATTCTCGAATGATTCCACACAAATTGTGAAATGATGCTTTCTACATCTGTAGTTAGGTAATAGGGGGCAGATGATGACTTTGCCTCTAGAATGTAAATTGAATTTATAAATTTACGGTATTCTGATTTTTGACTTAGTTCTTCGAACAATGAGGCTGTTGATAAGTGGAGCACTTAAGTCCACAGCAACAAGGACAATATTTGCGATTCTCAACTGGTTATCGGAAAAATAACGATATCACGATCGTATATCCTACAATACCAATTGATTGGTTGGTATTGTAGGATATACGATCGAGATATCGTTATTTTTAGCCAAAGCAAGTCCGCAATTAGATCCCTTACAGGTGTCTAAACGACATCGAATATTGGCCAGGAATGCCAAACATCATTGAATATGATGGCAGAGCACTGGTCTGGATGCACGGAGGCTTTTTGTTAATCAGGATAACTTGGAGTCTGATGAATACATTAATAGTCTTTGTGGTTTACCACTCAATGCCTGTAAGAGACTTATAGAAGAAAGATGGATTAGTGAACCAACGCGCCGTTTTACAGGATGATTTGGATTAAATTGGATGCTGCTAAGACATCATTCTTACTCAAGAACTCTATTGAGAGACACAGTTGTTGTTGCAACAATTCGGCTGTATCTGGTTGTTCTTTCTTAAGGAAAAACTTCCAATTGATACAGATGTCGTTGGATTGACGATCTTTGGCCGAGTCTGACTCGGATCGTTACAAAATGGAGATTTAATTGTCGTGGGAATGAGAGACACAATTGTTACGCTGTCTGGACATTGTCGCTTTAGAATACATGTAATGAGAAAACTATTTTTTTCAGGTGTTGTCGTAATGAGAAGGAAATGATTCGTCATCTTTTTTGTCAATGTCTTCCTTTGGGGAATCTACGATCGCGTTTCTTTATCAGCAGGTTGTTGCAGTATCTGGCATATTTGCCTACTACTAATTTGAGGGGTATCTGTGGTTTTATTCGAAATGTAGATGGTTCCATGACAGATTTACTTTATAGGATCTTCAAAGTTAAACTGTTTGCTGAACGAAACGCATACTCGCTTCTCTTTCCCTCTTTTCTTCCTATTTACACTCTTTTCAAACAAAACAAAGGGACTTTAAGAACCTATAATAGCCACATTTTTTACTTTCAGTGACAACCTGATGACCTAACCTAACATATGTTTGAGTTAGCATCGTAGTTAAACAACATGCAAAATGTTCGCCTGACTAATGTAAATAGCACTTTGCAATTTCAGTTGCTCTGCGAGTCTTCTAATATTCCAATTTATTTCACACGGTGTGAATTTCAATGGAGAATCTCGTTTCGGTGTTCTTTCTGAAAAAAAAAACAATTTTTTGGGAAAATTTTCTTTTACTTTGAAACGAGGGCGACAGCCGAAGTGACCACAGTTTAACAGTTGGTCAGGATTTTGAAGGTGGCCTTAAATATTTATAAAGATCAATTATTTATATAATATTAACCGCAAATGTAATAATTACGGAGATATTGAACGCATATGCAAAAGCGGTCACAACGGGATTAAATTTAGGTTTCTAAAATAAAATAATTTCTTACCACAAACTGAATATTTTTAAAACATTTAAGTTTTGTTTTAAATCTTTTGCCTGCTTACTTTAGCATAAATTATTAAATATTTAAATCAATATTCAAGTTCATTATATATTTAACACATTTACACATACATTGATTGGTATTCGCCATTTTATATATTAAATTTTTATCGTATATATTTATTGTCTGACACAAAAGTTCATTCAACTTTTGTACTAAAATTTAGTTTATAAATCTATTGCATCACACACACACACACATTCTCACTATGTTAATTTCACTGAACAGTGAATGAAGGAATGAATGAATGAATGAATGAATGAATGAATGAATGAATGAAATTTATTCATTTTTAATGTTGTAAATTTTATTTATTAATTTTCTTTACTGTCTTTATACTCTACACCACCGTAAGTGGTTGGGGGTATTATGTGTTTGTGCTGATGTTTGCAACATGCAGAAAAATAGTGTTAACCCTTTTTAACCCTAAAAGTATACTCTTCGACTTATTTTCTGAGTCGATTTAACGATGTCCATACATCTGTTTGTCTGTCCGACTGGCTGTAAAAGTAAACTTTCTGAACAGTCTACAGGTCGCAATTTTCGAGACGTTTGTAACAGTCTACAGGTCGCAATTTTCGAAACGTTGTAAACAGTCTACAGGACGCAATTTTTGAGATATCTCGATGAAATTTAGTACATATTATTATTTTGACCTAAGGACGAAGCCCATTGAAATTAACTTTATTCGGTCCAATATTTCAGATACCTCCCATATAAAGGTTCCTCCCGATATGGGGTTTAAGATCATAAAAGTTCAAAATATAAAGTGATTTAAATGAAATTTGGCACAGTGAAGCCTTATAATATTCTAAAACGATGTGATAAAATATGTGAGGGTCCATTTTTTCATAGGTCCCAAACAAACCCCCTTTTAAATATCATTTTAAGGGCATAAATCTCATAAATACGTTGGTATTGTAATAATAACTGGTAAAATTAAGGTAAATATAAGCAAAAATTGATAGACAAATTATACGAGGGTCGATTCATAGTTTCTTCTAGCTTTCATATATCCCTACAAAAACGAGGGTCGTTCACTAATTTTTTCGTAACTACTATAACTATATAACCAACTATTTATAACCAACGTTTTGGTGTAGGGTATTACATAGTCGAGCTTTATTGAATATGTTTTCTTTACTTGTTTATTATATTCTTTATTATACTCTGTCCAATTTTAGCATGATGCCGACAGTGATGGTTTAATTAGTATACATGAACTTAAAGGTCTTATAGAAGCTGGCCTATGTCGTGATATACCACCACATGTGTCACAACAAATCCTTAAAATGTCTGATTCAGATAATAATGGTCATTTGGATTTTGAAGAATTCTATCGTATGTCACAGAAACATGAATGGCTTATAAGGAATATTGTAACCCGCTATTGTCGTTTGGTGGTACCGCCACCCAAACCCTTAGAAGGGGATCAATTAGGTAAGCTCTTTTAATAATATTCAATAAAAAAATTATAAACTTAAATGTTTTTATTTTTTCCCTTTCTAGATGGAGCCTATGAAAAACAAATGTCCTTATGTCCACCTCCCTTAACTATGGTTATATTTTCCTTGGTTGAAATTATTATGTTTCTCATAGATGTTATACATTTTCAGTAAGTTTTCCTGTTTCATTGTGTGCTTCACATAATTTGATGCTGTTAATGTTGTGTTATTTATTATTTTTAATTAGGGATGATGCTGATAATAATCATCGTATTGGTGAGAGTACTAGTGGTCCGGCTGCTACACTATTTATTTATAATCCCTATAAACGTTATGAATCTTGGCGTTTTGTTACTTATATGTTTGTTCATGTTGGCATAATGCATTTATTTATGAATCTTATTATACAAATATTTTTGGGTGTTGCTTTGGAATTAGTACATCATTGGTGGCGTGTGGCTTTAGTTTATTTGGCTGGTGTTTTGGCCGGTTCAATGGGTACATCATTAACAAGTCCACGTATATTTTTAGCTGGTGCTTCTGGTGGTGTTTACGCATTGATTACAGCACATATTGCAACAATTATTATGGTGAGTAAAAACTTTATTTCTAATTTGTATTAAAAAATAATAAATTTTGAAGAAACAAATTTAAATTTGAATATTTATTTTGCAAAAATATAAAGTTAAGTTAGATTAGATCATCAGGTAGCCACGAAAGATTGAAGGAGCAGTTTGTGGCTCACTTAGGTTCTTTGTGTTACCTGTAAAGAAAGGAATTGGTAACGATGAAAAAGAGAAGTAAAGTTAAGAATCAGGAAACTGAAGAGGGTGTAATTGTGGGTGGATTAATGTTAAGGTTAGAGAAAAACTATTGTAGCTGTTTGTCAAGCCCTTCATATCATATATATCTCCTATACCAGCAATCGCTAAGTCTGTTGTTGTAACAAGTAAGTAATTTATTATAATTCAGGTTCTGGTTTAACTCCAGGCCAAGAAATTGTGCCATTTCTATAGGATGATTTCATAGATCTTCTGGACTAAAAGTGGTAGAATTGGCTTGGCTGTTAAACAATTGTTATGTATCATGTGCTCCTCAAACCGTGAAATTTGTGGCGTCTCTATGAATGTCGTGCACTATATGAATCATGATCAAAAGAATCATGCACATTCTTATGTATTCTCTGTTGATATATTTAAAGATCTCTTGTAACATGTCTAGGGCGTAACGCCAATTGTGTTATGTTGAAATGAGGATGATGCCTCCGATAGCGTCCAAGATGGAACGAAGAAGAACAAGAACGCTAAGTCTGTCAAATATTGCAGCGAACTGTTTCCAAAAAAGCCCAAGCCATTGAAAGCAGGGCAGTAGCAGAAAAGAGAGGGTGTTAGTATAAAAACTAACTTTGATGCATATTTCAATAAAAGAATTCAATATTATTCTCCATTTTTGATTTTAAAGTTTTAAAAGAGAGACAACTTATCGGCAACTTTTTTAAGGTAACACGATTTTTCTTAGTCATGTTGTTTGCGAATCAACTCATCAAATCGATCAAATGTATTTGGTGCTATTTTATGTAGAAAATTCTTTTAAACCCAGATGTTGCTTTTAAGAAAATTATCGAAATAAAATATAAATTTCTTAAAAAACAAAAAGCAGCCCATAACAAATCTAATTCTATACAAATAAAGTACAAACAAAATGTTCCTGTGACTGCCAAACACGTTGCTCACATTTTACGAAGAGATGAAAACATAAAATGTAAGAAGCCAAAAAGAAAGCAGATGTTAAAAAAAGTATAAAGAACTCGTCTAATATTCTCAAGAAAATACATAAAATGAGTAGAGAAGTGGAAAAAGACACTCATTCATGATTCATACTTATTCATTGGCACGATTTAAGATCCAACAATGTGCGGATGTCAAAACATAATTTTGATGTTGGTAGTGTAATTATTTGGTCATCGCTATTTATAAGGAATTGCTGGAAGAACCTCTTCTCTGTTTTATGAATAAAGATTGTATATTCCACCAAGTTTAATACTCCTGTACATGTTTTAAATCAGTATAAATCATGGTTTAACGAACGTAGCATAACTTTGTTGTACTGGTCGGCTAGCAGTCCGGACTTAAACTTATTGAGTTACTTGTGTACAGGGCCCGTAAAGTTTATTCAAATAATGCCAAAAATGAAAGCGTAATGACTTTTATGGAGCTAAAATTAAAAATAAAGCAAGTTTCAAAGGAATGAATGAATGTCATACCGCACTTTTGAGTTAATTCACAACAAACGATCATCCTCCCATTATGAATAATGCTATAAAGACTGAATAACTTAAATGTGCTTATAGGAAAATACCATGAGACAATGAACTATAAAATTAAGTTAAAAAATAATATAATTAAGTTTTTAAGGAGTGAGATTGAAAAATTCTTAACATACATATATGTTAATAAAAATGAAACCACAAAACTTACAGTTTTAATTTACAATAAACAAAAAATAAAGTTTAAATCACTAGCTTTCTGCCACTTTACTAGATCAGATAGTCCACATTCGTTTAAAATCTACCACACATTTGGGTTCCATACTTGTGCTCTTCAATTCTCTTTTAACAATATTTCTCCACTGGCCTTAACTCCAGGCTGTTTGGAGGATTTGCTGCCTATTTTGCGATACCACATTATTGTTTTTGTACCACTCAAGGGCTTGTTGACCACAGTGATAGTATACCAAGTCAGGTAAAAATATGTGAATACATAATTGAGTCCAACAAATGGAGGCATCCTTCGTTTTTGTATACATTTCGTAACGTAAAATTCGATATTTATAGAGCCCGTTGCCATATCAAGAACTTTTTGGAATATTTTGCTTTTGTATTCAAAACTTTACTTCCACATTACCTCGAGCACCAGCAATATTAAACTTTAGACCAGGAATTTGCGAAAAAATCTGCATACGTTTTCAAGAATATTTCGTCAAGAATATTTTTTATAAAACTTCAATTTCCGTGATCTGTTTTTGTCCTTTAAATTTTTAGCTGCGTTCTTGAAAAAATCTTTTTTGGACCTTTTATGTTTTAAACCTTTATTGGCTTCAACTTTTCGAACCAAGAGCGTTCGAGCGTTCCTAGCAAGAGCGTTTAGACCATTTTTGAAATGTTTTCTAGATAACCGGAAAGCTTTGCAATCAAATGGGAGCTCTTGTGCAAATGTTTACGATTTGCTTGGCCTTAGAAACATCACGTAAATTATATAATTATATATATATTATATTTATATATATAATTATAAAAAATCAAATAAAATTTTGATTCAAATAAAATATGTACGTTAAGAATTTGCTCACTCCTTAATGTTATAATCTTAAGCTCTCATTATCTAATCCAACCAATAAATTAACTTTTATTTAATTAATTGCAATCATTTTTAATTTTTTTTCAAACATTATTAATCCTGTTTTTTTTTTCTTATTTTAGAACTGGAAGGAAATGGAATATGCTATTGTACAGCTTTTGGTATTTCTGATTTTCTGTTTAACTGATTTGGGTACTTCGATATATCGTCACATTACCGATCAACACGATCAAATTGGTTATATGGCTCATTTGTCAGGAGCTGTAGCTGGTCTACTCGTGGGTATAGGTGTGTTAAGAAATCTAGAGGTACGTCGTTGGGAACGTATTTTATGGTGGATTGCTGTTATCTTTTATTTTGCTTTAATGATGACGGGTATTTTAATACATATTTTTTTACCCGATTATTTTCCCCGCCAAGAGTACAATTAATTGAATAACAATACGTTTTTATTTAAAAACTAAGATTTTTCTAAATTTTAACTAAACTTTTTTTTAAATTTTAAAAGTTAATTTATTATTTTTTATAGAAAGTAGAAATATTAAGCCAAAGTGCCTTTTGGATTGATAATAAATGACAATTTGATTATTTTTTTTTGTAATTTAAATTTTAATTTTGTTTAAGAAAAGTTAATTTATATTTAAGATATATTTTTTATATAAAATATTTATTTCAATACGTTAAAGACATTACAAATTGAATTATTTTCTGTTTAATTTTATAAAAAGAAAAATGCCACGTTTATACAAAAAGAAATTTTGTAAAAGAAAAGTCTAGGAATGACAACGATTTTTTTCAATTTAGGATTTTACTTTAAAATCATTTACTTAAAGTACACTAGACCCTCGATTTGCATCGGACCAATTTGTGACGTTTTGATTCCGGTTCGCGTCATTTAATTTCGATTTGAGTCACTAGAAACGGTTAATATTTTTACTGCAGCATTATGGATTACCATTTTTGGCATCACTGAAAACATTTATCGCCAACTGTACAAATGTCGGGTTATGGTAGGAATATATTGTGTGTGATTCACCCAAGTACATTCTTGGGTGAATCACACACAATTTGGAAACATAATCAAAATAAGCGAAGAATGCCACTAAGCAGGGCCCTAATAAAAAATAAAGTTCTTTCCATTAACTCCAACCTAAAGAAAAATACTGTATCCAGTAGTATTGGAAATTTTGATTTTTTCCAAACTCAGCAACGGTTGGATTAAATTGTTTTTTTTATTTATCAAAAATACAAAATTGTTTGCCTTGTTATGAATATTTCCCGGTCCCCATTTAACGATGCAAGTCGGGGCTCTAGTGTATTATGCATTCTATATATAGAATTCCTTTCATTTTTATTATATTTTCCAAAAATGTTTACAAAAAATTCGCACTTAAAGCTAAAGATAAATGCCGTCCTTTTTAAAGTATTCTTCATCTTCTTTATGGAATTTACACACATACACATACATATTTTCTATTATTGTCATTTTTATTATTGTCATGTTTAAAATAAATATGTATACAATTTTTTTTATTATTTATTAGAAACATATGAAATTAATTAATTAATTAATTAACAAAAAAAAAAAACATCTTTAATAATTTCCTAGCAACAATTTTATGTTATTTGTGTATTTATTATGATTTTATAGCTTAAGATTTTATTTGAGTCAATGTTTATGAATCAAAGTGTGCATTTAATTTATATATATTTTTTATGCCTCAAATGGATTAATGTACATTTCTCTAAATATGCATCTTTATTAATAAATAAAATATATATTTTGTATACATGTTTTAAATTAGATACACGAAATTTTTATTAAATTTTAAAATCAATAGAGAACGGTAAGTAGGTTCTATAGGATGAGTTCATAGATCTTTTGGACTAGGAGTGGTAGCATTGGTAAAGCAGCTAAGCAAATGTTGTGTATCATGTAGTTCTTGGCCACATGTTGGACAAATATTGGGAACGGCATGGTCAATACGAGACCAGATTTCGTTCTATGTCTGCGATGAGAGTTGGGCGGTCTTTCAGTACGACATTTATACGGTAACATGAAACCGTGAACTTTGCGGCTCGTCCGGGTCCCATTTCATTACCAATTTTATTAACATGGACCCATGTTAATAAAATTTATACCATATATATCAAATAGTTAGGAAATTAATTGTGCCAAATTTCAATAGAATTGGTTCAATTTTAAAAGATTTATAAGCTATAAATCATATTCCGGGAAGTCGCCTTATATGGGAGCTGGGACAATTAATGATCCCAGAATAATATGACTTCTACGGATTTATTATTGTATCAAAATAAGTATATGTGACAAATTTCAGTAAATTACCTTAAAAATTGCGGCCCATATGACACAAAGAGTTTGGGGTGTATCAAAATTTTGCATATTATAGCCTATAACTTTTTTCCTGTTGATTAGATTTTGATAAATTGTTGCACGATGATGAAGCACGTGCAATTATATGCTAAAATTAATTTTTTGTTTAAGTCCAATTACATTTTTAAAAGAAATTATAAGAGTTCATTTTCGAAATTTTGAGGTTGTTTCAGATATCGGTCTATAACTTCCTTGCTTATAAACCGATATAGCTGGTTTTAAATAGCAAATTGCTTAGGACAATAACAAACAATATGGCCAAGTTTTATTTAATTCGGACAATTATTCCAGGCGTGCGAATGTTTCCAACAGACAGACAGACGGACATAGCTAAATCGACTCAGTTTTTGATTTGATGCAATAATATATATACGTTCTAGGGTCTGAGATGATTCCTTCTTGGCGTTACACAGGAATGACAAACTTAATATACCCTCACCACTTGTGGTGGTGGAGGGTACAAAAACTACTAAAAACCTGTCCAAAAATGGGTTTGTCGGTTAAAAATGGTGGTTACGAAAAATAAATGAACGACCCTCGTATAATTTAATTTTCTGATGCACTCTTAAGTGTGTAGTTTGTTATTGACTAACAAGAATTTTTCTGGGGGTTATATGGTAACTACAAGAAATTATGAAACGACCCTCGTATAATTTTTCACATTGGTTTTTGCATATATTTATTTTAATTTTACTAATTATTTTTACAATAATAACGTACATGTGGGATTTTTGCCCTTAAAAGTGAAATTAAAATAAGGGTTTGTAAGGGGCCCATGAAAAATACTGAACCGACCCGACATCATTTCAGAATATTATATGACTTACTTGTGCCAAAATTTGTTTCAATCGATTTGTATTAAGGATTTTTATGACCTTAAAACCCATTCTGGGTAGAACATTTGTATGGGAGGTACCTGATATATTTGACTGAACATTTCAAAAGGCTTCGCCTTAAACCAAAATAATAATATGTACCTAATTTCATTGCGATATTTAAAAAAATGCGATTACAACGTTTACACAAACAGCCTGACAGACAGACTGACGGATGGACATCGTTAAATCGACTCAGAAAGTGATTCTGATTCGAACGGTATACTTAAAGGTTGGTGTGACACCCATGTTACAAACATCAGCACAAATGCATAATACCGCACCACCACCTAGAATGGTGTAGGGTATAGAAACTGAAAATATGAATATGTGATAAATTATTATAAGACCCTATTGTTTCTATCGCAATTAGCATTCATTATAAATTCATTTGTTTTATTGTGCCTTTAGCATATTAGATTTTCTCTTATTTGAATTATCTTAGAAATAATCAATCCATATTAAATAATTAATTCTTTATCGAAACTTTTACATCTCATGTTTTGGAATAATAAACGATTTTCTGTGGCAACACATTAAGCAAGAGTTATAAACATTATTGTTGGAAGGGTATTAACGTCGTAGTCTGGTTGGATTTAATTTTCATAAGTAATTCCTGTTTCCATAAAACGATTTAATGTTGTGTCAAATTATTTGCGCTTAAACAACTAAACACATGCGACAAAGACAAAGTCTAGTTGAGGATTTTGGATGTGTGTATGTGTAAGTGAGTGAGTGAGTGAGTGTGTTAATGTAAAGCAAATACTAGGAACTTATACCAACATAATAATGTTAACAGACATAAAACCCAATAAACATTTGAGTAACGTTGAAAAGAGAGTTTAGAAGAATGAATGTGGAATCATTTTGACTTTGGACGAAGTCTCTATATGAATAATGCAATTGAGATAATTTAAATATTTCCTTTCGATTATTGAAAAATAATTCATTCCGGTCGACTGTACTGTGGGCAAAGTGATATAATTTAAGAATTGTAAGTTATTTTTGTAAAGCTTTTTGTAAAATTACGATCGATTTATTCAGAGATCGTTTTCAATAATGAAGGCTAAATCATCTAAGGGCTTTGTAAAATGCTTTTTTGAGAGCACACTTAGATTCCTTAGACTCAAGAGGGAAAATCTATTGATGTTGGTGCAAGCTTAGTTGAGCTCATAAAGACCGACCATATAGGAATGCTAAAACGATTATGTTTTATTCTTTAATAATTCATAGAATACTTCTTATCACTATAGATCTGTATGTTTCACAGATTTTGAGAGGGCATTCGATAAACCGAATGATGTGATTTGTAACCCTCAACATTAAGTTTTTTTCATTACATAACGTGCGAGTAGATGGCTTTCACAGCAGAGATCTATGTTGCTGATGTTATTAGACAAGAATTTTAAGTTTTGCGATTTCGTATTCGATAATAACCAGATTTCACTTCCATACAACAGTGTTGATTTTCATATGCATAGATAATTCTAGACTTTGTTTGTATGAACACTTGTGAGGATTTCCATATTGATTTTAGTCGTCCAAACGCCGCTCTCGCTTTATTGATTCTATTATTCACATCTGCATCTGCTTCGCCATTTGTAGTCATTATACTGTCCAGATAGCAGAAACTATCGATTGGTTGATCTCGCTACATGATGATATCTGATGTTAAGTTATTGCGTTGGTTCTCTTGATATTTATGTCTGATTTTTCGGAAAAGTGCCAAAAAGTGTTGCAGTATTTTTTTAATTATTAAATTTGATCTTAACGTAAAATTTCTGTTAATCCATCTATTTTAATTTTGTTGAATCTTAAATTAAAACTATCAACATTATTTTGTTGTTTTTTAAAAAAATACCATGATTCCCAAAAGGGTTTCCAAAATTCCCAAAAATGTTTTTTGTACCCTCCACTAACACAAGTATTTTGAGGGTATATTAACTTTCGAGGGTAACAACAGGAAGGAATCATTCAGACCCTATAAATTTTCTTGCATGTTGGATATATTGTGCTACTCACGCACACAAGTATCATCCGCATAATCCAAATCTTCTATTTGACGTGAGAGATTCCTGTGACTTCTTTTCTCTTTGCACAGATTTCGTTCATTATATCACAAAGAATTATGGTGGATTGTTAAGGTTATAGAGGACATACTGGATTTGCTCCAGCATTTGTTTGAAATGGTTGACTGATATTGCCGTTAAGAAGTACTGAGAGTTCAGTGTTTTCGTAAATAGCTGTGATGCTTTGCATTATCTTCTGGAGTACTCATGTTCTTTTTGCAGACCTATGAACGGTAATTACTGGGTAGTACGCCATTCAAGAGACTGTTATTATAATAAGTCATGGTGCGTAACTTTTGTTTGGCCGGAAAACTGCCCATTCGCCTCGTAGGTTTTTCTCGATTTTGATTTGAAATTTTCCAACCATTTAGGTCAACACCTAAATATCTTCCAGATTTGTGGTAGTTTCTCTTCCAGGCATAGATGATGTAAGTATCTATCTACCCGTATTCCATCTAGTATTCCATCATCACCTGATCCTTTGCTGTTTCTTAACATCTTAATTGTCTCCATTAGTTTACTTATAATGGGACAAATATATGGTACCCGTAACACATTATCTGCAGGGCTAATGAAATTAGAATCGTTTTCGTCAGTTGGAGCATTTATGATTTGTAAGACAATTTTCGTTTGGTGAAATATCTTTATTTTGTTTTTACAAGCAACTTCCTCGTTTGTCGTTGCTGGCCATTCTAGGAACTTTATTTCTTCCCATTTTGTAGCTTTCTTTACTTGTTCAGCCAGTAGTTGGTACTGCTGTCTCAGTTGTTGTTTAACTGCAGTTTGAGTTCACTTCTTTCAAAAATGAAGTTTTAAGTGTCATCTGTTGACCATGTTTTTCTCTGTGGAATATATATGAAAGTTGGGAGAGGGCTCTGGCAGCCCTATTTTCTCGTTGAAGAGCGCTTGATAATGGCAGGGCTATGCGTGCTGCCGGATCTACAGTTACTCAGACCTGGGACCAAATTTATCTATGATGTCAATGAGAAACATAGAATCTTGTTACATGTTATAGATTAAACTCGTAATGTATCGGAGTAATAGGAGAAGTCAGGAGAGTTTAAAAATTGAGGAAGATGTGAAAACTTTTGTCCTAAAAAAACATTTAGGAATTTTATTAAGAAATTGTATGTACTGAATGAACTATATATTAAGGAAACATCATCGTTATTGAAATCGTAAAAAATTACGGCGAATTTTTATGCCTAAAAATTATGTATTGGAAACAAGTTTTTAAATGTTGGCAGAGGCGCACAATTAGTACACAACAATCTAAAAAATCTGTTAACGATAATTTTCGTGATTTCAACGTGATGATTTCGACATAGAAGACAAGAAGAGTCCAGCTCATTTGAAAAGCTTTGAAGATGGTGGTAAAGATGTTGTCAAACAGAGAATGAATTTCCACAAAAAGAATTGAGATACATTCAAAATCGATGAAGTTGGATCTTCTATAATTTAAAGGCAAAAGAAAGAGAGAAAAGGAAAAGAGTGAGAAATAATACTTCGATGGATGTTTTAAAACTGCAATGACCTGAAGAATTTATCAAAGTTTAGTTATTAATTTTATATTATCAACCATAGTTCCCGGATTTCTAGAGATCTTGGTTTTGATAGATCTAGAAATAACCATTTGAAAAGATTCAGATATCAGTTAACAGACATTTCTTGTAGATGCCATCTTTAAAAGGATTAAAGTTTTCCATTCATTGTTTCGAACCCATCGCAACCGGAATCAATTGGTCCAGTAGAAAAATCTGAAAATTTCAAAACAATTTTATTTAAATCCCTAAAATTAGTTTGTATAAGTGAATGAAATGATTTGCTCTTTCCGTTACTCTTAGTAATACAATATCTATTCACCAGTTGACCCCAAATTATAGTTCGGAAAGTGGTTTTGATGTAAAATATTTTCTTTACCTTCAGGAAACATAATTGAAGAAAAATTTATTTTCTGTTTGGGAGAAGATTAACCTCCATAATTTTGCTCATCTGGGTTATGTTGTTGTTGTTGTTTTTTTTCTTTGCTTTCAGTTAAGTATGTACTTAAATATGTATGTGTTTGCGTGTGAAAATAATATTTATGTTGCTGTTAAGTTGTGTGTGTGTATGTGGAGGGTTTTTGTGTGTTTATTAAACCCACTGATACATAAATATTTTATCCATATACATTTGTATTTATATATTCCTACATAAATATGCCCGGTTAAAAGTTGTTTTCAATCTGTTTTATTTTTCTTCTTTTCTATTTTTTTTGTTTGTTTCATTTTGCCTATAGTTACCGTTATAAGAATCCTTTTTCCTGTTTCCGTCTTTTATTATTATAAAATGTGTGTGTGTGTTTCTTTATATTCATCCCGGTTTTGTTGTAACAAAATTGTCAGACTGAAACATCTTAAAATCTTTGTGGTATTAAGTTTCTTTTTTAGATATTCTGTGGGCTTAATAGTTTGGGACGTTATAAAATGTTCCATTCTATTGTTCATTTAACCATAAATATTTATGTAAATTTGTTATATATTTATACCCTACACCACTATAGTTGGTTGGGATATAATGCGTTTGTGCTTAATTTTGTAACACACAGAAAGAAATATTACTACCGCCACTTTTAATTATACCGCTCGACTCAGATTCACTTTCTAAGTCGATTCACTAATATACGTCCGTCTGGCTTACTGGCTGTTATTGTTCACCTTGTGAAAAAAATTTAGGCCGCAGTTTTAAAGATATCTAATAGAAATTTGGCCCAAGGACAATGCCTATTGAAATTGGTCCATTATTTCACCTGGTCCCCATTCAAATATTTATCCCGAAGTGGTTATTTAAGGTCACAAAAGTCCTTAATATAAAGCAATTTTGATATAATTTGGCACAAATTAGTTTTGTAATAATTTTAAAACGTTGTCAGTCCATTATTTCTTATAGGTCCCATGCAACACCCCCCTTCAAATATCACTTTGAAGAGCTTAAATCTCACAAATATTGTGAGATTGAGATGAATTCCTCAAATCAAGACAAATATAAGCCAAAATCAATGTGTGAAATTTTACGAGTCATTATTGCTTCTAGCTCCCATGTAACGCCCACAGAAAACCCCTTTTAGAATGTAGTAATCCCATATGGAAATTGGTACTGTACACTTAAGTATAAATTAAAAAAATACTTTATACGAGGGTGGTTCATTAATTTTTGGTAGCTATCACATATAACCAACAATGTGCTGTAGGGTATTAAATAGTCGGTCTTGACCGTTATAGTCGCTACTTGTTTTCTTTATGCTTGTAGAGATGAATATTAGCAAAATTATTTACTTCTTTTATTGGTTATTTAAAAATTTACATGCTTTTTCGATTGTTTCCTTTTTTTTTCTCTAAACGATCACGATGCACAGTGTTTCAAATGAAAAATGAAATGGAAATAAATCTGTAACTTCCGAACTGCGATTTCAACAGATATAATTTTGTAAAAGAGCTGTAATGTTACACATTGGAAAGGTTAAGGTGGACAAATTATACATCTACTTTTGAAAAATGTATGACATTATTGATAATATAAAATTCGTTGCATACTTTAGGCGAAAAAGTGCCAAAAAGTGTTGCAGTATTTTTTTTAATTATTAAATTTGATCTTCACGTAAAATTTCTGTTAATCCACCTATTTTAATTTTGTTGAACCTTAAATTAGAACTATCAACATTATTTTGTTGTTTTTTTTTTAAATTCCATGATTCCCAAAAAGCTTTTCAAAATTCCCAAAAATGTTTTTTATACCCTCCACTACCACAAGTGGTGATGAGGGTATATTGACTTTGTCATTCGTGTGTAACAACAAGAGGAAATTATTCAGACCCTATAAATTATATATATTCTTGCATCAAATCAAAAGCTGAGTCTGCCCGTCTGTTTGGAAACATTACGCCTAGAATAATTGTTCGGATGCAATAAAATTCGGCCACATTAAGGAGTATCCTGTTTAAAAGCTATATCGGGTCATCTGAGACAACCTCAAAATTCCGAAACAGAACTGTTTTAAATTTGTTCAACAAAACATAAATGGATTTAAACAAAAATTCTACTATAACATACAGGTATACGTTCCTCTGATACACCCTGATATGGATCGCAATTTAAAGATGATTTACTGAAATTTTCCATATATTTTTTTACATCATTTTTCCATACATTTTCCATAACAATTATAAACCCAACGAAACAAGATTGTGCTGATGTCATTATTTGACCTTGCTCTCATATAAAGCCCCTTCCTGGAATATGGTTTATAACTTATAAAGCTTTTAAATATGACTGAAATTCCGAGGATCTTAAATATATGTTATTGGTTTTATTAATATCGGTCCATATTTTGATTTAGCCCTTTGATAGGCCTTGATAGGTCGGAAAAGAGTTTTTGAATTTGTAAAACTTGTAAATTAAGAAATTGAAATTCAGCACAATTATTTTTCTAACTGTAATTAATATAAATTATTTATATGGATAATCTCGGTCAATGTTTTGTTATAGCACCCACATAACGCATCTGTATATTATTAATATGAAGGATTTCTGTCCATATTTTGGTGTAGCTACCATATAAGGCCCCTTCCCGGAAAGCAGTTTTGAGCTTATAAAACTGGTAAATAAAGATTAATTCTATAGAAATTCGACATAATTATTTCTCTAACTGTATTTAATATAAATAATTGATTTGGAAAATCGCATCCATATTTCATTATAGCACCCACATAACGCCCCTGCCCGGAAAACGGATTCGAGCTTATATAAAATTTGTTCAGATATGAGAAATTCGGATCGCTTTAAATATTTTTAATACTTGAGGAAGCCACCTGGGTCCCTGTGGAAAGACCCCTGTTAGGTCCACAAAGTCCAAGTTCAGAACTTAAACTCGCCTACACTTCTACTATTATTACAGATTTAAATCCATTTCATTTTCATTTGAAACACTGTACAGCGTGTGTGGTTTCACAGGATGCTTATAGATAATTTTGCATGGTTTAGGAAGAGGGGAGGAGTGAGTATAAATAAATTTATTGTTTAAATGATTGTTAACAAAAGATAACTAAATGGAAAATCGACATTTAATATAAATTTATATATTTATGAATGAATGTTAAATTTAAGTTAAGAAAAGTTTTATGGTTTTATGTACGAGAAAGAGAGAGAGAGAGAGAGAAAGAGTGAGAGAGGGAGAATAACATTGATTGTTAATGAAGCATAAAGTTAATGGTGTTTGAAATGAGTTGTTAGTCACTTAGAAATAATTTCCTGTGGCCAAAGTTCGATAATAACTTTTGAAGGAGTTTTTAATACTGAATATTAAATATTTTGTTATCCAATATGTAAATACAAAAACTTAATTCATTAAAATGTAAATTCATAAAATGGCAGTATCTAATGGACATCGTTAGATCTATTCTCAGGGTGGGGGTAGAATAATTTTTTCGGTGTGGTTCGCATAACATTACAACAATCTAGGGGGGGGGTATTATGTAAAATGTTGAACTTACGGAAGGTTTATGTTGGTTATATGAAACCACAAAACAGAATTTTTCTATAAAAAACGCACCTTAAATTGGATGTTCTGATAACAGAAATAACATGCGACTTGTTGGCAAACATATGTTGAAGAATATACCGAAGAACGAAGTACATTTCTATGTTTTCTTTGTGTAACGAATGCTTAAGTAATCGATTTCTGTCGTCCTTGAACTGCATGTGATATGACTCAGTTCTTCGTAGAATGGGACTATGCACTTAGATCAATATCGAACAAGTCTATTTTTGCGATCCTCAATTGGTTACCAGTGGACTTCTTGACCAGAAAACTCGCACTTTTAACGGCAATTTATCTGTATATAATGGGGAATTGGAGTTGTAGATCATACGGTCATTCGAGTATCTTAGGAACGATTGATGTTATCCCAGAACTTATTGACTCCTTCCTTCGCGAGTAAGGCCTTTACTCACCACTTAGATGGAATATCGAATGACTCTCAAGGAAGTGTACTGAGCTACTTCACTAATGACTTGAAAAATGGAGACAAAGTTGGTGGTGGAGTCTACATTGAGGAGTGTAATATTCTGCAGGCTAAGATTGCTGCAATTCGTAGAGCTGAGTTATTATAGGTTAAACGGTCGAGATATGCTCATTTATACTGACTGCACCATTCGGTCCTTTACATCATTGAACAGTATTGCACTGATTTGGGTGCAAGGACATGAGACCAGCCGGGGCAACTCTGAGGAAAAATCTCGGTATATAAATTATCTGTGTGGACTTACCGCTTGTAGGGGTCGCGTTGAGAAGGATCTCTATGTAAGGGCGTAACAACTAGAGCTAAATGAATCGTAGTGTTTGATTACACGGATGATTTGGATCCTATAAGATGGGACGAGAAGATCATTCCTACTCAATATATAATTGCTGATGGTTTGGTGAGGTCAATGCTCACTTGTTTCCCTCATGCGAAGGGTGCACAAATCGGGACAGCAACTATTAACCTCTCTTTCTTTCCATGTATATGATACATGGGACACTTTTCAATACGGAAATATCCAAAATCCCAAATAGTATAAAATTTGGTTAATAATTTTACTTCTTTCATTTAAATGATATACATATGTAGCAATATAGTAAGGGTAACTACACCCATCCCCTTCAGGTTCCTTAAGAAAACAATAAAAATTGTGTGAAGTTCGGAACAAAAGTACAGTTTTATCAGAAAATAAATGTAACATTTTATTAAGATATTTCAAATGGTTCAAAATTAAACCACCCTAATCATTAAAATTATGTACTTAGATGCGAATGAGTTATATCAACCAACCATATTAAGTATACGCTCTAGTGTCAACTAAATAATGAAAATTGAATTTTTGTTGAAAATTGGAAAATATTTAATGAAAAAGTAATTTTAAATATGAAATAAAATTATTAGTGGAAAAATATTTTTTTAATGAAAAATAGATTTCAAAAAAAAAACTGGAAATTGGAATTCTATGAGATTTCACCTTACGGGTCCATTGGGTTTTAAAGTTGAACACCTCAAAAGATATGGTCTAAAGTGACCTTAATGGACCAACGATTGTATAGATTGTAAGCATGCGAAATAGCATCGCAATAATAAATTTTGTGTTGAAAGTACCGCTATTTGCGGAACGATATTCTTGAAAATTTAACAAATAAAATATTTATTATTTCGAAATTTAAAAAAATATCTTTATGTATGAGAAAGCACATATCGAGAGGACATTTGTATGAGAGCTACTGGAAATATTGGACTTATTCCTTGGTCCACAATAATAATATGTAACAATTTTCATCAAAATATCTATAATATTGTGATATGTACATGTTCACAACGTTTATGTGAACCGCCAGACGAACAAATAGACAGACGGACGGACAGATTTAGTTAAATAACTCAGAAAATGATTCTGAGTCGAACGGTATAAAAACAAATAGGGATTTATAGACAGCTAAACTACTGGACTGATTTTGATCCAAATTTATCCGAAAGTAATATAAAAAATTCTGATAGGATCACAAAGAGCGGCCGCCTCACACAAAGTTAATATTGATGATCGAATATTTAAAGATCTACTACATCGAGAGCTTTAAAATTTGGTTCCAAACATTTTCCCAAGTTACTAATTTATTGGACTAAATATAGGAGGGTTAGGATCAGTGCGAGCGGTAGTGCCCATACAAAGCAAAGCAAGAGATCTCAAATTTGCTCACATTCAGCTGATTTAAATTAACGAATATCTGAAGAACTATTGAAGTGAAGGTATTAAGATTTCATTCCAATTACTTTCTCAAGGATCCGTTTTACTGTTTACTAAATGTAGAACGAATAAAATTAGGAGAAAATGTATCCCCGTATAATGCACATATTATACATATTCAGGTTCCAAAATTCCACAATTTCAGTTCAAATCAGTTCCGATCTCTTAAAGAATTGTTGTGGTGAAAAAAATATAGGGCACATAGGACCATAGGTACAGGTTTTGTTCATAAAGCATTTACAGCTAGAATTCATAAATTTAGTTCAAATCGTGTCCCTACAAAACTGTTTTACGTAGAAAATGGATGGTACAAAGGATCATACAAAGAAAAGAAGTCAAAGGTGAATCTTTAATACCCTCCAACACAAATGCCTGAGAAATAAATAAATTATGCTTCGTACATGTACATTATATGCACATATACACTTACATATACACTCACAAACGCATACAATAAAACGATTGTATTTTTT
Organism: Cochliomyia hominivorax; assembly: GCA_004302925.2. NCBI lineage: Eukaryota > Metazoa > Arthropoda > Insecta > Diptera > Calliphoridae > Cochliomyia > Cochliomyia hominivorax. Next base: position 62,769,317 of record PYHX02000495.1, on the reverse strand, counting down.
ATATAACAAACAAACCTTATTTAATCATAAAATTAGTTATATTTTTTGCTATAATTTATTATCTACTGAACCGATTTTGATGATTTTTGGAAGAGTAAAGAGGTATATATTTTTTGGAATAGTAAAATATTTTATATAATTTTATTCTAATTTGTCGATTTATTATTGATAATTTTACGATGTTCTATGCTATAATTTAGAGGTTGTCTCAGATATCTCTTAAAATACTGAACCGACTTGCTGGTTTTAAATACTAAATCGATTTTGCCAAATTTCATTGAGCTCTGTCAGTTATTGCAGAAATGAGCGTGCCAACAACAGACAGATTCGACTCAGATTTTGATGTGATGCAAGAATATACACGCATTATGTGCCCTGATACGATTCCCTCTGGGCCTTACACACGGAATTACAAAGTTAATATACCCTCTTTACCACTTATGGTGGTAGAGGGTATAAAAATTTTGAATGGGCAGGGTGAGAGGAAGATGTACACTCTAATGAAAGCAAATATTACTTAGCGAATATTTGAAGAACTATTACGGTTAAAGTCTTTCGATTTGGTAAAATTTTTTATAGATTGTATACGTTTGTAAACGTTAGTGTGAGTGTGTATGTACGAAACATAATGTATTTATATCACACGCATTTGTTGTGGAGGGTATTAAAAATTCCGCACAGCCGAATAAACTATTCATACCTGTTTCTTTTTTCTTTTTAATTTTGTAACAAATATTTTTATTTTTTCTAGATTGAAGACATAATAAAGTCTGAATCTTATTAATTTATCCAAAGTTAAATTACAGACTTTATAAAGAAATAATTTTTAATCTTTAACTAAAATTACACAAACTTTTCAATAATTCCATAAAAGTAAACAAAATCTCCACATAATTATCAATATAAATTTCATAAGAAAAGAATTATTTTGTTTAGAATTTATTTGATGATTTTCCAAAATCAATGAATCGAGAAACCAATTAATCGAACAGTATAACAATTGTTAGTCAAAAACTTTGTTGTTGCTTTTTTTTTGTCTAATAAATAAAAATGTTTGACATTTCGAAAAAGTACTTATGCATGTGTTTGACTCATATACAAATACACACACGTGTTACACATACACATATAACAATTTACTTACAATATAAGAATCATATACATTTTCATTAATTTTCTTGTACTTTGAGACATACGATTTTTTTTGTTGTTGGCTGAGACATGATATATATAACACATTTACACATCCATACATACATACATTCACACATAAGTATTATATAGCCAAAGTATGTAATAACTTTTGCTTGTATTCAAAAAGATTAGAAAACTTTTTTTCTCTTGTTAATTTTACATGACATATTTAACACATGTTATCGCTCTTAAGCTGGCAGAGAGCATAAACAAACGTAGATACAAGATACATCCATACAGATAAATATAAACATCTACACCATTTAAAAGGTAATTTAAGTTAAAGGAAGTTGGTGGCATTATAAAAAGCTTTAACATTTTTGAAAAAAAAAATGTACAAAATTTTCAAAATTTTGAAAATGACAAAATTTAAAGAAATTTTTATTTTTAAAATAAGGAGTGAGATCGAAAAAAATTTTTAAACTTACAATTTTAATTTTCTATTTGATTCAAATTATTGTTACATTTTATTAAAGAAAAAACAAATTGAATAATTACCTACAAAATATTGTTGCTTACCCTCGTATAAATATATTTTTTAATTTTGTGCTTAAGAGTGCAGTTTATTTTGGTACTCATATTTATATAGAATTTGTGCGTTTAAAAGGACTTTTTCTGGGGCTCGGATAATACTGAAGCTAGAGGAAGTTATCTACCGACCCTCGTAAAATTTTACAAATTGATTTTTCGGATCATTTAGCACATTATTTTAGAATATTACAAAACTAATCTGTGCCAAATTTTTATAAAATCGCTTTATGGGGCTACATGAAATAATGGACCCGTCTTCACCATTTTCAATAGGCATCATCCTGGACTAAAAACATATGACAAATTTCATTAAGTTAACTTCAAAATTACTGCCTTCATTTTATTCACAAGATTAACATGGACAGTCTGCCTGCTAGCCGGCCAGACAGAAGGACGAACATCGTTAAATCGACTAAGAAAGTGATCCCGAGTCGAACGATATACTTGAAAGTTAAAATTTTTGCACAAACGCATAATACCCCAACCACCTATAGTTTTATTCACTACTGATGAAATTATGAATCATTTCGAAAAATTTGCTTGAACGGGAAGTCCATCTACCACACTTTTGGACACTATTTTAGTTTTATTCAATTCCCTTTTAAACAAGAGCTCAATATCTATTCAATGGTCATTTCTCCCGACAATTTGGAAGATTTGCTTCTATTGATGCAAATACAACATTATTGTTCCTGCACCACTCAAGGGGTTATTTACCATAGTGTAAGATGCCAAGTCGGACCAAAAAATAGGTAGAAACATCATGAAGTCTTATGAGTGGTAGCAGCCTTTATTATAAACAATCCTTGATGTAAATTACGGTAATTGTAGAGACCGTTATAATAAATGATCGGCTTCTTGTGGCGCAACTGCCTATTATTTGCAACACCAAGTTTTTGGGTCCTAAACTTTTCTTCAACATATCCACAAGCATCAGTATCAGTTGCAAAAAATTTGCCAGTTCATTCGTTTTGTCATCCATTATGCAGCAAAAATATTATTTTTGAAAACTTGACTTCAATTTCTTTGCTCTGTATTTGTGCTCCAAATATTTAGTAGCACTTTTCTCAGGCACTTTTTGAGTTCTTATGTTTTTAAACCTGCGAATAGTTGGAGCACTGAGCTCTTAGGGCTGTTTTCCTACCGGATGTGTTGGGAGTTCTTTGGATAATACTTTCTATTTCTTGGCTTTAGAAACATCATGTTGACCATTCCTTTCACCTGAATCAGATTTCCTATAACGGATAGGTTCTCCTGGTTCTGTTTAATAAAATTGGAAACAGTTTGGCAGCATAAATTTGAATGTTTAGCAATTTTTTTCTAGGACCAAGTTGAGATTTGTCGAAAATATATAATCCTGCCAAATAAATGAATATATTGTTAATCTGATAAAAATGAGTGACCACAAAAAGTGTATATTTACTTTTTTCTGATCATTCGTTTTAATCGTTAAATAAATAAAAGTCAAATAAAATTTGGGTTAAAGGTTTTAATGAAATCGCATGTTAGGAATTTTCTCATTCCTTACAAAGTAGTTCTTTTCAAAGTCTACCTGGTTCTAAATCCTTTTTTTGAAAGTTATTTTTTATATCCTGAAATTTTATTAAATCTTCTATTAAATATAATTTTTGTTGTTGTTGTTGTTTTCATTCTAACGAAAATGATGATTTTATTTGACTTTTAACTTTTTGTTGTGATGAAACAACTTTTTTTGACTGAAATTGCTCAAGTTGTTTTTATTTGCATAAAATTTCTTTCAAACAGTTTTTTTTTTCGTTTAATATATATGTTCATGTGTTTGTATGTATTTTTTATTAGTACAGATTACATGTTCTGTAACAAAAAGTTATTACAAGGAATTGTAATTATTACAAGTTCGGAGTAAAATATTGTTACATAAGTATTATAAATGTAACCTTATTGATAAACAACTCTTTTATACTCTCTACCAGCACAAGTGGTGAAGAGAGTATATTTACTTTGTCATTCCATATGTAACATTAAGAAGGAATCATCTCAGTCCACATAATGTTTATATATTCTTGCATCAAATAAAAGTCTGTATCGTTTCAGCTTTGTCCGTCTATTAAAATGTCTTTCTGTTGTTAGAACGTTCACATCCACAGTAATTGATAGAACTCAGTGAAATTTGGTCTAAGTAATACGCATAGTTTGAGAAGTTTCCTATAAAAGATCGGAAAAAACGATTAAAAGATATAGATCGATATCTGGGGCAATCCTTTAATTCAGGCGAAGAACTTTTATAAAATTGTCAATAATAAATCGATAAATTTTATTTAAGAAAAACTTAAGTTTGTGAGTGTATATGTACGAAACATAACGTATTTACTTCACACGCATTTGTGGTGAAGGGTACTGAAGATTCGGCATAGCCGATTTTTTTGTAATTGTGAAATATACAAAGGAACAAGTTATTATTTTTAACAGATTTTTCCGGAATTAATTTAATTAATGAGGAACCAGAATTAAGTGTTTATACTCACTTTATTATAAATCAAGTATTAAATATTTTCAATGAAACCCAACTTGGTCCTAAAAAAGTTGGACAAGCATTTAAAGATCTGCCGTCAAACTGTTTCCAATATAATTAAATCGTACCAGGAGTTCAGGTAGCATGATGTTTTTACAGCCAAAAAATAGAAAGTATAGAAGTAAGTTCAGTCCCCGGACTATTTGGTATAAATGTATGTCATTAGCTTTTGCATAGATAAAAGTCCAACCGTAATAAGGTTGATAAACATATTCAGTTGATACTTAACATTTCTTATATTTCATATATAAACCATCTGTAAATATCTGATGTGTGTCATTTATCTTCTGAACAATGATTCTTATTTATTTCAATGAAGTCCGGAGAAATGCTTTTTTGCCAGTTCAGCTGCTTTTTCGTTGCATTCGATTTACTAATGGGCCGGTACCCAGTAGAGATTAATCTTTTTTTGTTCTTATAGAGTTAAAAGTTTTTGAACAGCAGCTGATTACCTTTGTTTTTGAAAGTATGTTAACTATGAAATTTAGGATTTAAATCCTCCCTTCAATCTAACTAAACCTATCGAATGGAGGTTTAACTGATTCCCCTTTGGGTTTCTTGTACCACTCAAGTACAAGTGAGGTGCAAACATTCTTTGTTGTGAATTTCGATATTTATAGAGCCTGTTGGATAAATAAAAATACTTAGATTAAATTTTAATTGGAAAAGGTGTGTTAAACATTTATTGATCATACTTTTTATATCAAAATAAATAATGTGACAAATTTTAGAAAATTCTCTTCAAAAATTGCGACTTATATGAATTTTGATGTTGGATTGTATCAAAATTTTTCATATTTTAGCCTATAATTTTCCTTCTATTGATCCGTTTATAATCGGCTTTTAATCGACGATGAAGTGCATACAGTCATATGTTATGGTTAAATATCCAATTACTCTTTCTTGGCGAATTTAGAAAATAATTTGACTAAATTTCATTGAATTCGGATAATTATTTTAGTTGTAAGAATGTTTCCAACAGACAAACGGACATAGCTAAATCGACTCAGATTTGATGTAATATTATATGATTTATGGGGACTTAGAGGATTAATTCTATTATACTCTTAACACCAGTTGTGATGAGGAGGTTGAGGTTGTAATTAGTGATATACTTCTCTTGGATTCACTTTAGTTTCATTCTTGGTAAAGCTGCGAAATACTCCTTTAAAATGATATTCCCTTTTACTGTCGTCGTGTTACATGTAAATCCAACCAACCGATCTAAAGCTACGGATTTATTTCTAAAAATTTTAAATTTTTACATCATGTGAAATGTAGTCTTTGTTATATTACTCATACGTTATAGTGGTACTAATGTAATAATAAGTAACATCCAAAAAGTATGCTTTACTTTTTTATTTGTCTATGAATAGTACAGCAAACGTATATTATGTGTGTTTCATAACAAATGATATGTTACTGGAGATTTTTATTTTAAAAATTATTATTTTTTTAAATTTTTCAATAATTAAAATGTGAATTAAAACTTGAATTGTTCATTAATTAATTAATTTCTTATCAATTAATTAAACTTAATTTATTATTTCCTTATTCCTTAACTTTGTTATTATATAATAAACTTTAGCTTAATTAATATTTCAGAAAATATGCACAATTTATTAATGAAAAAAAAAACTTAAATATCTTTTGCATAATATACAATAAACAATTTTTATCAACGTAAAGCAAAATATTTTTTATAAACAATTTCTTTTAGCTTTTTTTGGAAAAGAAATCTCAAAGTTTTGTTGCGAAAGCCAAGTAACTTTTTAAACTTTAAACATTCTTAAATAGTTAAATTTGCGACAGTTTGCTAAAAGTTAAGTAAATTTTCTAAATTAAATTCAAGTCACATGAACCTGATTTGTTTTTGTTTGTTTTGTTATTGTTGTTGCTGCTGTTTTCATTTAAAATTTCTTGAGGAAGGTTATATTGTCATAGGTTAGATGTCGATAATACAGTACAGATTCATACTCATACATTTAAAATTCTCTTAATATAACAGTTATAAACTCTTTGGCGCTCTTTTTGCAGAAAAAATCAATAATAAATTTATTATTTACATACTCTCTTTAATTGAGAGTTTAGTTCTACAAACAAGAGAGTTGATTTTTGTTTTGCTGAGAGTATTTAAACTATTTTGTAGAGTTTTCTTTTGTTTGAGTATTGAGTAAAAAATAAACATTGTAAAATGGCCAAAATTTTATTCAATATTTTTGTATTACATTGATTCTTAATGGTGAACGTTCATTTCGCTATATAGAATAGAGCTGAGTGTAGAGTAGTCTGAATCAGTGTCAATGTGTCAACACATCTTAATATATAACAAAAACACACTCTTACACCAGCATATTATATTTCACATTGTGTGTGTATATATGTATGTATGTATGTACAACAACACTTGTTGACATTTTTATAAAAACGCAGAAAAAATGTTGATAGTGTTTAATACTTGGTTGAATATGAATATTTTCATAATAATTACAAATAATATTCATTTTACGTAAATAAAAAGTGAGATCGAAAAAACTTTAACACAAATAAATTTTAATAATTTGGAAGCGTTAAATAACATAAGTCTTTCATTGGATTTAAGTGTGGACTGCTAGTCGCAAGCCCAACAGAAGTACGGTGTATTCGATAACATAAAACATTTACCGCAACATTATGATGCCGGAATATGCATGTTAGAACAATACAAATCTTAGATTTGCCAATTGCAGAAAATGTTGACCAAACCATGCAAATGCCACTGCCGTTCGATCTCAAATCGTGCCAATAATATGAGTATGAGTCAGGACCGTCTGAATGAATTTTTTTGTCAAATAAAATTACTTTTTTCCATTCCTCTGCCTATTTCATGTATTTTCGTACGGAATTTGGAAAGATATCTTATGCTGTACTTAAACTTTCTCTTCCATTTTAAGTTTTTATCTCATCTCAACGTGTTTGGAAGTCACATGAAGATTTAGTTTATTCTTTATTTGTGTAGAATTTAATTTGTAACTTATTTTATGAGAAGTAGACTTGGTAGACGTCCAATTGTGCGGTCAATTTCTTTATTGAAACATCTGTGGCATGAAAAAGTTTAATTATTATCTTCTCTTGATCGAAAAGTTACCTTGGGCATATTCCAACGTTAAGGAATTTATCGATTATCGATTAAATTTTTTGTCAAACTTCTAGTATTTGACATCTTTGATTCAATTCTTCCTAGAAGTGCTCGACGGAATTTAGGTCTGTTCTTAAACTGTAACCAGCAGCAGTGTGCATATCCTTATCAAAATCTTCCTTTACAATTGTAGCAAAATATGGGGATGTTATTTTTGGATCAACTTTAATCTTTTGTACTATTTGGGCTCTTTTCAGTTAATTTGGGAATGCACTTTTGTGATTTGTTCCATCTTTAAAATGATTTTTTATCATTTGAAATAATTTTTAATATTTAGTATCCTTTGTTTCATATGACCTCTTTGCACTTTAAGAAAATAAACTGTAAAAGATTTGTTGGAATAGATGTTGTTGTAGATGACCGACAACTTTGATTTTGGACAAACTTTACTTTTTAAAAGTCATGTTAACACTCTTCTTTTAAAATGACAAAAGAGGTTTTCTATGGGATTTAATCCGGAAACTTCGGTGCTCAATCTTAGACTTGATAAAAACAAATAATTTATGAACTTTCAAGAATGTACTGGAAATCTTCGCGCAGAATCACTCATCGAAGTGAATATTTTCACTGAAAATGTTGTATTACTATATAAGTGACCAAAAAACACATTTCTTTGTTTATTTGGAGCCGATATTGAAAATCAGTTTTATGGAAATAGGTCCAATATTTCATAAACCATTTCGAAGAGTAATAAAAAAATCGGCATAATTGTTTACAATTAAGACGCCGTGGTGTTAAACTTTTTTAAAACTTTTTAAATCTTGAAGTCGTCAATGCCTTACATTACGCGTCATGTTACAGTTTATATTTCCTTATGATTTTTCACTGTGTGTGGGTTCATAATTAACCATAATCCTTATACTAGATCCATTTCCGGGAAAATTCTTTTGTAGAAACTTATTTCTGATAAATGTAAAACTCAAATTCCAGAAAAATGATAATTTTTTTGAATTATTTTAAATTAAATCTTAACATGTGAGAGGTATAATTTATTTTATTACTCATACGCTTTACTGGTACTGAGTTCATTAATTAAATTTATCCATAAAGTATGCTATACTTTTTATGTTAAAATGATTAGTAGAGAGCAGAGGTAAACACATAATGAATTCAATTAAAATTAAAAAAGGTGGATTTTATTTCTAAAAAAAAATTATTTTAACAAATGAAATAAAATAATCAAATATTTAGTAATAATAAATAATATCAATATAGCAAAATTTTATCTCGAACGCTTTGTTCTTAGCAAGATTGTAAGATCCATCTCAAACCCATAGATTCCATACTCCGTACACTTTTGAAAATTTCGTATAAATCTAATCATTTGATTTAGAGTTATTGATTTATTTTAAAACATTTTCAATTTGGCAATATGTGCAGTGTTGCCAATTTAGCAATTTTTTTCTCGTTTAGCCACTGATAATTTCATTATGCCATTAAATATTTTTAGCCATTTTTATTTACACTTCAAACTGTGCATGAAGTACTAAAACAAAGTTCCTCATAATATTTTGGTTAAGTTTGTGTGTCGGTTATCCGTCCCTATAGATTTATTTTAATAAAAAAAATAAAATTCATTTAAGAATCATTTGAAAATCATTCTTATTCAGTTTAAATAAATTTGGATCATTAAGACGAATTTGAGGATAATTTTTGAAAAGATTATAATGAAGAAAATGCTATAAAGCCAATATTCTTCAGGGAATGTATGAAGACTTATATATACAAATATATTTGATGAATCTGCTTTTATAGATGATTTTATTGTTATACTCTCCACCACTACAAGTGATGAAGAGAGTATATTAACTGTGTCATTCCGTGTATACTAAGAAGAGATAATTTCAGATCCCATAATCTGTAAATATTCTTGCATTAAATAAAAATCTATATAGATTAAGCCATGTCCGCCTGTGTATCCGTATGTCTGTCTGTTGTCTTGTTGGCACTCTCGCCTACACAATAATTGGCAGAGTTCAATGAAATTTGGCTAGAGTATTTGGTAATGTCGTAAGAAGTTTCTCATTTAATACCAGCAAAATTGGTCTAATATGTTAAATGATATTTTCCGATATGTGAGGCAACCTCTAAATTCAAGGAAAATCATTCGTAGAATTTTCAATTATAAATTAGAGAAACATTTTCATATATTGTAAACTTTCATGAGCGTGTATGTGATGCATATATGCATATTTAAGAAAAATAGTATTTTGAAATAATTTAATTCAATTAATAATCTCGTTTCAACAAATGTTTTTTTAATACTAAAATTGTGTAAATTATTCAATAATTTTTTACCCATTTATACCATATTTTAGCCTTTATTTTATAAGTATTTAGCCACTTATACTGCACAAGAATTGGCAACACTGATTATGTGAGATATAAAAATTAATTTATTACTCATACGTTATGGTTATGACAAGTTCATAATAAATGTCATCCATAACGTATACTTCACTTTTATATGTATAACTGAGTAGTGCAACAGACGTATACTTATTATAAATTCAATTACAAAAGATTTATTACAGGTGATTTTTATTACAAAATAAAATTAAATATTTATATTGAAATAAACAAAATGAAATTATGAAATATTTAGTAAATTTAATTAAATTAAATAATAAATATCTTAAATATTAAACCATAAATATAATTGCTTATGAATTAATTAAATAAATTCCTTATTATTTTAATTTTGTTATAATTTAGTGAACATTTAAAAAAATATACATAAATTATCAATAAACTAAAGGAAGTTTAAAATATATTTTTGCTTAAATTAAATAAATAAATTTTATCAATATCATTATATATTAAAATTTTTCTATCTCATTCTTTAATATTTCATATACATATGTATCTACAATTGTGTATATGTCAGTACCTGTGCAGGTATGTGCATTTTTAACGATGTGATGTGTATGAGTATTATTGTTTTCATTAATTCGTAGAATTTTCCTTTTAATGGGATTTTTCCATAATTTTAGTTTTTACTGACTGACATTTATACGTTTGTTGTCATGTCATTACATATATAATTTTATCCGTTGTTAACACCAAATAAAAAGAGAATTTTTAAAATAAAATAAATGATTATATAATTTCATATAAATTCAATATTTTGTCATTATTCTCAAAAAGGATTTTATAAGTTTTTAAAATAGTAAAAAAAATATATAAAATGAAATCTAGAAGACGTTTCTAAACTTTTCAGTCATTCTTGATTTTCTTATCACTACAAAATATGTCTTAAAGATTTCTGTAAGCTTAAAATCTTATTCTGGAATGAACATTTATATAGGCGCTAGAATATTTATATTGAGGACTAAGTGAAATGGACTCATAATTATTTTGTTTTTATACATTGACCTTGGTACAAAATGTTAATATGTGTCAATTGTCGCTAAATTACCTTTAGAATCGTAATATGCATTTTCTTTACAAGTTTTACATGGACAGCCAATCAGACAGACATCTGGAAATCGTTAAATTGACTTAGAAAGTGATACTGAGCTGAAGTTAAGGGCAGAATCACAACTTTTAACTTTTAACCAGCTGAATAGATTTACATAAAACCTCGCATAAATATAGCAGAGCGTGTAACATTGAGGCTACTGTACATATTCCCGGAGCTTACAACAAAGAAAACTAGTTTGCTATAGCGGAACGAAAATTGAAAGCTTAAACGAATAATATTATTGTGAATGAAAAAAGATTACTTTTTTTCTAAAATATCAATTAAAAACCAAAAAGTCTGAACTCTAAATTAACAATTTTTAAAAGATTAATTTTTAATTACAGAATTTTGAATGATGAAAAATTCTTTCATAGATATTTTAATTTATTTAAGGCAGCGATAAGAACTGCAGGCAATAATATGGATATGATGTTCAGCTAGTGAAAAATAACATCAGCTATAATCGTAGTCCATGATTTCAAATAGATTTATAATGTACATAACATTATTGAATATATAATTTTGCATTTAGAAGAATCAATGTCAGTGACAATTACTGGAAAAAGTTTCAAAAAATAGTACTCATTAAAATGGGAAATAACTCCGAAATTTTCAAACAACTTAATTGAAATACATTTTTTGCTCTTTTGGACATAAGAAGCACTAAATGAAACCTGTTGTCTATACGATAAAAACTTATTCAAGAGTGTTTTGTGTTGTGAGCTATGAAAATTGGACAGGTGAATCACTGGCGATCTGAATCTTAAGAGCACCTTTTAGCAATACATTTCAATTCAGATCACGATGTACTAATGTGTGTTAATTCATTCCTTATTTCTTGTCTTGGTTCTCTTGATGTGATATCCCTAAGTTACTGACAAGAAAGAAAATGTTGACTAAAAGGACAATATTTTGAATAATTTATCATCTTAATGTATAATTTAAATAAGTGACTTAAATTTGGTTCAATGTTTTACATGTTATTTGTTCATGTTTTGTTAAATGAGTTAGTACTCTGTGCGTATACTTAATAAATTTGATTTATATAACTTATATATATCAATATTCTAAAACGATGCACTTAATTATAGGATGACTTAAAGGTTTTTAATCTTACATATGTGTTGGCATATCTACTAAAATTGGACAAATTAAAATAAACATAAGCAAAAATCGATATGTGAAATTTAACGAGTGTCGGCTCATAATTTATTCTCGCTTCAAACATCGCCCTCAGAAATAAAACTTATATATACACTACTCTTAAGCATATTTATTGTAATATTTACTATGAGTACTCTGGTGATTTTGTACTTTCCATTCTAAAACACAAATTGTTTGGGAATCGGTTTTTTGAATACAATTCTGTAACCTTTAAATCTCCATCAGGGTGATAATCTGAGATACTTTAGTTGATTACTTCGTGTATATTGATTTTTTTTAATTCGCCAGAATTTTACTTTATCCTAATATCGTATATCTCTGAAATTGTTGCAGGAAATTTTAAGAATTATGATGCATTAATAAGTCAATAATAACAAAATAATCATTATAGACTTCCAAATTTTGTGATAATGCAGGGAGGAGTGGTATTCCATAAGAAGCGAAAATGACAACATGTTTTTACTGATATACCATCATAACAGTATGTGAGAGAAATTTATATTTTATCTCTTGCTGAGATAAAAATCTACACTTTGCGAAATGTTTGATAAAAAAATTAATTGAAAAAACTATTTAATGTAAATATTATATATGCGTTCATTACTCACTCTTTTAACAGGAATTTCTACAGGAATTACTAGAGAAATATTCTTAAGAGAAAAAGAAGTAAAAATATTATAGTCGGTCAAGCTCGACTATGTAATACCCTTCACTACATTATTTGTTTCAAATGACTGCTACGAAAATTAATGAATGGTCCTCGTATAATTTGATTTTCCAATTTATATTTTTTTGTGCAATAGATTATTGTGACACTAATAGTTATGTGAAATTTATGCGTTTAAATTTACATTTATCTTAATTTGACTAAATATTTTTACAATACTCTCGTATATGGGCGATTTATAAGTTTCAAAGTGATATTTAGAATGGTGGTTGTATGGAATATGAGAAATAATGGACAACTTTTTAATATATAATAAGACTTATTTTCACAAAATTAGGATAAAATAATTTTATATTTAAGAATTTCATGGGTTAAAAACCCCATTTCGAATGGACATTTGTATTTGTATAAAATAATATACCGATCACAACCAATTTCAATAGGCAGGACATGATAAAATCGACTTAGCAAGTGGTTCTGAGTCGAACGGTATACTTAAAAGTGGTGGTAAGAATATTTTTTTTCTGCCCGTTACAAATATCTGTGGTGGGGGTATTATGAAATGTTTTGTTCTTTAGACATAAATTTCATTCAGTGTAAAATTAAGCTGAATTAATTTTTGTTGCTTCATACTTTAAAGCTAATTGTTTAGTAGTGTGAGTGGGCATCTCTGCTTTAAAACTTGCCCTGCAAAGCAACAGATAATATTGTGTTAATAACAAGACTTGAGCGATCATTAAAACTAACCTTTTTTTATTGTCTCTACCACTATTTTAGATTGTTTATCGCAAATAATTTTTGTTGTCTTTAGAATTTCTTTATTTTTAAATAATTTGTCATATTTTTTAAATTACTGATAAGTATCTGGAGCCATATTAACATATTTTAATATAATAAATTCCCAATTTGAAAATCACTTAAGCAAATGATTCCTTTTTAATATGTTTTCTAAAAAAATAACTATAAAGTAATATTAAATGCATATTTTATAAGTATTATTTATAAGATATTTATGATAAAAACTGATGAAAATAGTTGAAATAGTTTTTATCGCATATTTTTATACCCTACACCACCGAAGGTGGTTGTGGTATTATGCGTTTGTGCTGATGTTTGTAACATGTAGAAAAAATGGTGTTACCCCTTTAAGTAAGCTCAACTCAGAATCACTTTCTGAGTTAATTTAACAATGTTTTTGCGTCCGTCTGCCTGTCGGTTGACTGTCCATGTAAACGTTGTAAACAGTCTACAGTTCGCAATTTTGAAATATCGCGATGAAATTTGATGTAGACTATTATTTTGGCCTAAAAACGAAGCTTATTGCAATTGGCCATGTTCGGTCAATTTCAGAACCTCCCCAAATAAATTTTCTTTTTGGAATGGAGTTTTAAGGTCATAAAAGTCCTAAATATAAAGAGATTTAAAATTTGGCACAGCCTTATAATATTCAAAAGCGATGTGGCAAAATATGTCAGAGTCAATCCATTGTTCTAAACACTTAACCACAAATCAGACAATCAAATTATTCAGCGATCGTTCATTAATTTTTCGTAACCAACATTTTTAGCCAACAATGTGTTGGAGTGTATTAGATAGTCGGGCTTGACCGACTATAGATTCTTACTTGTTTTCTAATATATTTAATAGAATACGAGTTTAGTTTAGGGATTATTTTGCTTAGAGCGGAAAAAACTTATTTTTTTTTGGGAAAAGGATTTAAAAGGATGTAAGAACATGAAAATGAAGTTTAAAAAGCTTTTTGGTAGTTTTTTCATTGAAATAAGAATATGAATTTTAATTTGAAGGCAAATTAAAGTTACTTTTTTAAAATACCTCGTATATAAAAAAACTCTAAATATGTTTTCGATAACAAACAGGTTTTTGTTAAATAAGACGACTTTAAAAACCCTTACAATAATCCCAAAATCGGATTAAAAGCATAAAAACAGTTTTAAAATTTAAACAAAATATCGAAAAAACAATTTTCCTAAATTTTTAAATAAAATATTTTCACAATTATTTTTCTATTCCCCTTTATTTAAATTTCATTTCATTTTAAATATTTTTCTATTTCCCAAATTGTATTTGCGGTTTTTCGTCAAACTGTGTTTATAGGGTTTTCAATTTTGTATTTGATTTGAAATATTTTAAATTTATTGATATTGAAAACTATAAACTAACCGATATTTGTCATTGTCACTTTAAATATGAAATACATTTCACTCATACTCATACTCATTTGTTTTAAAAATAATACTTGCGGATACTTAACACACATTTACATATTTCACATATAAATATATAAATATTTTCCTACATCTTTGTATATACATATACATATACATACATTATTGTGCTGTTAAATATTCGTATCTATGTAAAGCAATAACCACAATTGAAACTCACACAAAAGCTCATACGTTTTTTTTAATAGATTGATGTCTTTTTTTTGTTTTTATTTTTTCAGCTTTAAGCGTTTTATTTATGGAAATTTCAGTGATGTACAATATTTTTTTTTTGAGGAAAAGATAGAAATGCGGAAATTCTTAAGAGTCAAAATTTTCGATTCCAGGGTTGGAATCAGGGTTTGTTGTTATACCCTACACCACCGAAGATGGTTGGACGTCCGTCCATCCAACTGGCTATCCATATAAACGTTGTGAACACCCTACAGGTCGCAATTTTTTAAAATATCACGATGAAATTTGTTACATATTATTATTTTGGCCTGAGAACGAAGCTTATTGAAATTGATCCAATATTTCAGGTACCTCGCATACAATTGTTTTTCCCAGAATTGAGTTTTAAGGTTTTAAAAGTCCTAAATACAAAGCCATTTCGACTAAATTTGGTACAAATAAGTCTTATAATATTCTAAAAAGATGTGGCAAAATATGCGAAAGTCGGTTCATTATTTCTCATAGGTCCCATAAAAACTCCTCTCCAAATATAATTTTTAAAGGGCAAAAATCTCACATATACGTTGGTATTGTAATAATAATTAGTCAAATTAAGATAAGTATAAGCAAATATCGATGATCGAAATTATACGATGGTCGGTTCATAAATTCTTGTAAGCTTCATATAACCTCCAGAAGAATTAATTTTAAAACAGAAAATTTTACCATAAATCTAAGAGTCACAATAATGTAAATAATATTGTTAATGTAAAATAAAATTATACGAGGGTCGTTATTAAATTTTCGTAAACATCATTTTTAACCGACGATGTGGTGGAGGACATCTTATTTCTTTTTTTAATTCACCAAAAATTTAATTATGAATCGAAACAAAAATGTATTTATAATTTATTGGGCATTGTCCTTTCCCGGTTCGGGTATTTCAATACACATATTCTCTAGTTCAATACAAAAATTGTGTTTTTTTCAATTTTTAAAAATTGTTTCCATTTCGATGTTATTGCAACTCAAAGTTAGATTTAATTTTCTTTTCGAAAAAATCCGATTAAAACATGTAGAAATCGTAGATTTGTTTATACCACAAATGCATATAAAAATGCATACAAATATATTCACAATCACATTACCATAAAATATATAAAGGTTTTCTTAAAATATTCAGGCTAAATGTCATTTAGCTCTGACTATTTTTGTTGATGTGAGCGTGCCAAAAACAGACAACCAGACAAACAGATTAACGAACAGACAGACGGACTAGCTTAATCGACTCAGATTTTTCGGAAATATACCCTCTTCACTACTTGTGGTGGTAAAACGTATAAAAATGAATTCACATGTTTATTAACTGTAGTCACCGCTAATTCTTTAATTCGTATAGAAAGTGAACAGTGTTTTAAATAAAAAGGAACTAATAGAAGTGGTGTAGGTGAGTTTTTGTGTGGACTTCGTAAACATAACAGGGATCCCAAAATTTAATACATCGGGTTACAAAAATGTTAAAAACAATCCTTAAATACCTGTTTTAATGATTTCTATATGAGTGAATTTAGTTACAATTTCTGCCCAATCTTATCGAGGTTTTTTGTTAGTGCAGGTTCAAATTTTATCACATTTTTTCAGGTTTTATTAAGTACTAAAGGCAACATTAAAAAATTAAGAATATTTTCATGGTATTAAATTTGAATTTTCAGAAAATTTCGTCTCTTTGTTATATCCCTTGAATGATAGGATCTTAGACCCCCTATGCAGGTCTTAAGATGAAAATGTTTTTAAAACTGTCTCTTATAGAAAGAGGCCACACTGGAGATTCATAATGAACAACAGATCCATTTATCGCAGTGTAAGCTGAAAGAAGGTGAAAGATAATTGCAAAGAGCGTCAGATGCATTACTTTCGGAACTTGGACTCCATTTTAGATCATATTTATCTCCTTTGTCTAGGTGGCCACCTGACCACTTCGTTAATAGTGATAATAGCAATTTATTATGGAAGTCGCTGAGGTGACTAACATTATGTTCCATTGTGGTAAATGTGCTATTGTCTGTAATGAAATTACGTCAACTACGAGTAACGCTGGTAATTTAAGAATTATATAATAAACAAGAGTGAATTTGAATACTACAAGGTTTTGAGCATTGAGACTTTTCAAACGATTAGCGGCCACCCAGATAATTTTCTATTTGTATCGTTCTCACGACAATTGGATCTTCGTTACGGAACGATCGGAGTCACACTTGGCCAAAGATTATCAACCCAGCGATAGCTGTATAAAATAAAAGGGCTTTTCTCCAATAAAGAATTATCCAATAGAATTTAGCTGTTCCAGAAACTATCCATATCTTCGCGTAGTCAGACATTATGGATTTCCTGGAGGAGTAGATTCTAGCTATTATCCTTCATCTTGAATGTTATGGCAAAGTTTATTGTTGTACTTAGTGTTTGTTGTATTTAAATTTATATCAATAAATATAGTTTTACCATTAAGTACCGTTTATTGTTCTTCTCTGTTGTTTGCATATAATAATTGCACGTTTACTCATACATGTGTATTTGTTTAATATACGAATTACTTTAATATGTATATGTTTCATATATATAAATGTGTGTGTGTGTTTATTTCTGTATTCACATTTTTATATAGAATTTAATATTGGAAGGCGGCATAAAAAACTACAAATCATTTAACCAAAAATAAGCAATTGCTTCATACTATTTTTACACACAAAAACACACAGACACACACACACACATGCATGCATATAAATAAATGTGTGGAACCACACACATATACATCTTTACACTTACTGACAGACACATCGTAAAATACATATAACAGAATTTATAGGAAAATATTGTTGAAAAATATTTATATATGAATATTTTTTTTTGAATATACAGTTAACAATTTAGTAAGGGGTTTATAGGGTATCAAAGAAATCTGAATTTAGTAATATTTATTGTTTAAACATGTTTTTTTTCTTTGTAGTCCTAAGAGTCACCTGTCTAAATTCAATTAATGTTGTCAATAACATTTAAAAACAACGGCACAATTTGGATAAAAACAATTTATTTATGTCATTTTTTTAAATATTTGAGATAAAGCAGATTTGGATCTGCTTTATCTCATATACATTAAAACTTAGATAAAACTGATATCACCATCGTTATAAAGTCTGGTATATAACATTTCAATGTGATTCAATATAGGCAGGAGAAGTTGACATGAAACATTTAGAAGCTTCAATTAATTGTTATCAAACTGATCATTGAAATGTTTAAATTCTAGATGAAATAAAAACTACACCGCTAATTAGATCACCTAAATCCATCAAAAGCTCTTTAATTCGGTCCAGTTAATTGATCAACTTTTTTTGGTATTCACTTCTGACTTTTCTATTTTATTTGCGTGAAAATTTAGGCAGCAATGTCTTAAAGTGTTTCTAACGCCTGATTATGTTCATTCGCCATTGCAGACCGCTCCTCTAATTTCACCATTTTTTACGTCTGTGTTATGTAAGACATAAATAATACTTGCATTGGAGCATGACATTTTACTGAAAAAGAGAGAATTGAAATTTAATTAAAACTTCCAATAGCTTTCCTCGTTCCGGACTATCGCACAGAAGGTTCATCATGGCAACTTCGACCAGACACAGTTATTGTGGATAAGTCTCTCCTTACACAAAAGCTATACGTGAAATGGAAAAAACACTTTGCAATAGGTGACTCGGTGACCCTTTGGGGAGTCTCAACCTATTTGTGGTTTAAAACGAAAATGTTTGGTGAGCGGGGTTCAAGCTTTCGATGTGCTGTAGCATTGCAATTGAAGTCACCGAAAATGTGACCGAAGATTAGATAGATTCATCCTCTTTTATTTCTAAACAATGAAAAATTCGAAGTGAAAATGGGGATAATGGTTTGCTTAAAAGCATCGTGGGGTTAGTCCACCGTGGCAAATACCGATGTAAATTTTAAACACATCTGTCTTACACATTCTCTAGTTTAACTTAGTTCTTGAAATATTTTCTATGTCTTGTCATTTGGAAGCATCATTTTAATCACTCTTAACTTATGGGTTGTTGCAGTAAAAGTTAAGCTGTACCCGATAGTTCCTTCTTGGGGAAAAACTTTCGTTTGATACAAGTGTCGCTGGGTTGACAATTTTTGGCCGAATATAAATCGAATCGTTCCGGGAGGGATATAGGATCGTATTTTACATAATTTGTGCATAGCAATTTCGAGATGTCTTTAAATAATGTTGCATAAATTTGTCCCAAATATTTTAAAGGAAAAAAAAACATCGATTCTGCCTCACTGTGTACTGTAGACAACATTATATGAAAAGACAGTCAGACGGACATTGTTTAATCGACTCTGGCAGTGATTATTAATTGATCGCTACAATGTGACAGTATTAAATTCTTCTATGGATCATGTTTTTTGATCTTTGCATTTTAAGAATTGTTAGAACAATTGTTTTCCATAACAAAATGTTTGCTTGGTTTAGATCAATGTGTATTCATTCATTTATAGTATAAATATATTGAAATGTGTTGTAAAAATAGCAATTTTTTATTACACTTTTACACACAAATACACACAAGGACTTATACATATGTGTTTGTATGTAAAAATATATTTTAGTAACTACATATTTGTAAATATATTGAATTTTTAGCTAAAGGGAAATCAATTTTTTTCTATTATTTTCATTTATAGTTTTTTTTTCGTTTCTTTCCTCAAAATCATGATGGAAATAAGTAAAAATGTTTCAGTTGGTTAAGCCTGAATATCTAATACCCTACAGCACAATATTGGTTAAGTGATAGTTACGAACAAGTAATGAACAATCCTCGTATAATTTAATTTCTGATCTTTGTGAAATTTATATGTTTCAATATGATTTTTTCTGGGAGTTACATGGGAGCTAGAAGAGATTATGGACCGACCTTCGTAAAAATTCATAAATAGTTTTTTTTTATTACATTTATGATCTTTAAAGTGATATTTGGAAGGGAGCTTGTATGGAATCTATGAGAAGGAATAGACCAACTCTCGCTTTATTTGGAACATCGTGTTCTAATATCATAGGATCTATTTCAGCAAAATATCGTTTAAATTGCTTTATATTTAGGGATTGTATGAGCTTCAAACATCGATCAGTAAGGACATTTGTAAGGGAGGTATCTGTAATATTGGACTGGATATAGAAAATTTTAATAGGCGTGGTCCTTCGACCGAAATAATAAGTAGTATTAACTGCTTACTACAAATACAATTTTTTCTGTATGTTACAAACATTAGCACAAACGCATAATACCACAAACAACCGCCTTCGGTGGTGTAGGGTATAAAAAGAATCTAAATATTTGGTTTTTTTTTAGAAGCTTTCGTTTTCTTTTTTTGCTTTTAGGGGCTTTAGCGACGGTTATTGGGTTTTTACACCCACTTTGATTTATAGTTTAGTTCCAAAGTAATAACAACAAGTTGTTTTTAAATTTTGAAAAAAAAAAAAACTGTAACGAAACGAAAAAAGAAAAATAGAATTCAGGCCAACGTTGAAAATTTTTTGAGGTTTTTAATGGTGCAGAAAACATTGAAATATTTTGAGGTTTATTTTTTTGAGGAAAATTAAGAATATAAAAAATAGATTTTTTACAAAAAAATTATATTTTATTAGAATAAATTTAATATTTTATACTTTATTTTGTGAGAAATTAGTTTAAATAACATTTTTATATTATTTTAAAATTTTAACTCGAACAATTGATTTTATTTATTACGAAGAAAATATTTTTGTATTTTATTTTTAATAAATGAAAATAAATAACAGTACAAGTTTAATTGTTTGATATAAAAACTTAATTACTGGTTAATATTTTGTAAACAATGATTCTCATAACAGAAACACAGTGGGTTAAGTGTATAAAAATTTGGAATTAAATCTAAAACTTAAATTCAACTTGTAGATTTACATTAAATTGTACCAAATGTAAGTAGTAGATATAGAATTTCACCTATACAAGCTAAACTTCGTAAGCTTAAGGAGTGAGAGAGAAAAATTTTGAACATACTAACATACATGTAGAAAAATGAAACCACTGAAATTGCAGCTTTATTTTTTTCTTAGGATGAAATTATTATTACAATTACATTTTTAGTTTAAATCACAAGTAATGAAATTTTGCACCTTTTTCTTCCGAAAAAAGTTTTTTTTTAAATTTTATAGATTTTTTCTATCACTTTGATCAAAGGGGTAGTCCATCTCCGTTTAAATCGACCACACTTTTAAACACTTTTTGTGCACTTCAATTCTCTTTTAGAAGGAGCATAATGCCTCTGGCTTAAGCTCTGGGCTGTTTGGAGAATTTTCCTCTTCTAATACAAATATTATATTATTGTTCTTTTAACATCAAAGAGCTTATTTACCATAGCGACAGAATGCCAAAGCTTAAATTAAGTGAACATATTATGAAGACTTACAAAGGGAATCAGTCTTCTTTATTAACATTCCTTGATAAAAACTTCAGTTTGTAGCAAATGTTACTATAGAACAACTGCACATTGCTTGCCATATCAAGAACAGTTTCGGATATTTTGGCTGCTTTTGGGTCCTAAACATTTCTTCACAATTCCCTTGAGTATCAGCAACATTACATTTTTAACGAGGAAGTTTCCAAAAATCTGAGAGACCATATTTTTAGTTATCCATTATGCAGCAAGATTATTTTTTAAGGAAAACTTGAACTCAATTTCCATGCTCCGTTTTTCCTCTAAATTTTCTACAGCGTTATAGTCAGGAACTTTTTGGACTTTGCAAGTTTTTAAACCTGCATTAGCTTTCACCTTTCATTCCAAATAGTCCGAGCAAATGTCTAGTCATGATGTCATTCATTTTTTTAGAAATTGAACCAAAACTAGTATTACAACATCGTTCGCATGAGTCACGACTTTTATTCTCATCCATATCGAAAACCTATCAATCGCCTATGAAAATCTATCATTGTTAATTAACTCATCGTTGATAATGGATAGCGTTTTGTTGAGCTCAGTCTTGAAGAGCTTTCATTGCAGCCCATGGAACCTTTCTTTCGAAGTCTGAAAGATCTGACTTGCACTATGGGAGAAGCTTTGCTGGTTCATCGCTTTGGCCAAGAATTTTCAGGGTAAATTTATTTTACAAATTTCCTTTTCTATAGTCAAAGACCATAGACTTTTTTCTCCAATTGAACCAATCGTGGCTTTCAAAATCTTTTCGTTGTAGTAGAATATTAAATTCGATTTCGGTTAAGTTATGATCTGAAAAATTTATTAAAATTCACAAGATTTTATATTTCACTACTTGAAGGTTGAAGAACTGCTTATAATATGCCTTTTCCAGTTCATCTAAATCTGATTCATGTGTCTTTCTTCTTGTTCTGCGCAAAAAATGGCTCAATCAAACATAGATATGTTAGAGGTCTACGTATTCTAGAGGCTCCGTGGGTTTGACAAATATTTTTGGTAGCCAGATTCTTGCATGAGTTTTCATTGCAACTTCCAGTTCAAGATCAGTTTAGGTTTTTAATCTTTCCACGGATGTTATTAGTAACAAAATTATTATGATAATTCTTATAAGTTGCCCCGATGAACTGGATTCAAATGAGAGAAAAAAACTGGGAAAACGATTACGTGATCCATAACGAGCTTGGCTAATTTTACACTCCGTTCTCTTATTAGAGGATTCACGAAAAGTTCCTACATCATTGAAAGAATTTCTAACTATTGTAGTTATGGTGTTTGCTTCCGGAGTGTCGATCTTCTCGACTACCTTTATGAGATTTTCCACGCTGTAAGCGAATGATACAGTTTTACATTTTTTTAAATCATCACTTTTGTCCCACTGTTCACTATATAAATAAAATATTTATAACTTTGCCCATTTATTTTTATTTCATAATATTTTTATAACCTCCACTACAACAATTGGTGAAAAGAGATATTAATTTGTCATTCCGTCATCACCTCAGACCCAATAATGTATAGATATTCTTGCATCAAATCAAAATCTGATTCGATTTATCTCAGACAACCTCTATATTTAAGACAAAACATTTGTAAAATGGTTAATTATAAAACGTCAAATTATAATCAAATTTTCCATAACATTAAGTTTCATGTACTTCAATACAATTTAAAATCGGTCCAGTGGAAAAGTTTGAAAAGTTATATTGCAAAATATAACTAATTTTATGACTCAGTGTTCCGTATTATATTTAAAAAAACTTATATTTTGTATACGTCTGTAAGTGTGTATGTACGAAACATAATGTATTTACTTCACACGTATTTGTGTTGGAGGGTATTGAAGATTCGGCATTGCCGAATATAGCATTCTTACTTGTTTTTTTATATCTCTTTTTATATTTACAAATATTCAAAATTCATTTTATTTTTGTTTCGTATTACAGTCAATATTACAAATTTTACATGACAATTGTATTTTTAATGTTTATTATACATTTTGATGTTGTCATTATATATTATACATATGTATGTATTTGTATGTATCTGAATGTATGTCAGATTGTATTTTAATTGATTTTAGTGTGTTATTTTACTGGTCAGTTTTATATTCACTCAGTTTCACTATTGCAAATTTGTAAATTTTTATAGAGTTTTTTTTTTGTATTTCATATCGAAGTGATTTTAACTTTGAATATTTTTATTATGGTTTATTTTTGTTTACCGGAAAAATATCGGTCACTACAATTGTGGTTTGATGAGAAAATGGCTATATTGCATTTGATAGGTATAGAAAATATTAAATGTTATTATTTTTGGTTTTGTTTGGAAATAGAGACTAAAGGTTACGGAAAATTTAAAATTAGTTTTCGTTATATCAGCAGAACGATTAAGCCCTTAGAAAAACAAATTATGGAAAAACTGAAAAACTTTTCGTTAAAGACTTTTATTTTTTTCTGTATTTTTTTTGTTGTTTTAGTGATTTCAGTTTTAATATCAGGACATATTTAGTTATTATTTTTGATAAAAAAGAGGTAGAGTATAAAGAGTGGTTAGAGCATAAATTCAGATAAGTCCGAACTCCTATTATTTACTGGGAAATGCAAGACTTTGAGTTTCCCTCTGCCTTAAGTAAACGATAGAGTAGTATAGCTGAATGATAGAGTAGTAAACTGAAACACCTGAGGCTTAAACCCTGAAGACTCCAAATGGCTTTTCAAAATGCTTTTGAAAGTCTATACTTATGTACAAAGCGTTTATATGATAGCAGGTTCATAAGCTCATCTTTTTTACATTCTTTTATAGAAACTTTAGGAGTTCGGCACAGAAATCCTGGACATAATACTTATCCAAGCATTGAAGTCTATGCTACAGAAATTGCTCTGTTGATTGAAAAGACTGTCGACCACCTGATGCATGTTATAGATATACATTAGGATCCAGTTTGATAGGTGAATGCCTAACTATCCTCGACCATGACAAATTAAATCATCTTATTGATTTATCACTTAAATTCCAAAGATCTAGCATTTTGCTGTTATTTTTAGATTTAGTGAAGGATAAATGAATTCATCAGCTTTATATTAAGGTAAATATGATCATTGTGTGACAGAATCTTTTATAGGCCTCCAGAGACTACCTCTTCTAATACTGGTCGCAGTTATCACTTAACTTTGATTTTTGATAGAATCTCCTTCTGCAGAAGCTATAAATATTAAAACTTGGTATTATTGTGTCATTGTGCCACTATATCCGTGTTTAGAAATTTAAGCTTTGGCCGATTTAATTTCTTAACTTGGCTGATCATCTTGATCTTGTTAGTAGTGGAATCGAGCAATTTGTTTATCAGCAGATGTTTGTAACGGGCAAAAAAAAACTCCTACCACCACTATTAGATATATTGTTCGACTCAGAATCACTTCCTGAGTCGATTTAAGAATGGCCCCATACAAATAGTCAATTAAATCCTTAAAAATATAAAAAAATGTAAACAAATTCTGCAAAAGAAAGTCTTATTATATTCTAATGTGCTAAATAATGTGATCGGTCCACTATTTTTCACATTTCCCATATAAACACCCTTACAAATATTATTTGCAAACCTATAAATAACACATATACGTGGGTATTTTAAAAATCTTTAGTCAAATTAAGATATATTTAATCAAAAGCTGCTGTGAGAAATTTAACGAGGTCGAGTAAATTCCCCTTGATCCATAATTTCTTCCAAATTCCAAATTCCCTTCAAAACGCATAAATTTCACATAAATGTTAGTATCATAATAATGTTTTGAACACATATGGATAAATAAGAAGAAAAATTATACGAAGGTCGTTCATAAATTTTTCGTAGGGACATTTAGAATCAACAATGTGATGTAGGATTTTATATAGTCAGGCTTAATCGACTATAACGTTTTTACTTGTCTACATTTAAGAGTATTATAAGCTTGAACCTCCATTCTGGGAAAAGGGAATTTTTGATATAATTTTTGGACATAGAAATATTCCAAAATCAAAATAATATCAAATTTTAAAAATAATATTGATCAGAACTAATTTTTCCTATAAAATTTTCTAACTAAATCGATTTTGATCATTTCTGGCGCAATATTAGGATTTTCAGTGAAAAATCTAAAATAGTTTTACCTGAAAATTTTGAGGTTTTTTTAAATGATTAATTCTTAGCATTATACGTGGAATGATGAAGATATAATACTCTCATCACCAATTGTAGTGATGGATATATGAACCAATAGAAAACTACAGAAACAAATCCCAGTTATCGATAATATATATTCTCTAACGTTTGTCTTTATATATGTAGAATTTTGACAGTTAAAATAAAATAAAGAAATTGAAAAAAGAAAAAGAATATTAATTGATCCGAAATTTATATCAAAATATTAATTAAAATGGGAAATGGAAACTTTTGTAAGTTAGAGAAATTTATATTTCATCCCGAAAACTATAACGACTTTCTTTCAGCTCATAATACAGACGAGGAGGCAGGAGAATATGCCGGAGAATTTGAAGAGGAATTAGTACGAAGAGCTTTTATCCAAAAAGTTTATTTCATTTTAAGCTGTCAATTACTCATTACCCTGGGAATCATATCGGCTTTTGTTTATAACGAAGACCTACAAGATTATGTTGTTGAACAGCCCCACTTGCTATTAATAGCATTTATCGTTACCTTTGTCACCATGATTGCATTGGCCTGTTGTCCAAAAGTAAGACGTAAAGTACCCATGAATTATGTATGTTTGATTATATTCACTTTGGCCGAAGGATTCCTATTGGGTGTGATTTCCTCATTATACGATCCCATGACAGTGTTAACCGCCATCGCTATAACAGCTACCATCTGTTTTGCTCTGACCCTCTTTGCCATGCAAACCAAATGGGATTTTACAGTGATGGGTGGATTTTTACTTGTAGTCATGTTGATATTTTTAGTCTTCGGTTTACTTATGTTTTTCTTTTATTCTCATATCATGAAACTGATCTACTGTTCATTTGGCGTCTTGCTATTTTCACTGTATTTGTTATACGATACTCAATTAATGTTGGGCGGTAAACATCAGTATTCCATTAGTCCAGATGAATATGTTTTTGCAGCACTGAATTTGTATATTGATATTGTACAAATATTTATGTACATTTTGGGTTTATTGGGAGATAGAGATTAATTGAATACATTTTTTATTTTTTTTTCTTTCTCTTCTTTAATTAAATGTTGAATATTTTAATGAATTGTTTATAAAATATTTAATTAAATAATTTGAAATAAAATTTGTAATAAATGAAAATATTTTATACCAGCATTTTTACATTAGTGTAATAACTAAATGTTAAAAAGTAACATTTTTGTTGATTATTCGGAAAAAATCAAATAGTACCTTTAGAAGATTCAAAAAAGTACCACAAAATCCAATAAAACCGATTCACCAGTTATTATGAAAATATATTCCAAATTTCTTGTATTCACATTAATTATTATGGTAAAAAAAAGCACCCACAAAAGGTACCACATTAACAATCAAATTATTTTTATACATTTTACGGTATGTACATACAGTACCATAAAATCCCTTTATCTACTTCTCTTTTATTCAATGTATACAAATTAAATATTGTTATCAATAATGCAAAAATTGCCATTAGAAAAAGGTACCACAAAATCCATTATTATCAATTCTCAACCAGTTGAAAAACACTTTTTGTTAAGTAATGAAAAGTACCATCAAAATCCAAAAGGTACTACAAATTATTTTATCTAGTTAAAGGAATATATAATTTGTTTCATATATTTACTTTAGTTATATGAAAAAAATTCAAAAAGTACCATTGGAAGTTCACAAAGTATCACAAAATCCCTTTTCTTAACTTTTTCGTACAATGACATTTTAATTTAATGTATAAATAAATTATATCCAATTATACAAAATTACCTTTTTTGTGTACTGTTTAAAAAGATTCATTAGGAGCCAAATAGTACCAAATTATATTTTTTCCTTTTTTCTCATAAAAAGTACCAACTATCAGCTTTAGTATCAATTTCTGTTTAAGAGTTATGCAATTTTTTCCATTTTTTTACACATGTTTACTTCATTAAACTTGGATTGGACATTTCGAATTTTCCGATATGAATTTCTCGATAGCGATGACAGGTGATGACATTGTTGACTATGATGCTTGTTCCTCGAATGTAACCTGCAGGGTTTACACGGATAGCTCCAAACATTGTGAAGGATTAGGTGGATACTATTTTATTTAGAAACTGGCATGATTAAGAAAATACTGTATTATCCTTCAGGCGGAAATTTTCGACATAAAGAGGGCACTTAACTGCTTAAGGTACTTTAAAATATGCAGGGATATCAGAATCTTTGCCGACGCGGACAACCGTTAAGAGTTTAGCAAATGTTTACATGACGGCAAGATAAAAAGTCATACGAAAGCTTTTCTGGAGTTCTGGACATTGCAACTGTGCTGGGAACAATATTGCAGATCGATTATTGGATGGATGCGAACAGAACTAAAATCTTGGTTTTGGTAGGAGACAGATCAGGGTATTGGTTTCGGTATTGACCGGATACCGTGATTAGGGCTTCAATGGTAAGAAAATAGGTCATGACTTCTGCAAAATCAGCCATGACCAAATAGACTGCTTTTTACCTCTTCAAGAGATTACTCTTGGAGTTAGTACCCTCTCGCAGGGAAATGTTTATAATTTGAACTTATATTCATTCTACTCGTTATTTTCAAACACAGGCTGGCAGGAACAAGTTGTCGGTGGTTTAACTTGTTATAAACGTTGACTATTCTGAGTAACACATCTTTTTTCTGGACCCAAGTGAGATAACCATTGGGCAGTGCCCTAGAAACTGAGTAACTAACTAACACAGTCCAAATTTCATGTTTCTGTCTCCTGACGTTCAAAATGTGAAATTATGATTTGTCAGTTAATAAAGTTCATCTTAGACCCCATGAGAAGATGTTTTTAAGTTCATCCGTTTGTCTGTTAGAAACAATATGTACTGTTTAAAAGGATACACTGACTCTAATAAAACTTGGTCTTGTTTCTTATTATAGTTCAGTAATCACTTAGGAGTGAGATCTTTTTAACACTTATTTTTTATTAAAACTTTTGACCAAACTATTATCACGTTACCTTTGTAAAAATGTCAGCTATTATGTTTAATCTGAAACAAGTGAATATATTGTTATGCTGATTGAAATGAGTGAACAGAAAAAAGTGAGTATTAAGTGAATATTTTCAACAAAACCCGACTTGGTCCTACAAAAAATTGGCCAAACATTGCAAGGTCTGCGTCAAACTGTTTCCAATGTTACTAAACTGTAACGGGAGAACTTGTCCGTTGATAGAAAGTCTGCTTCAAGTAAAGGAATGGTCCACATAATGTTTCTGAAGCCAAAAAATAGAAGAGAGCTTCCAACACACCTGGAAGAAAAGCAGCCCGGTTAGCTCAATACTCGGACTATTTGGTATGAAAAGTTAAAGTTAATGCAAGTTTCAAAACATACAAGGCTCATTAAGTTCTTGACAGGAGTGCTGTTAAAAATTTAGAGGCCAAAAACGGAGCACTGAAATTTAAGTCTCCTTTAAAAAAAATACTTTCTTTTCTATAATGGTGGGTGGTGGGAATGTTATAGAAAAGTATAGGAACCAAAAGCAGTCAAAATTTCCCAAATAGTTCTTGGTATGACAAGCAATACGAAGTTACACAAATAAAGTCATTCATATTTTACAACAGGTTCTATACAACCCGACATGTTTATAAAATAGTCTGCTTCAGTTCATAAGATTTCACAATGTGGCCACTTATTTTTAGCGTTTATCTGGTTGCTTCGGTAAACAAGCCCTTGAATGGTACAAGAACAATATTGCCCGGAATAAGGCCTGTGGAGAAAAATTGTTTTCTTGCAAAAAAATTAAGAGACAATAATGTGGTGGATTTTTAAATGGAGTTGAGAGGAAGAGAGCAAAGTGACTGAAATCTCTGTGAAAACGTTAATGAAAGAGTTTCCGAAAAAGGCTCGAAATTTCACAACTAGTGACACAAGTTATGAAAATATTTAAGTTAAGTGGGTTTGTTTGTATTAAGATGCTAAAAATTTTTCGATCTCAATCCAAGCTCTTATATAAGACCATTAAAATCTTTAGCTTGATATTTATAGGGAGCTTTATATTTTTACGGAATCTGGTTGAAAGCTGATGAAATGTAAAACTAATTGTCTGATCTTCAAATTATGTGAATGTTCGTGTAATATAAGAGGTGGATGGTGGACAGTCGAATAAACTATTCGAATTTGTTTTAAATAAAATTTAATCCTAAAACAATGTTAATTTACACAATTTAACAATAAATCTTATAAATTTAATAAACTCATTGAGAATCTTGATAAATTTAACATTAAATAAAATCAATGTCATAACAAAAGAGTGTGAAATTTCACATTCACATTCACCAAAAGCAAAGAAACAAACATACCTACATGTGACAACACATACATACACATGTATAGCATGTAGTTTACATTTACACCTGAAGCATTGAAATATTGCATTTAATAACTGAAAACGAGATTTAAGTGGTCATTTTGTATGCAAACTCCTACATCAACATCTACATCTACATCATGCTTCATATACATATGTACATATATCGATCGTACATTTTTTTAACACATACCTATAGGTATATGTACATACTCTCACACACCTTCATGAATATGGATTAATTATCATCTGGGCCATATTGTGTTGAAAGTTTTCATTGTACTCTTGTGTTCATTCAATATCATCATGTTGGCCAAGATGTGTATGTTAAAGCCAATTGTGTGCTTAAATCACAAAATCCGCAAATATGTGGCAACATGAATTAAATATGTAAATTGTGAACTGTATCTACTAATGAATGTGGTAATAAAAAAATGATAAAAAAGAAAGAATATTGTTTAATGGAACGAAATTATTAATAAAACTATATAGATGATATATTCCAAAAAAGTGATATTTATTGGACAACAAAGATTAAAGGGAATATTATGTGATTTATATTTAAATTTATATTTTCTGTGAACATTTTCAATTTTATTTCGTTAATGAATAATCAAAATTTTGTTTGATTTGTGGAGATCTCTTTAACTTCTTTCACAAGAGCTACTATTCTGAGAAGTACAAATTAAGGAAACCAAACCAAATCGTCGAATAGATTTTGATATAAAAAAACAAAGTGACTTAACATTTTGCAAATTTATGAATATTGAAATTTCACATGTATACATCTCGAAAACGGCAAGTCGCATATGTAAGTGACTGAAATACCTTATTTGCGAACCACAATAACTCCTCTGTGAGGCTCAAACTTCCAGTGTTAACATGCTTTATTTCTATCAATTTGGACTTTCCAATACCATATGGAGTTATTATTGGTAAAATTGTCCTGTGACATAAGACATTTAGTACTTTGGAGAATATTTGTAAAATCAAATAAGTTTAGTGTATTGATTTCTTAAAATATTTATCCATAATAATTGTCATGTGAATCAGATTTTTTCCATATCCCATTACACAGTGGCACCAAAGCGCTTTCTTTGAAAATAATTCTGTAACTTTGGATTTATTAAATATATATGTTTTAACGAATTTTCACATGGACATTTTTGAGGTGTTTTCCAGTTTCCAATTTGGTAAGCAAATACTATTTAGAGCCGGTGCAGTATGAATGAAAATTATTCAATATGAGTTTATATTCGACGTTAGTAAAGCTTGAATCTTACGCTTTCCGTAAACACTTCAAAAATACCTTCCCTTCACTAATATATGTTTAACGATTATTCAATATGTTGAAATTGCTACTCACTCACTATATAGAAGGGTGGTACAAAATTTACAAAAAATGGAAAATGTTGTCGTTAATGTAGGACTATAAAACATTCTCAATTTTTTATTTCCAAATACCCAGAATTCTAATTCTAGTAAATTGCTAACTCAGCCGTTATAAGAGCCTTGGTCCATTACAAGTTTCTTGAGGGGGTAGATAGTAAATGTAGCTTTCTAAGCAAAGTACTTTTTTGGCGATTTTAGCTTTAAGATTTTTTTGCTCCTCTAAATATTAAAAAAAATTATTTGAAAATTAAGGAAATTCCAATAGGACTTTCGGGGAAACTTTTTCCCCTAATGTCGTTGGATTTAATTTATGTTCGTTATCGTTAGAAATTCTTTCAAAATGGAGACAAAATTTTTTATAGTCCAGAAGGAAATAGTTGATTTAAATGTGAATAAATGTTACCACTTTTTCGAAGAAAATTTAAAAATCCAATTTTTTAATAAATTTCTATTCTATTATATTTTATTTTATTCTATTCTATTCTATTCTATTCTATTCTATTCTATTCTAATCTATTCTAATCTATTCTATTCTATTCTATTCTATTCTATTCTATTTCTATTCTATTCTATTCTTTATTTTAAAATAATATAAATCTTTATTGAATACCCGTAAGTACATGATTCTTTAGAATTCTGACAATACTTTGGAATGTTTTTGAACCTGAATAGAGCCCACCAAGTCCACCAAAGTGGGCCAAAATTACAGAATTATATTCCGAAAAAATTTTGGGACCCCTGTATGCTGTTTTAAATGGTTTGGCCCATTAAAGACTTCAGTAATTTTTTTGGACCGGAAGAAAGCATATTAAGTACAAAAGCACTAAAAACTATCCAAATATGAAGCAACATTTTACTTTGGTCTAAACATCTTTTAAACTTTATATATATCTCATACATGTTAGAATACAGTGGTACCAAAATACTTATAGGGGCTATATGTATGTATTGATCGAAATTGTCATACCCGAGCTAATCAACTTTGGAGATCAACTTCCTAACCTTAGAACCCACTAGGAATATGTCCTTCACCAAATCAAATAGGAAAACATCTCAAGAATGTCCATGTGAAATTTCATTAAAATATTCAATAGTTTCAAAGTTAAAGAATTATTTCCAACAAAAAACCTTTTGGGACTACTGTGCGTCATTAGCCATCGCGTTTTCTCATTACTCTGGTATTATGTTAATATATTCACACATATTCGTCAAATTAATTAATGAATTAAAGAAAGTTAGACAAATAAATGTGTTAGAATTTCAGTGAAATTTGTCTATATTTATTTTATAAATTTAAATCGCTTTCTTCCGGATAAGACGCATATATGGGAGCTATAGTGAAACATGGACCAATATTAAAGACTTTAAACTAAACTGAGACCAAATCCAGTTCCTTTTTGTTGAATAATATAAAAGAGAAATTTGTTTAGAATTTGTTGGTTGTCTCAAATATCGGTCTATACTTTTTCCTAATGGGCCGATATAGATATTTTTAAATAAGAAACTGCTTAAGAGAACAACAAACAATATAAAGGATAAAAAATATTTGACACCGCCACAAGTGGTCCATGTAATTTGGAGCATTTAAATTTGTGTCAAGGATCATGCATATTAAATTTTGATATAATGGATCCACTATCATCAATATTCCCCGAAAGGGGTTTTTAACTAATAAAAGTCTTAAATATAAAAATATTTTAAAGAAATTTGGCACATAAAAGTCTTCCAAATGTCTGTTCAAATTAGATTTTATTTAATAAATTTATTTATATTTAATATAATGAAAATAGTTTAATTTAATTAAATTTGTTCTACAATAATATGATTGCATTAAAAATGTATATGATTAAATTAATTTATTAGACTCTTTTTAAAATTTTAATGATTTCTTAGCTTTGCTATAAAAGCGTCTTCTTCTTATATCGTATTTATCATTCGATTCCAAAACTTCCATAATAATTTCTTCACAACTAAAGAATTCTGATAATTCATCGTCTTCGGTTTGGGAAGGTAATTTTAAATCCTTTATTCCTTTATCTTCCCTGGCTTGCGGTATTAAATTCAAATCAGTGATTCTTTTATTGATTTCTGGTAGCAATTTTAAACCACTGATTTTAGTACTTATTTTTGTAAAATTTTTCACAGGACTTGATGGAGGAGTAAAAAATGTCATAGGATTTTCATTTTTCGCCAGCGAATGTTTGTCACCAAAAACATATTTAACTAATTCGTATAAAATGACCAACAAAACAAATTGTAAGATATCGAAATTTTCCATTTTCTGAGATTTTCACTATTCGATGTTTTCTAAAAGAACCTTAAAGTTGAACTGATGTTTTATGGGAAGAATTTTGAAGAATTTATAGCAAATTTCCTGCAGGTAATTTGTTTTAAATTGTTTGTCAGTAAGTGAGACATGATAAATGAGTTATTGAGATTAGAAGGTTATTTTATGACTGTAAGAAGTAAACATTTGTAAGAGCTACCTGCTATGTTTTTGTCAATGAGTTGTTTTCATGTTTTGAATGGTTTATTACCCAAAAAAGATTTTACTCTTTTAACGGGCGTGTAAGACAATATCACAGTTTAATAACAAAATATGTTTACTATAGTGTAATTGTTATCATAATAGATAAAAGTTATAATTTGTGGAATAATACTGAAGGACTTAATACACTTTAAAGAGCTACAGATTTTGTCACTTATTTTTTATGGAGAACAATTTTCTAATTCATAAAAATACATTTATAACGATTAGAAATTTCATCGACTGATAGGAATTAGGTGACAAAGCTTTAGTAAAGGAGTTTAGGATTGTCATTTGGATGATAAACTGGGTCCATGGACTTAATTAAGGTGGTTTTAAAATATGGCATCTCAAACATTAATATTTAAATCCTACACCGTACGCAGAGAAAAAATATGTTTGCGGTAACCATACTATTATATTAGATATTATTACCGTAACTACAAAATTTGTTTATTAATAACAATAGTTATTGTTATTTCATAGAAAATTTTGTTATTTTAATAAAAACTTTATTTATTCGCATTGTCATTTTGTATTATTAACAATAGTTATTGTTATCGCCACTAAATTATTGTTATGGCCACTAAAAATACAGAGTCACATTCTAAGTCCGACTTTCTGGCAGGATTGCTGTTTATGTAAACTTTGCGAGCAAACTGCAATTCGCAGTTTTGATGATATATTAATGAAGGTGTTGTTATTTTGGCCCAATGACGATGACTATTAAATTGGTGATGATGGGTCCATACGAAATATACTCTCGGAATGTGGATTAAATATCAAAAAAGTTCTAATTTTAAAGCAATTTGAATAAAATTTAGTACAAATTCGTCTTATGATATCCCAAAACAATTTTCTTAATTTACAGGGACCGATTCATTATTTTTTAGGTGCCATACAACTCCTCTTCCAAGTATCACTTTGATGGGTTTAAATCTCACATATATCTTCAGAAAATAATTCTGTGACTTTGGTACAATTGAACTATTTTAGATGAAATAGAAGATATATACTGTTTGTCATTTTGTGTGTAATGTTCAGAAGGTATCATCTAAGGTCCAATAAATAAGTGCTTCATATAACAAATTGTTTCAATTTAGCCATCTCCGTCTGTCTGTTGAAATTTTTCTGAAGGTCCATTTGATCCGAAATCAATAAGATTTGGCCATATTGTTTGTTATTGGCCTAAACTATTTGCTATCTGAAACTTGTAAAATCGGTCCATTAACAAGGAAATTATAGATCGATATCTTAGTCAACCAAACAGACAAAAACTTTTGTCAATTCTTTAAAAACTGATTATCAGATATATAAATATATATATATATATATATATATTATAATATATATATAACATGTGGTGTAGTATATTACAGATTCGGTATAGCCGAATATAGTGTTCTTATTTGCAAGCTATTCAAGCAAACCTTGTGAATAAAGGAATTTTTTTAAGAAATTTAACACACTTCATAATTTTTGCCCAATTGAAATTGGTAATTGTGCATCTCTTCGATATGAACTTAACCTTACAGAGTATCGACTCCAAACTATAGTAGAGTGGAGGGACACAAATTATATCATAACATGTAAAGATGCTCCATATGACAACAGTTCACGTCTTACAGTACTATGTGGAATGGTGATACTGTGGTAGAATTACAAGAATATTATGGGGTAACACAGGT
This sequence comes from Cochliomyia hominivorax, assembly GCA_004302925.2. NCBI lineage: Eukaryota > Metazoa > Arthropoda > Insecta > Diptera > Calliphoridae > Cochliomyia > Cochliomyia hominivorax. The sequence continues at coordinate 62,733,511 of PYHX02000495.1, read as the reverse complement.
AAAAAAATATGACCATGGATATTATTAACTTGGGAAAAAGTAAGCTTAGTAGGATGACGGCCGTTCTGTCCGCCCACTATATCTTAATCGAATAAGTGTCATTTACGACATGTCTGGACATCGAATGCAGTCTGTGCAGGGAAGACAACGAAACGATATACTCTCTTCAACCTAACTATTTCTTTCTTAGTTCCCATGAAATTGTTTCCCGCATTTGAGTTTACATTTCATAAAACTCCTACTTATAAAATGTTTTTAATGAAATTTGCGGTTGGAGCAGATATTTGTAATGGGCAGAAAAATAAAACTACCATCACATTTAAGTATTATTCCGATCCTGAAACACCTTCTGAGTCGTTTTAAAGTTGTCCATGTTTTCGTCTTCGCAGGGATGTGCCAAACTATATCAAATATTCGTCCATTATTTCTCATAGCTCCCATACAACTCCATAACATACGTCGGTATTATATTAATTGTATAAATAAGATAAACATAAGCAGTTCAAAATTTTATGAAGGTCGGAACATGCATTTTTATAGCTTCCACATAATCCTCCAGAAGACATTATTTAACGAATCATAAATCTCACTTTAATATAAAGTGAGAACTTCAAATTATACGAGGGTATTAAATAGTCGGGCTTGATCAACTATAACATTCCTACTTGGTCTTCCCTTAAAAATATTCATAATGCAAAATTATTATTAAACATTTCAACAAACTTGTTCTTCATTACAATTTATTATCTGAATAATCATGTAATCAAGTAGATGAATACAACTAAATTAAGTTGACTAAGTTCTTCCCCAAATAATTAATGACATAACATGTATAAATATATTAATAATATCTAAATATAAATTTAATGCTGCAAAGACATATTCTTCCGGTTGTACAGTGTATTTATGGCGTCCACCCAACATTAGTTGTGTATCATAAATCATATAAACACTAAAGACAACAACACCCATTGAACTGTACAACAAGAATATGGGACGTAAAGGGATAAAAATGGTAAATAAACTAAAAATTAAAAATATCACCAGAGACATTAATAATATACCGCCCATCATGGTGAAATCATATTTTGTTTGCAAAGCATAAAGACTCAGTGTCAGACATATGGCAGCCGTTGTGCCAACAGCCAACAGTATTTCAAGAGAATCATATTGACAAGTTACAATAGCCAAGAGCAAAGATTGTGCCAGAGTAAAAATAGCCAAAAATATATAGTTCAAAGGTGTCGTACGTCGTACATCATCACAGCAGGCCATAATTAACATGGTCACCACGAGCACAATAAAGGCTGGCCAAAATATGACTGGATTTGTTATGAAAATTGCCTTTAGTGATTCATTTAGCATGAAAATTGCTATAATTGAAAAGGTCATCAGTAGTTGGGACATTAAAATCAAATAGACTTTTCGTATAAAATCTTTACGAATACTATTGTCATCGAATAGCAGACGTTTGCATTGTGATTCCATGTCAGGCAAATTGGAAGCTAATTTTTGAAAAATATAAATAGAGGAATTAGTTAATAATTAGAAGGTTTAATAATTCACACTTAATTAGTTTTTACCATCGCTGGACTGCAATGATGTTTTTTCGTAATTATTGTTCCACGTATCAGTTGCCATTTGAGTGCAAATTAAAATAAACAAATAGAAAAAAATGTGATTTAATGGAAAATAATTAAAGTTTTGAGTTTTGATAATGAAATTTTGACATTTTAATTGACAAATTATGAAAATAAAACAGAAAAGTTTTGAACACTTTCCAAATAAAAAAATTTACTTTTAAAATAGGGGGTAATTAGAAGGATAAGGGAGGTCCAACTGAAACACCGGATGCGTAATAATAAATATTTACTTTATATGGGGGCTATTTCTTTCCTTAATCCTATCCTTCTTACATTTTTTCCAGCTCCTTGAGGAAGTCATTGGTACCAAATTTGAAAATTCTCTCTGATGCAGTTCTTAAGATTAATATACGTATTAATTCATTACAACAATTTAACACAAATCTTTTCGCTTTTTTATGGTATTTAAATTTGAAAAATATAGAAAATTTATTTTTGTCAATTTGATTAATGTATTACACAAATTGAATAATATTTACTCAAATTAACATAAATTAACGAATTCAAATTGTTATATTGACGATTTTTCGTCAATTTGAAGAATTTACAAAAAGTTAATGAAAATTTCCGTTATGATGAATTAAGGTTTCGTTTAACCAACCTTATTTCAATTCTTTTCTGGTTCAGATTATAAGTAATCAATAAAAAGTTTTATTATTTTCTAGTAGAAATTTAGAAGACATGAGATTTTTTTGTAAGTTTTTGAAAAAAGGTGTTACATTTTTTACACTAAAATCAACTATTTCCTTCTGGACTACACAATTTTTCTTCAATCCTTAAACAATTTCTAACTTAAATACCTATAAAGTATATCCGAGAACATCAGGGGAAACAGTTTCCCTATCAGAATTTCGTTAATTTCCAAATATTCTTCTTCAGTTTTTTGAGGAGCGAAGAAATTCCAAAGCTAAAGTCGTCAAAAAGGTACCATGATTGTAAAGCTACATTTACTAGCTGTCCACTCAAGAAGTCTATAATAGGCCAAACCTCTCATGGGGGCATGGTGAGCAATTTATGAATAAAGTGAATTAATAAAAAAACTTGACCAAACCTATGATCATCTTTTACCCTACTAAACGTGATTATCATGATCGTATTTTAAATATTCGTATTTTATTCAAGTACAAATCATAGAATTAACTATTTTGGTACACTTTTATTGTTACTATTCATGCATTTTAGTTCTTAATTTCTGTACTCTTGATTAATTAAAAAGTTAATTTTATAACAAAATCAAACTAACAAAAATATAATTAAATTGACATAAAAGTATTTTATCACTCCTGTGGTTTGCAAAGGTATCTCTTAAATTGGAAAGTATTTATAAAACAAATTAAGATTACAATTTGAGTTTCTTTTTGTCCTTAAAATATTTGTAATAACAAAATCATTAAATATTTATACCCTACACCATCCTAGTGGTGGGGATATTATGCGTTTGTGCAGATTTTTTTAACGGGCAGAGAAAATAGTCCAACCACCACTTTTAAATTTACCGTTCGACTCATAATCAATTGCTGATTTTATTAAGGCATGTTGGTCCGTCCGGATGCTGTCTATTTTTTTACAAAGTTCAGGTCGCAGTTTTGAATTTATATTAATGAAATTTAGTACCCAGTATTATATTGCCCTCAGGACGATACCTATTGAAATTGTTTATGATCGTTTATTTTATATAGGAACCATACAAACATCTCCCTTGAATGGGGTTCTTAGAATCTAAAATTCCTATATGTAAAACTATGTTAAGAAGCTTTTTGCAATAAAAGAACATATTCTATAATGATGTGCCAAATTATACGAAGATCTTTTCATTTTCATTCTCATAGGTCCCATACAATCACCCTTCCAAATTTCACCTTGAAACTCATAAATTGCACATATACGTGTATTAATATTTAGTCAAATTAATATAAATATAAGCCGAAACCGCTGTGTGCATAATTTTTTCTCACTACTATATAACCCTCCAAAAATCCTTTTAAAACGCTTAAATTTCTCATAAATTTTCATATCATAATAATTTATTGCACATAAAGCATAAAAGAAAAGAAAATAATACGATGGCCGTTCACAATGTTTTTGTAGCAAACATTTACAACCAACAATGTGGTGAAGGGTATAACGTAGTCGGGTTAGACCGACTATAACATTTTGTATGTTAAGACTTCAAAAGTAGATAATTGACTGGCCACTATAAACAGGTAGTTTTCAAAGGCGAAAAAGCAGACTGAAATCGACTTCTGAACACTTAACGACTATAAATAAAGCAGGTAGGTCATGGTCACCCAAAACACAAAAATTATTTTAAAAACAATATAATTCACCAAACAAATATTTTTGTAAAATTTTCAAAACAAATATATTCATTTTTTGATGAATGAAAGTGGAAAACAAAACATGAAGTTACCTAAATTATGGATCAGGTACTTTTTCCTATAAAACTGCTTGCAATTCTTCAAATGTCATCATTCGTTCTTCAAACATCTAACAGTAACTACTTCTTCAGTTTAAACTCAAACACAATGGATCTATTTCAACTAATTGTCCTCTTCATCATTTACGAATTAATTAAATTTGTTTTTGGAACAACGAAAGTGAAAACAATTTCACAATATTTAACACCAAAACGTCTTATTACCAAGACTTTAACTAATTTCAATATAGAAATAAGTGGTCTGAGCTTATTACCAGAGGTGAAAGAGGATGACAGTGATGAAACTTTAAAATCTTCAGATTATCAAGGGACACCTACTGGGATACCAGGATCATCAGTGATGTCAAGAATACAAAAATGTCGTTTTAGAAATCATGATTTAACTACAAAAGCTAAAAGAACTTTGCAATTTGAATGAAATATGAAATAATAATAATAATAATAATAATAATAATAATAATAATAATAATAATAATAATAATAATAATATGAAATAATAATAATAATAATAATAATAATAATAATAATAATAATAATAATAATAATAATAATAATAATGATAATAATAATAATAATAATAATAATAATAATAATAATAATAATAATAATAATAATAATAATTATAATAATAGTAATAATAATAATAATAATAATAATAATAATAATAATAATAATAATAATAATAATTATAATAATAATAATAATAATAATAATAATAATAATAATAATAATAATAATAATAATAATAATAATAAATAATGATAATTAATTTAGTTCCTTAAAATATGCATTTTTATTATAACCTGCTCCAGCGCAGGCGGTTGGGGTATTATGCGTTTGTGCTGATGTTGGTAACGAAGTACAAAATTGCGTTTTACACCCAATTTAAGTATACTGTTCGACTTATAATCACTTTCTTAGTCGATTTAACTATGCTCGCCTGTCTGTCTTCTAATCCGTCCATCCAGCTGGACGTTCATGTAAACGTTGTGAACTCTCCACAGGCCGAAATTTTTGAGGTATATCGATGGTATATTAAGGTATATTGATTAAATTGGCCATGTTTGGTCCAAGATTTCAGGTGTCTGCCATATAAATGTCTTTCCGGAATGAGGTCCCATATGATCCATACAAGCTTCCTTCTAAACATTACTTTAAAGGGATAAATCTCACATATGCTATGGGTTGTAATAATTGACTAAATTAAGATAAATTAATGCGAAAATCGATGAACAAAATTATATTAGGGTCAATCCATAATTTCATGTAGCTCTCATTGAACCTTATACAGAAATTCATTTTAAAATTTATAAATTTCACACAAATGTTAGTTTCACAATGTATGTACTGCACAGTTTAGAATAAATCAGAAAATTAAATTATATGACGGTCTTTCATAACTTTTTTCTTAATACCAGTTATAACCAACATTGTGGTGTAAGGTATTCCTTAATCGAGATTGACTAACTATAACATTTTTTAAAAATTTATGATTTCCATGAGCTCAAACAGAAATTATTGTCCATCTTTCGATGAGCAATTTGTCCAAAATTAGCAAATTTTAAATTAAATATTTTTTTCCGATATGACTTAAAATAGAATTTGATACGAGTTGTCCCAAAGACCAAGTCTATTTGAATTGGTTATAATGCAATACAAATGTCTGCCTGTAATGTTACTTTTGGGTTATTAAATTTGTAAATAAAAGTTTTAAGAAATTATAGTCGGTAAAGCCCGACTATGTAATACCCTATAAAACACATTGTTGATTAGAAATTAGCTACCAAAAATTTATGTGGCAGCTACTATTAGGTGCGGTGTGTGGGATTTAGGCGTTTAATTTTTTTCTGGCGGCATTACATAGGAGTAAACATTATGGACTGACCCTTTTAAAATTCCGCACATAGATTTTTGTTCTTATTTATCTTAATATGAGCAAATATTAGATCAATGCCGATAAAAGTGATATTTCGTTTAAAGCTATGAGAAATAAAGAATCGCTCTTCTCATAATTTGGAACATCCTTTTAGAATATCGTATAACTAATTTTTTCAAAATTTCGTTTAATTGGTGGATGCAAGTGGACAAAATGGACCCACTATTACTAATTTAAATTTATAAAATTGCGGCCTGAATTTTGTTCACAAGATACGCATGGAAAGCCAGTCAGACGAATGGGCGGAAAGATAGTGATTTTTAATCGAGCAGTATACTTAAAAGTGTGGGAGCAGAAAATTGTCTCTTCGTTACAAACTTCTGCTCAAACTCATAATGACCTAACCACTTATGGTGGTGTAGAGTATAAAAACGATTAATTTTATGTTTTAACAAAATTTCGCACAAATAAGTTTTTCAATATTTTCAAACAATATGCCAAGTTATACGACCATCGGTCCGTTTTCCTAAAAGCAGAGATTTTAAAGTGATTTTCGGAAGTGGGTAACTTAGAGGCATAGTAAAAAGATTACTAGTCATTACATCAAAGAAAACATAATTTTTAAAGGTAAAAATGTGTATATAAAAATGAATCTGTTTGGTCCTAATAATTATTGAAGGAACTTTTTTATGAAGCAAAATGTGAGACGGATAGGATCAGGGGGAAGAGATAGCTCTCATACAAAGCATATATTGATCACCGATTATTTAAAGAACAGTGAGAATTTTCAAATTTGGTCCAAACCACTTTATCAAGCAACTGCTTTACTAGACAAAATTAATGAAAGATAGGATCAGGGGGAGAAGTAGCCCCTATTGATTATAGAATATCTAAATAACCACTTCACCGAGAATTTTCAAATTTTGTCCCAGAATAGGATGATGGGAGATATTGCTTCCAAAATTATCCAGTTTTACTTTATAAGAGCGACAAAGCGCACCGGGTCTTAGCTAGTATTACATAAATGCTACTGTTAACTAACAATATGATGTGGGGTATGACAGTGTCGGACTTGACCGATTAAACATTTTTAATTGATGTTATTGGATCTGTTTTGTTGGTTCAAAATTTTATATGGACCAAATAAGACCATGTAAAATTTTGCTCTCGAAAATAGAACCATCCACATCTCATACGTTGTTGGTGGGTAAAAAAAAATGTTACATATAACTTTAATGCCAAAAATATGCATCACTTCAACTTGAATTCGTAACGCATTTCATTTTCACTTCTAAAGCGTAAATTAATAAAACGTGCCATCAGTTATACTTTAAAACAAATTATTCTCCGTCTATCGCTATTTGCGCAAATATAATGTGGGAAAAAGAAGAAGACATTTCCATAAGTATTTGGTAAATATTGGCACGATTGAAATGTGCAACGTGCTTCTTTGATCAAATTACGACTGAAATTTTGAATAAAATGGAGAAAGTAGAACAACTGCAAAGTAATAAAATCAATTGATTTTTGAGTGATAATTTTGGTTATAAAACTTAAACTTTGATGATGAAAAAATATATATGAAAATATATGAATTTATGAAAATTCATATTTAAATAATAAAATAAATTGAACTTTTATGTTAATTTTTTTCATTCTTTTATATTTTGCAGACAAAAATAATTTACATACATTTAACAAAATGGAACGTGGCCACATTTGATAAGTTATTATGAATTTGTTTTTGTTTCTTAGAATCGTATTAAAACTGACCCTAAATTAAGTACTCGTTTACAATGTTTGATCATAAAACCATAAAAATATATTTTAAATACAAATTTTGTGTGGAATGTTTAAGTGCATGAATATGAGATAAAGACTTATTTGAATAATAAAGTAGAATTTATTTTCTTTTATTTGATGTATTTTTAAGATGATTTTCTTTTAACTTGTAAAGTGTTTATTTATTGTTACACCCTCTACCACCATAAGTGGTGATGAGGCTGTGTTAACTTTGTCATTTCGTTTGTAACACTAAGAAGGAATTACCTAAGACCCCACAAAATATAAATATATTTTAGTATCAAATTAAAATTTGAAGTCGATTTTCTAAGGAGTGGAATTGAAAAATTCTTAACATACACTTTTGTTGATAAAAACGAAATCATTAAACTTTCTGTATTAATTTTTTATTTGATTGAAATTATTACATTTACGAATAAATCTTTCCATAGTTTTAATCACCAGTGAGAATAGTTTGGACCCTTTTCGAAAAGTCTTCCATCTTCCATCTCTCTCCATTTAAACTCCCACACCACACTTTTGGACACCTTTTTGAGCTCTCCAATTTTCTTTCAACAAGAAACCAATACCTCTCCATTTGCTTTCACTGCCTCTCACAGTACAAATACCACAATATTGTTCAAAGGTTTCTTCACCAAAGGGGCAGGATGCTAAGCCAAGTCAAAAATAAGTGTATACGTTATAACGTTTTATGAATGAATGCAGCCTTTTTATAAACATTCCGTGATGTGAATTTCGGTATCTACAGAGCCCATTGTAATAAATGATTTTTTTTTTGCGCAACTGCATATTACTTGCTATAACAAAAACTTTTTGGGTAATTTTGATCAATTTTGGATCCTAAACTCTTCTTTAACATTCTATCGAGCATTAGCAACATTAACTTTTTGACCAGGAAATTGCTAGACGTTTCGTCATTCACTATGCAGAAAGAATATTTTTTTTGAAAATCTAAATTCAATTTTCAAGCTCCACATTTTTAGTTGCGTTCATGTCAGTAGCTTTCGAGCCTTGTATGTTTTTAAACATGCATTAGCTTTTACTATTGTAACAAATTGTCCGAGCACTGAGCTAAACTGGCTGCCTTTCTAACGGTTGTGTTAGGAGCTCTTTTGAAAATAATTTCGCTTTTTTGCCTTGAGGAACATCATGTGGACCTTTCCTTTAATACGAACTAGGTTCTTAACGAACGCACAAGTTCTTCCAGCACTATAGAGCACTATAAAGACTATAAAGACCTGAATGGTTTAGAACATCTTTTCTAATATGGCCAAGCAGAATTATACAGACTCTGTGTGGATGTATAAGATGGAAAACACTTCCAGTAGTCCATATGTGCAGAAATGCACACTAGCGCAATGTCAGATGTCCCAGACTAGACTAGTTAATTCTTCTCTGCATCCTTCGACTAATAGAATTTTTATTAAATGTCCTTCAGTGACAAAAGTGCCGCGTGACTATCAAGAAATATTTCGATGCTTAGAGAAGTATTTCTGTCATCAGTGAGGTGCATACTGTTATGGTCCTTAATACTCAAATTCCACTTAATTCAGGAGGGTATTAAAATTTTGAAAATTTTTTCAAAGTTCATATATGGAGTAAAATTATCCGATGGCGTAATTAGGTTATCATGCCGTGTGCTCCAAATTCCTCTCATTTTCATATGTTTAAGATTTCCAACAACGTACTGCTTTTAATCTAATTACGCTGCTTGCAGCTGTGGCAGATCAATGAGGATTCAAAAATTTCGAGCTAATACGCCGAAGTGTACTATTGAATCCTAAAGTAAGAACTGGATGCACTTTAACAGTGTACAACAAATTAACAATATTGCGTTGAAGTTCCAAATTGCGTTTTATGTATCTAAAATACGAAAAAGTTTCCAAAATGTGGATGGTGGATGGTACTTAAGTTTCGGCATAGCCGAATATAGCTCTCTTTCTTGTTTTTTTGTTTTTGGTAGGGTTTACAAAGTTTAACAATTTCTTAGAACAATTTGCTATTGAAGTAAAAAAAAACAACAAAAGACACATGCAGAATGTCTCAATAACTGTGGGAAAGAATGAGTGATTGAATGTGTTAAGTTACATGCCATTTTTGGCAAACATGATGTATTTCTATTCGTTTACAAAGACACAAGACATTCAGTCTTTCAACTAGCAATTCATCTATTTATACATTCATCCATCCATTCATTTATTCATCCATTCATTCAACTATCTTCAAATGTATTCATTTATTCAAACCATTTGTAAAATATAACCAAAAGGAATGCAACCATCTGCATAAGAAGTCTTCTTTGTATCTTTAGATTTTCTATCTTAGGAGTTGTAATACTTACTTACACACACATACACACTTATATACATTTTGTTGATATTGATATGCAAATTATTGTTGGATGAAATATTCAATTTAATATTATTTGTACTTAAAAATATTGCAATTGTACATGTTTTCTTTTTGTATTGTGGTAACAGGATATTTCAATGGAATTATAAACAATTTTTGAAAAAAGGAGAGTTTTAAGTTTGGGAACTTCAATATTGGATTAGAAGTATAAAGGACGAAGTGAATAGAATATGAACTTGTTAGATTTTCATTCATTGGTTCTCATCTTGTTAGTCTTATTTTCATGAACAAAAATTGAAGCATATGGAAGCATTTCGATATCCATCTCATAGACTACTGCACTCCTGCTCGAAAGACTGAAATTCATATCCCCAAGCAAACTTTTATTTGGTACCCGCTCATAAAAGAGTGTTTAGTAGCGAGAAAGCAAATAATCAAGCGAGTTTCATAATATAATCTTGGACAATACAATGGCGGTTAACGTATTTAAAACCAAACTAAATTAAAGATAATTTAGATTTAAACACTATGGAATGACATAACATTAAGTATGATAATGAAATTACAATGGAATGATCCTAATGAGAAAAATATCAAGTGTATTCTTGGGATGAATAAAGGCATGTTAAGTTTTGTTATTAGTCAATTATATCTAAGTTCACATTTAAGTCGTATTGGAACGATAAACGAAGCCATATGCAGGAAACTAGAGGAGGTCATAGAGTATCCAACTTTTGCAGATTCGTGATCTATCAACCTCAAGAAGATACACTACTATGCATCAATTGAGAGTTATGAAATGTAGGAACCTGAGCAAATGCATTAGTATAGCGAAATTCCAATAAATTATCGGTTTCTAGTAATGATGAGTGCACAACAGCCTATACTGACTTAGTGTGTGTTGATGGTATGATACTCTAAAATATTTTTTTCTCTTCATCCAACCAACATCAATAAGAAAGATAAAGAAAGAATTTTTCATCCTGTGTAAATCTGCTCTTGTTTCCATTTATGATGAGATCATAGTTCTTATTAAGTTTAGATTATATTCTGCTGCAAAAGAATTATTAACTTCAACAAATATTTTAATATTTCAATTTGAAGCCCTGATTGTCGCACAAAGGTAGATGATAATGTCATATATTTCATCTAGACATAAGCTTCACAGAATAAGATATAAATTATCACAAAACCTCAAACTATAATAAGAACTTCTAGGGTCATAGTACTATATCCACCGTAGCATATCAAATGTTCTTTTAAAATTAATTTACGGATTTACAAAGATGCTTTTCAGAAGACCAAAAGGAATTAAAAAAAATCCTAAGGTATTTGAAATGATTTGAATGATTTCTAAGTAGAAAATTAGACTAATCAACAATATCCACTTGATCTAAGAACAAACTTCTGGGACTGGAATTCAATTCTACTGTTTCGCGAATTAAAATATTTCCCGTTAACAAGTTTGCAACAGTTCTAAATTCTGTAGAAAAAGCTTGACAAATTATGGGAATATTTATTTATCGACCACACTTTAAATATTCCTTTTCCTCTTTGTATTTAAAGTACTTAACAACAAAGTATACTTTATTAGTTTTATTAGAAGAGATGATTTAATTCCTGAGTTGGGTACCATGATTACATGGAGGAGTGTATTATTATTTGAATACATTAATCATTTGATTTTCTTAAAAAAAAACACTTAAGTAATTAACTAGAGAAAGATAACTAAAATTTGTTATAAAATATTAATCGTAAGCTTTTAACTAAAATTAAGAATAATGAAATTTCCAGCTCTGGTTTATTTTTACATTATTGTTTGGTTATTTGCTTTGACTTCTTTGTTCATTTTATACTTTTCTTTCGATCTTTTTTTTACAAATATTCAATAATTTCCTAATATTGGGTATGAAACTATTTTTTGGTGTTTTTAACAATATATTAGTAAATACCCGGCGAGTCCATATGCCCCATCAATCATTTTAGATTCAAATGAATTTGGTCATTTCCGTCTGTCTGTTACAACCATAACACTTAAGCAAATTGTTCGAGCTTAATGAAATATAGCTCGAATATTACCTATTACCCTAAGCAGTTTTTTATTTAAAACCAGCTCTGGTGATACAATTGGAAAAAAGTTATAGCCCGATGTGTGAGACACGCTCAAAATTCCTATGAAGTTTTTTTCTAGATTTTACGTAATTTTGGCGGATATCGACCCAAACTTTTTATAGCTTCTATTCGGAATAGGGTTTTAGGCTTAAAAGGTCCTTCTATATGGATCAGTTCTACAGAAATCCAGACAATTATCTGATTGCCTTGAATATATGTAACTAATTTCATAAGTCGCGGGCTCATTACACTATAGCCTTCATAAAAGGCCCATTATCGGAAAAGGGTATTAACGTAACCTTATTAAAATGTTTCAATATACAAATTTTGAAATGACATAAATTTGAGTTACGAGTTTAAAAAAAAATAAAGCCAATTTTTCTAAAGCTACCGCAGATAGTTCTCATCGTAAATCAGATTTTTATATTATAATGCTTTTTTATAAGCTGATGAAATATATCATCTTATAGAATATAATCTTATATTATATCTCCAAGTGGTGGAGGGTTCAAGAAACAGCAAATCTTAATTGTTTTCATGAAAAAGTTCTTTAAGAAAGCTCTCGCCGCAATCGCTACAAATACAAATATCTATACAAACACAAAATAAATCACCTTCTACATATGCCTTCACACACTTGACTCCGTAAAACTTCAGGCTGTTTGGCGAAAGACACCCAGGACCTAGTTTTGAATCCATTAAAATAATAAAACTATAATTGCTAAATATCAAAAGAGATACATTAATAATGGAGCTTTAAATATTTCTGTAACTTAGTTAAACACCTAATACATTATAGTAAAATTGCTATTAATTCATCTAACATGTATATAGCTACCTATACTTGTGCAGTTTAACATAACACATACATTCACATAAAACGTTTTTATTGTTGGCCATATTGAAGTTCATTTATTTAAGTTCATCAATATTTTATTGTATATCGATTTTAGTTATTCATATTTTCCTTTTTTTCAATATTTTATAGTTTTTGATTTTTATGAAATTATTTAGATGGATTATAGTTCATATTTCATTTAGTTCTTTTCTTATTGGTAAAATAGTATTTTATTGTAATGTGGAAAACAAAGTTCATTGACTGAAAAAATAAACATTTGATTTTTGTACACTAAAGCCCTGTCTTGCGTTGTTAATGAGGGCTGGAGAAATGCGACGCAATTAAAATAATTGATGGGGGGAAATATTCCAAACATTGGAAAAAAATTTATTTTCCTAATAAAAAAACGGTTTTAACCGCTGCTGGTTTCGAAATCATCAGAATTTCTGTTACTACTAGATGCAGTATTTTCTTAAGAGCGGAGTGAAAAGACAGAGCATTATTTTTATAATGTCCTTTCTCAGCGGCATTCTTTGCTTATTTTGATCATTAAAATTGAAACCAATAAGAAATTTCTTACTATAGTATCTGATTTGAGTCCGTTCCCAGTGCTTCAATCACTAAGGGTCTTAAGTAGTAGTTCCATACGTTGCGATATAGTCTCTAAGTGTTTGCCTTGGCATACACTATGGTTCTAAAGCCCAAACGGTCCATTTCCATAAGTAGACCGTTTAGAACCAATTTCCACAACAATGGTGATATAATCTTTCCTTGCGGTGTTCCCCTCAGTGCCTGTCTCACAATTGAGGCATTGCCCATATTAGAACTAATGAGTTCGGTCACAAATCCAAGAATAACCAAATTTACATTGTATTCAATTTGTTAAATGTCCAGAAAGGCCGTCAATGTGTATTCATTGAATTCCACTGATCTCTAATCTAGTCTATCACTAGATGCAGTGCCGTCTCAATCGATAAGTGTCATTTGGCCAGAATGCAAGATATAACTTTACCAAAGCCTTTAGCATACAATAACTAGTAGCCGTTTGCGCTGAATCCAAGGATCTTTTCATTATTGGTCCACGGTTCATGGATCAGCACGATCTCAATGTCTCGTTCTGTAAGACGGGGCAATAATGCAGCTGAAGCTGCTTTGAAATGGTGGGGATTAATCTGGATCACCTTTACCATCCGGCTTCTTCCACCACCAGTTCTTCAAAGAGTCCGCTCAGCATGTTATCAACATACCATAACCAGACGCTTGTTCTTAGCATTACTTAGAAAGGGGGATTTCCATCGAACCGATGGAAATTGGTGTCAAAACGACGAAAGTCAGACCGACACAACTTGAAATTGCATTATTTTCATTTCTTAAAAAATGACTCAAACGAAAATTGAATGGACGCAAGTTGGGGCTCTAGTGTATTTGAAATGTTTTTATTATAAAAGACTAAATAATTTTTTATTGAAATATTCCTTTTTATATTTTAACAATTTCTCTGAACAAATATTATAGAAAAATATTATACTGTAGTTTACATATTTAAGGATCTAATAATGGAATTATATTCATTTTGCAATTTTTATTTAATTTTCCAGGTATTAAAAGAATTATTTATTTACTTTTTTGTAATTTGTTGTAATTTTTAATAAAAATATATTTAAGTTAAACTTAAAGATTTATTTTTCTATTATTTATTTACTTGTAGTTTTTATAAAATAAATTTGTATAAAAAATATGCTATAAATTATTCATATTAGACAATTTAAAAGTATTTTTCATATTTATTTAGTAATTCGTTCTAAATTTAATTACAAATATGTACAGTGGTCTAAAAAAGATTCTTTGTAAATTATTCAAAAATTGTGAAATATTAAATGTATTTAAATGAAATATTATATGAATTGTTCTGATATATGTTACAGTTGACTTCTAGGAGCATAGATTCTAATAAAGTCAAAATTCATTTTATTCCCTCCACCACATTAAATAGTAAAAAAGGTAAATTACCTTTGTTAATCCATGTGAAATGCTAAGAGGGAACCACTCAGACCCTATAATGTATATAAATTCGTGTATCAAATCAAAACCTGAGTCGTTTCAGATCATTCAGTCAGTTCGTTTATTCGTCTGTCTGTCTGTGTTTTTTTTAACATGCTCACATTAACCACAAGAGTTCTATGAAATTCGGCGTGAGTATTTATTATAGTCCTGAAAAGTTTCTTATTTAAAATTAGTAAAATCGGCTCAGTATATTAAAAGATATAGAGCGATATCTAAGGCAATTTTTAAGTTCCAGCGAAGTTGTTTTTATAAAACTGTCATTTAGAAATTGACAGACAAACAGACCGACAGACATGGCTAAATCGACTCAGATTTTGAATTGATGCAAAAATATATATATATATACATTATTGGATGTGGGATTCCTTCTCAGCCTTACACACGGAATGACAAGTTTATATTGTACCCTCTTCACCACTTGTGGTGGTATTGTTTGATCATTGATTATTTTTCAATTGGATGGATATATTGATCTCTCTCTCTCTAGATTCCCACTTTTCTATATTAACATGACCCAAATCTCAATCCGTGTAATTCATGGTTAAAAATTTGACTTCAATGATCGCCTTGTTATTTCAAAGACCGCCTGAGAAAAAATTCTTTTTGTGCGTTTATCTTATATATGTAGTTATATATTAAGAATAATTAAGAGATGATTGCGATTTTAGAACTTAGAAAAAACTTTTTTTTCAAAATTTAACAATTTTGATTCAAACTCATTAGAATTTAATTAAAACACATTCCCAATAAGATTTCTTTATTAAATGTTAAAGTAAAAAACAAAGAAATGGTTTTGTAAGTGAATAAATGATGCCACCTTTTTGCAAAAAATCTAAAAATAAAATATATTTTATTTTTAGATTTTTAAAGTTCCAACTTCAGCATTTTTAAGATTTTTTAGTGAATATGACACATATTTAAAAAATTCTAGGACCTACAGGAAGTCCGCAACCTAAAAAAAACTAAAAATAAACTGAGCTCAAATGGGTTAACAATTTATTTCGACTTAAATATCACCGAAACTATAAAAGATAGCTGAAACCTGTAGGCTTTATTTTTAGGACATTTTGTAGGACTTTTTATATATAAAATTTTCCTTAATTCATAAATGGATTTTTGGTGAATTTTTAAAAAATCAATACTCCCGAGGTGGTCAAATTTATAAGCTTATATCCCTTCAACTCGACTCAAAAATGCCTTAATTTAGACTGTAATTAGAACAAACTATTTGGACACATATTATATATATTATTATAACCTCCAACATCAGAAGGTATATTAATTTTTTCATTCAGAGAATAACGTAGATCTAAGAAGAAATTCTCTAAGACCACATAATGTATATATACTCTTGCATAAAATCAAAATCTGAGTCGATGTAGCTATGTTTGTATGTTCAATGAAATTTTGCCTGAATCTTTGTTTTTATCCTGAAAAGTTTCATATTTAAAACCAACAAAATCGGTTCAGTATATAAAAAGTTATAGATTGATAGCTCAGTCAACTAATTAATTCAAGCGAAGAACTTTTGTAAAGTTATAAATCGACGAATAATAATAAAATTTTGTCATCATAAAGCTCTGTAATAACTTATTCAAATACGGTGTTATTAATAAGGAAGGACGAACGGACATAGCTTATAAAAAAAGCTTA
Source organism: Cochliomyia hominivorax (assembly GCA_004302925.2). NCBI lineage: Eukaryota > Metazoa > Arthropoda > Insecta > Diptera > Calliphoridae > Cochliomyia > Cochliomyia hominivorax. Next base: position 62,716,733 of record PYHX02000495.1, on the reverse strand, counting down.
AGATATTGATGACCACTGGAGTATGTGGGGTCTACGGAAATGTATGTGTTGTATGGGTGAAAATGAACAAAAATAGTCTAAGAATGTTAGTATTACAGGTCTATAGTCATTATACAATTACAGACATATTTAGAAAATCTATTATATACTTAATTAAATAAATAGCTGTATTTATTGAAAATAGTTTCAAAACTATTTTTTTTGTAACTCAAACGATTAAAAGTTTGTTTATTTTATTTTTCCAAATTAAAGTTAAGAAATAGTTTTCTCTACATTTGAGGTTTATTAAACAATTAAAAAAAACAATAATTTAAATCTTTTTAATAAACAACATTCAATAAATAAGTATTAAATTAAATGTTCTATTTATTCAATTAATAAATAAATAAAATTCAATTTAAAATCAAATTTAGTTCAGTTTTTTTAAGGAACTTTATTATAAATTTAAACTTCATTTATTATTCTATTGTCCGTTAGAAAAACAGTTAAAAGTAATTAATTTTTTAAATGTTTTTTTATACCCTCCACCACTACAAGTGGTTAAGAGGGTATATTAATTTTATTATTCCATGTGGAACGCTAAGAAAGAATAATCTCCGACCCCATAATGTATATATATTTAAATAAAATCTGTAACGATGTTGACGTATGTCTGTCCATCTGTCTCTTTTGTTGGCACACTCACATACACAATAATTGAGAGAGTTCAATAAAATTTTGCTTGATTATTTGCTACAGTCCTGAGAAGTCTCCCGTTTATAACCAGCAAAATCGGTTCAGTATTTTAAAATATATAGACCTATATCTGAGACTAACTCTAAACCCAAGAGAAGAACTTTCATAAAATCATCGTAAAATTTGTAAATAAATCCACAAATTAAAAAAAAATACTTGCATTTGTGGTGAAGGGTATTGAAGATTCGGCATAGCCGAGTATAGTATTTTTACTTCTTTTCTAGTTGTTATTTTGTTTACAAAATTTTTTCTACTCAATTTAATTTGTTTTGTTGTTATTTCGTAGAGAATTTATTTATTTATTTCCATGGTGTTTTCTTGTAATAATTTATTACAAAAAAAAAACTGAACATTTTTTATTTAGTTCTTTTTTGTTTTTCGAGGTTTATTTTGTTAGAAAATTTAGTGTTTTGTGTGATTTTTATACCCTACACCAACAAAGGTGGTTGGAGTATTATGCGTTTGTGCTGGTGTTTGTAATATACAAATAAATTGTGTTACATTTACCTTTTAGTATACCGTTTTTTCACTTTCTGAGTTAATTTATCGATGTCCGTTCGTTCGTCCGTCTGTCCGGATGGCTGTTCATGTAAACGTTGTGAACGTTCTATAGGCCACAATTTTAGAGATATCTTGATAAAATTTGTATTAGGATGAAATTGGCCATATTCGGTCCAATATTTCAGGTACCTCCTATACAAGGGTCCTCCTGGAATCAGATAAAAATTTAAAGCAATTTAAACGAAATTTTGATATTCTAAATCGATGCAGGAGTCCGTTCATTCCTTCTCGTACAACTCATACAAGCTCCCTTACAAATATTACGCTAAAAATCATAAATCTCATATATACGTTGGTATTGTAATAAAAGTCGTTCAAAATAAAAAATCAATCTTCTAGCCCTCATAAAACCCCACAGAAAACGTATAAATTTCACATAAATGTTTGTATCTCTATAAAGTACTGCACACGTAAGCATAGATGAGAATCATACTATACGATGGTTGTTTATTAAATTTGCATAACTTTTATTTATAACCAATTTTGGGATGTAGGTAGTTAAATAATCGGACTTGACCGACTATATCATTCTTAATTGTTTAGTATTTTTTGTTTATGTTGTCGGTTAAGTTTTTTGTTATTATTTTGGGGCTTTTTGTTCATTTATTATAAATGTATTTTTGAAAAATTTCGTTTAATTTTTTTGTTTTTGGTTTGTAAAATTGTGCTAATTTAAGTTTAACATGCAATTCGGAATTGTTTGCCAGAATTGCAGAGTTTCAATGCATTTGTATTAGAAATTTATTTGGTGAAAATAATAGTGGAAATATTAACAAAATGCGTTGCTATTTCCTTCTGTAGAATAGTGTTTTTGTACATTTTTAATACAACTAATATATATTGTAAAATATACACATTTATATACTCTGATTTATATGCTTATATTGCACAATGGGATAAAGTTTATCATTTTTGGAAATAAGCCTTTAATATTCTTTTAACGAATTCTATGTATAATTAGCCTTAAAGAGAAATAAACAAAAATGTGTAATGTTGAAGAATATTACAACAAATAATGGTTTCAGCATAATTTACTGTTATTGGGTTATTATTACATCAATATATATATGCGTGTAACATTAAAAAAATTATCTTTAAAATTGCGTTCTAGATTTCAAACTGATTTTGGGGTGTATCACAATTTTGCATATTTAAGCCTAAAACCTTCTTTCTGTTGATCCGATTTTCATGTTTATTTGTACGATAATTAAATACATACAGCCGTATATTACGGTTAAAGGTTCTCTTAAGATTTTCTTCGAATTTTGAGGATGTATCAGATATCGGTCTATAACCTTCTTGCTAATGGACCAATATAGCTAGTTTTAAACAAGATACTCCTTGGGATAATAGTAAATAATGTGGTCAAATTTAATTGAATTCGAATAATAATTCTAGACGTGACAATGCTTCCAACAGACGAACATATCTAATTCGTCTCAAACCTGAAGTTGATTAAAGAATATAAATACTTTATGGGGTCTTAGATGATTTTTTCATAGCATCACGCACATTATGATAAAGTTAACATATCCTTATCACCACATGTGGTGGTGGAGGGTACAATTAGAAATATACTTGATTTTGTTCCACTATAGCTTCATTTCTGTTAAAGCTTTGAAATAATCCTTTTAATTCTTTAAAATTCTATTCTCCTTCACTATCGTTGTGTGAAAATTCATGTAAATCCAAATTATCGATCGGGAGTTATGGGTTTATTTCTAAAATTTTAAAATTTTTGCGTCATGTAAAATATATTATTTATTGTATTACTCATACGTTATGGCGGTACTATAGTAATAATAAATAACATCCATAAAGTATGCTTTACTTTTTTAAATTTAAACAAATAGTACAGAAGACGTATACTTATTATGAATTCCATTATTAATGATATGTTACAGTTGATTTTACTTTACATAGTAAAATTTTTAATTTTTATTCGAATGTGCTGATGTTTATAAATATGTTTGCAACAGAAAAATGTCAGAATACAGAAACATTTTCTAAGCCGATTTAACAGTGTCCGTCTGTCTGTGTAAATGTTGTGAACACTGTACAGGTTGCAATTTGTGAGATGTCTTAATAGATTTGGTACATATTACTATTATTATTATTATTATTATTATTATTATTATTATTATTATTATTATTATTATTATTATTATTATTGTTATGGCCCAAGGACGAAGCCAATTGAAATTGGCTATGCTCGGCCCAATATTTCAGGTACCTCTTATAAAAATTTTTATGAGTATGAGTTTTTAAGCTCAAAAAATTCATAAATATAGATTGATTTTAAGTTTTATGGTATTTTAAACCGATTTGCCAAATTTTGCTATTCATAGGTCCCCGAGAAGTACCTTTCAAATACCACATTAAAGGGCATAAATCTCACATATAAGTTGGTATTTGAATTATGATTGGTCAAATTAAGATAAATATAAATAAAAATAGATACGAATGCTATAGTCAAATGTGAACCGTCACATTTTTAAAGAAATAATTGCACTGAATTTCAACAAAGTACTAAATTATTTAAAAGTTTAAACTGTTTAAATCTAATAAGAGTGAGACATTTTAAGATTAAAATTCGATTTCGGAATAGAGGCTTATATGGAATTCATACACACATATATTTACACCAAGTTCAAAATGTTTAAGAGCTTTATCAGAATAAAATGCTATTTCAGGAAATGAACTTAAATGGCATCTAAAGAAGTAAAATGAAACAAAATTTATATATTACAAATTTCAATAAAAACTGATTTATAAGTTTTATAATCTGTAAAGTTTATTTCGATAATGTGGTTCACATTAAACTGGGTCCAGAACTACTAATATTTTGGGTTTATTTTTAAGTAAAAAAATTGTGACCAATTATTATTATATTTCTTTACTAAACTGGTTGTACCATTATAGATTAAGTACGACGATATGATATATAATGTTGTGGTTAAATTTAATTTAAATTCAATAAATTTTTATTGATCTGACTTTTAAAATTGTTTCAGATATTAGTCCATAAGCAATATTAGAGTTTATAAGGAAAACCTTTGGATAATAACAATCTAATCGAATTTCGTTGAATCGAACAATTAGACTGTCAGTGAAAATGATTTCAATATAGTTAAATTATCTCAGATTTTTATGAGGTTCAAGAATTTGTATATATTTTTAGGATCTTATTTTATCGATTGATTTATTTGTGGAAAAAAAAAATTAAAATTTTTATAAGTTGATTGGATTTACGTGAAATTATAATACAGCAAATTTGAATGTGTGGATTATATAGGCGATTTATGACGCAGCTGATTTTAATAATGAGTATCTGGAACATCAAACCGTTTTATTATTTAAACACTAAATTTTTCTTATTTAAAAAAACATACTTACATTCCTGGTCCCTACTACAATCTACAATGTCCGCCCGATTGGTCGTCCATAAAAATGTTTATCTTCATAAAATTTAATACATATTATTTTGGACCAAATATGAACCCAATTTAGATTGGTTATATTTAATCCAATATTTCAGATAACTCCTATAAAAATGTTCTTCCCTAGTGGGGTCTTAATACAAATATGAATATATTGTAAGTAAATATATCACAAATAAGTTCTGTATCAGTCCAAATCCACATACAAAATATCAAGATGGCTGTCAGAAAATTGACTGTACCTGTTATATAGAACAACTTTCGAAGAGAGATTCAAAAATGTTGTCATTGTGATAATAAGATATAAGTAACCAGAAGACACTTTCCAATTTTGCGATATTCAGTCCATAATTTCCTATAGCATATATTCTGAAAGTCATTTTAAATTGTATAAATTTCTCATATATGTGTACTTTTTACAACTGCAGGTCTTATAGTTTGATCGTATAGTTTGATTATACGATCAAACTATACGATCCATAGCTTTTTGTGCATTTTCAGTGGTATAGGGTGGTATATAGTTATAGGTTTTAGCCTTGTTTTGATTTAGTTTTTAAGTAATATTATTTTCTGCCCCCTTGTGCGATATTGCATAAAATTTAAAGTAATGTGGCATTGAAGAGAAAACAACTTTTTATACATATTTTTTTTTTTAATTTCAATTACAAAAATAGAAAGAAAAAGTTTTTCTTTTTATAACAAATTGCGATTTAGATTTTTTTCTGTTGATTTTTGCCAAAATAGAAAGTAAACAAAAATGTGCAAATTTTGTTCGAATTTATTATTTTTACAGTTTATTATTCAATAAAATGTTGGAAAGAGTTGGAAACAAATTTTATTGAGCAAAAAGTTCTTCCAAATTTTTTTATTATTTTGAATTCTATTTGTTGAAAATATATATATTTTTTTGGCAGAGAATTGTAACTTTTATAATGAATTGTAATTATATGGAAATTTATTATTATATAATTTGTTATAAATTTATATTTTTTTGTAATGAATTATGATCGTGTATATATAGTTTGTTATAATGTAGGTCAAGAATCAGTTCAAAAACAATTTAAATTTATACATATAAAAAGAAGTAAAAATATTTAAGTCGACTATGTAATACCCTACACCACAATGTTGGTTATAAAGTTACAAAAAAAAATTAATAAACGACCCTCGTATAATAATATTTTCTGATTTATTCTTTAGTGTATAGTATATTTTTGTAAAACTAACATTAAAATGAAACTTGGAGTTTTAAAATTAATTTTTCTGGGGGGAAGAAAAAATTATCTACCGATTTTTGCTATATATATTTTTTTGAGCTGACCAGTTATTATTACAATACCAAACTATATGTGTGATTTATGCTCTTCAAATTGATATTTGTAAGGGGTCCTCAACCCTAATCTGGCAAATCGTTTTAGACTTATTTTTGCAAAATTTCGTTTAAATTGCTTTAAATTTAGGACTTTTCTGAGTTTAAAACCTTATTTTGGGAAGACATTTGTACCTGAAATATTTTATTGAAAATGACCATGTTCCACATAATATGGCCAATTTCGTCTCTGGGCCGAAGTAATAACATGTACTAAACTTCATTAACAGTTCTCAAAATTGCGACCTATAAAGTGTTCACAACGTTTTTATTGACAACCAGCTGCACAGACAGACGGATGGATGGACATCGGTTATAGATTCAGAAATTATTCTGAGTATAATGATATACTTAAACGTGAGTGTAATGTTATTTTTTCTGTATGTTACAAACATCAGCAAAAACGCATCGGTATCCATTGGTATAGGGCATAATGTATCTGTGTTTGTTTGTCGTTTAAGACTTAATTTGGAACTTTTATGGACTACTGGAGCGATTTTGCTGATATTTTATCAGAATGATTCTAATATGCCAAAAAGTAATATAGACTACAAAAGGTTCCGATAGGACCAGGGGAAGGGATACCACCCATACAAAGCCGATATTGTTTATGAAATATCTGATGAATTACAATAGAGAATTCTAAAATTTGGTCCTAATCACATTCTTAAAAATCTATTTTATTGAAAAAAATGAAAACGGATAGGACTAAGGGGAAATGTACTTCCCTTACAAAGCAAGTATTAATTATCGAATATATAAAAACTACAGCGAGTGTCCCCAATTTGGTCCCAGCTATTTTCTCAAGAATCTGATTTACTGGACAAATTAGAGGACGGTTAGGACAAGGGGGAAGGGTAGCCCCCAACAAAGAAATATTGAACAGCGATAGTCCTCAAATTTAGTTCCAATCAATTGCTCAAAGATTTCTTAATCAAAGGAGGGTTAATGTAGTTTCAATCACTTTCTTAAAGAATTGCTTTGGTGAAAAATATAGGACATATACGACCATGGAACTGTTCAATCAACATTTGAAACTAATAACTTTTCTGTGAATGGTTTTACCCGAGAAAATATAGATTTAGTTAAGTAAAGAAAAACGTATTGGTTATTGAATAACTGAACAGCTATTTCATCTAGAGTTTCCAAAAATCTTTTTCTATTTTCTATGATACGGTATCATTGGAAAACTTTAAAATGGACACAGGTTAAAATATCCGTGGCAAAAAAAAAAAAATCATACACGGTCATTTTAATTTCCGAGATTTAGGAACTGAGTAGAATTTTTGTGCAGCAAAGTGCACCGGGTTAAAGCAAGTTTTTTTATAAATGAATTTTTATTAACTTTAATTCTGTCGCCAACAAATGTTAATAGTTTTTTGTTGTTGTTTTTTTCTCTTGAAGCTAATTAACCTCAAATTAATTCTAATTATTTTAAATGCCGCATAATAATCCTCATTTAAATTAATGTATTTAATAATAAATCATATATTGACTGTTATAAATTAAATAAAAGTTCAACAACAAATAGTTAATGTTGAAAAAAAAAGAAAACATAAAAATAAATAATATAAAACAATAAAAAATTAATGATTGTAAAAACCATAAATAATAATTTTATGACGATAAATATATTAATTCAACCGCAAATCATCACACTTGTGAAAGTGAATAAAAAGACAAAAAAGGGGAATAAAATTTTTATTTATTTTCTTTTATGGCAGATATTCTTCAATAAGACTTAATCTATAAAAATTAAAAAAAAAAAAAAAAAAAAAGAATAAAGACGTAAAGAGGAAGATATTTTGAAGGATGCGTTCATCGTGATAATCGCACTGTGGTTCAGAATCGGACAAACCCTGTAGAATTTTGTAATATAATATTTATTTTTTTTAATTTGTAATATAATATTTTCGTGAATTAAAGTACACTGTTGAATATTCATATACATACACAAAAATGTTTAAAGATTTTATCCATAGTTTTATCCATAAAAGAGAGAAGAACATTTTCCAACCATTTTTATTAATTGTGGTTTTTATTTTTGATGGCACAAAATCAATTTTAGTTTTACCAACTAGATTTCAAAGCATCACAATTAAAATAAAACATTCTGACATCCAAACATCATTTAATCTCAAATCAAGCCAATAATATGGGTACTTATGTGTCAGCGACGCACAGTGTTTCAATTAAAAAGAGGAAATAAATCCGTAACTTCCGAACGACTAGTCCGAAGTTTATGAAGTTTAACAAAGTGATAGTAGGAGTGTAGACGAGTTCAAATTTTGAGTTTAGAGTTTGTGGATTTACTTCTCATGTACTTTCTTTAGAATTTTAGAAAATTTTGTGTTTCGAATATTTGTTTTTATTTGTGTATAATTCGAATCGTTATAAGCTGTTTCTTGTTTTACTATTAAACTGCCTCTTTGTTATTTTTATTTTTCCCTTTGTAGGCTTGGGAACACCATTATTTGGATCTTTTTGATCGGACAGAAAATATCTCTAGGACATCTTTAATCGTTGTTTACCTTATAAAAAACTCAAAACTTCTCCTTAAGAACTTCAAATTCACTTTTGGATGAGTGCAATAAATAACAAATTTGTTTGGTTAAACATACGAAAAATTACAAAAATCTTTGAGATTTATACACTTTAAAGTGATTTTTATAAACTTCCTTTTGAAATTTTTACGAAATATGGATTATGTGATTTTAAATTTGAATTAATAAAAAGTTTTTTTTTTAATTCCCAAAAGTTTAAAGAAAATTTCCAAAAATGTAATATTTAGGATTTTAATTCATTTAAAGAGATTTCATTCCTGATCCACTTCCAAATTGAGTAAGAAACAAAAATGGTTTGTGGCTAAAAAATAATGTCTAAGAACCTCGAATTGGTCTAAATTCCCAATGTTTTATTGTAACTAATTTATGCAAATCTTCAATCAAAAGTTAAAGCCAGCCATCTGGACATATGGACGATAGACAGATAAATCGGCCCAGAAAGAGACTGTGTGTTGATTGGAATGTCATTAAATTAGAACGGGATTCTGGGATTTTCACTGTTACAAACATTAGCACAACCATAAAATAATAGTAATTGGACCATGTATGGTGGTATAAATAAATATAAAAGAATAAAATGAGTTTGGAGGGAAGAGGAGCGTCCTCACTGGACACTTCACTCATTGAATTGGAATCACCGATAACAAATAATACTTAAAAGACATTGAAATTATTTCTTATAAGTATTATTGACATGTAGATCTTATTTGTAAAAATATTTCGAGTCTCTCCCAGACTTCACCAAAGAACTGAGATGTTTCTGTTTTTTTCATAAACACTTTTCTGTTCGTTTATCATTAAGGTAGTAGTTTTATTCTCGATTTTGTTTTCTGCTTTATACTCTTCAACGTTTTCTCACTACGGAGTATCAGAATTTATTTAGACTAATGAAAAAATGTGTAAAATTTTGAGTGAAAAGATTATCCAAGTGATGGAATGGAGTATTGCAGACTTTTGAATGTCCTTTAGAGACTGTACTTAGAGGACTTTAAACTCATGAGATTGAATTTCTAAGCTTTAAGACTTGGGATCAAAGTTCTTTGCATTGTCGTTATTTTAACAGAAATTATTATTTTATAAATTCATTATTTTATTTCTCTGATTTCATTTATATAGGATTTACTATGACTGCAATAAAATATTTATATATATTCATATGTAAGTATGTATATTTATGATTTAATATTTCACAAATGGCAGCTTAAGTCAAAACTGCTTATATATCCGCTTTGTCTCTTACCACAAATAAAAGTACAATGACTTAAATCATCTCTCTCTCTCTTCCCTTAAACAATCAAATAAATGAAGTGAAATTATGAATATATAGTTTTTTAATTTTATTTATATATTATTATTTTTTTTGAGGATTTATATTTGTAAAAATTATTATTTTGTCCATATTTGAGCACAGAAGGGATAAGAAGTTGTTTGATAGTTAATACTAGAACTGAAATTATATATCTACATCGCCTATGAACAGTCAAAATGACTTGATTATAAACAAGTAAGAAAGTTTGCTTATTTATTTATATAGTAGATTTTAGCCACAATATGACACCCTAGAGCAATTAGTGACCCTCCTCGTAGAATTTTGATTCCGCGATTTGTATTTATCATGAGATTATCATGTATAATTATCATACATAATGATATAATATCAACATTCATTTGAAATTTGTGGAGTTTTACGTAATATTTTATAGTGGGTTTTACATGAGACCTATGGAAAATTATAAAACGATTCTTGTAATCAAAATTCTTCTCTTCTTTATAATAATTTTTTTTGCAGATTTATTTATTTTAAATTGATTGGCGGAAGACTGTTCTGTTTGGGAACTGTGATCATTTAAAGACATAATTTTGGGCTTACAATAAATTACTAGTTTTTAATTGTATTAATGCTTTGTTCTGAGAAAGTAATTCTATGTGGGTTATGAAAAATTATAGATCGACCATCACAAATTTCAGTATATTTTATTTATGTGTCGAAATAACTATATATACTGAATTTCATCATATCTTTCAAAATTGCGACCTGTACTTACGCATAAAATTTACATGGACAACAAGCATACATACAGGCGAACATCACTATATCGACCGCTGCATAAAAATTAAAATAAAAAGTTCTAGTTCACTTTATTGAATAAACGCAATTTAAGGATTATCAACAATTGATTATGTAATTTTTTTGGGAAAAAGTGGTTGAAATCGAAAAAAAACTGAAAATTGTTAAATATTTTAATTCTGGGATGAACTGGTGATATACAAAATTTACTCAGTTCAATATATAATGTACAAAAAGTCACCAAAATTCGAAAATTTCAATGGTAAATAAACACTTTTTCAATTAAAATTAAATAGAAGTCAAAATGACTTGCTTTAGCAATCTAGTGTTAAATATTTAAACTATTAAAACTTTATCTTATATCATTATGTATTATAGTTTTGAAAATATTTTTTTTTAAGAAATTTTAGACAGTTACAGACATTTTCTCTTAGAATTTGGAATTATTAAAAACGGAACTCCAAGGTATTTAGCTACAACATGTCTTGTTAGTGTAATGGTATTCTAATATCATTTTTAAACACTTAATCATGAAATGGAAGTGATGAAACATTTTTTAAAAGCAACAAAAATAATGGATCAATCATCAAACAAATTCACCGATATTAATTTTTCTACTAAAAAATAGACTCTGATCTTTTTCATCAAGGTATAACCCGATGTTTCTAAGTGATCTTTATTTTTAATGTTTAATATTTAAGACATTTATCCAGACAGATGGAAGGACATTGTAAAATCTACTCCGTAAAAAAATTTTAGTCCACAGTTGTATTTAATTAGACGATCTTAACACAGCTTTGTAAGTGCAATAAATTTTATTAACAATAAATCTTCCGCTCTTCAAGGGTTATATAACATTTTCATACAGAAGAAACGCGTATACTTTAATATTTGGGTAAATTTTACTTATACGTTCTAACTGAGTCGATTTAGCTATGCCTGTCGGACTATCTTGCACTCTCACATGCACATCAATTGACAAAGCTTAATGAAATTTGGTCTGAGTACTCAGTATGTCTAAAAGTATCAAAACCAGTAAGATCGGTCTAATATATTAAAGAATATAGACCGATATCTGTGGCAGCCCTCTTTATTTCAAAAGTAGATCATATGTAAAATTTTCAATTAAAGATTGAAAAATTTAACTGAAAATTTTCGTTAGATTAAGCAATATGGTACCTCATTACTATGTATGTGGTTGTATGTGGTTGAGAGCATATATGTGAGTGTGTATGTATGTAAATGTGTGTACTAAACATAATTTACTCATACACATTTGTGTTGTAGGATTTTGAAGATTCAGCATAGCCGAATATAGCATTCTAACTTGTTTTGGTCATAATTTGTAACTTTTGAACCGTCAATTAAAAACTCACATGGTTAAAACTGCGGTGTTTCGAGGAAGTGTTTATCCTGACTATGTAAATTACTTAAAAAATGGTTTTACAAATATTTAGTCGAAATAAATGTAAAAAAGTTAGTGTCTTTTCTTTTGTAAGTTAGTGGATTACTCCTATGAAATTTTAAAAAATATATAATTATGTATAACCGCATTAGGATAGAGATAGAAAATTGATTAAAATGAATGATCAAAATAAGTAAACACTAAAATTAAAATATATATATAAAAAAAGGTTCGAGACCTCGATATTTCTGCTTAAAATCTATAAAAAATATTTATTTTGTAAATTATAATAATAATTACACCATAAGTAGTGATGAGGGTAATTTAACTTTGTCATTTCGTGTGTAGTGCCAAGGAGGAAACATTATCGCATTAAAAATAATTTTCCGAATTCAACGAAATTTGCTCACATTGTTTGTTTTAAATAGAGTCCGATATCGGTTCCGAAAAATAATGTTTCTAATCTCAACAAAAAGATTTAAATAGAAATTTAACTATAATATACATTTAAATGATTTTATCAACATTTACAAAGAAATTATCAAAATCTGATCAGTAGAAAAGAAAGTTATAGGCTGAAATATGTTTTTTAATATCTTTATATTTAGGACTTTAATGACCTTAAAGCTCCATTCCGGGAAGAATATTTGTATGGAAGGTACTTGAAATATTGGAATGAACATGTCCAATTTCAAAGGGCTTCGTCTTTAGTATAAAATATTAATAATTACCAAATTTTATCGAGATACTTCAAAAATTGCGACGTGTAGATTTCTCACAATGTGTTACATGGACAGATAAACATACGGACATCGTTAATCGGTTCAGAAATTGATTCTAATTCGAACGGTATACTTAAAGATGGGTGTAACACCATTTTTTCTGCATATTACAAACATTCAGCACAAACGAATAATACCCCAATATCCTTTGGTGGTATTAATACATTTTAATAAACGTCAGATTTTCAAATTTTGCCAGATTAATTTATAAATAATTGCACAAACACTTTTCAATATTTCCAATTAGTTCAATTAATATGTAAAATATTTGATAAAATTAATAAGAAATTATCTCTACTTATAAACAAATAATTTATACGTTACAAAATGCTTCAAACTCTCAAGATTTTTCCAATAATTAGGACTAATAAAGGAGATTATTAATATTTTATATTTCAATCAATATTGTATTCTAATATTAATTATATCTTGTGTGTATCTTACAAATTATTATCTGAACAAAATTTACTTCAAACGTCAATTAACAATTGTTGCTAAATAACATTTTGTTAATCTTGTGAAAATTTTTTGGAAAATTATTTACAAGTTGTTGTTACAAAAATAATTTGTAAAACATTTTACTGATTAATAAAAAGTGTTGATTTAAATGAAATGAAAAGAAGTAAGAATGCTATATTCGGTGATGCCGAATCTTCAATACCCTCCACACAAAATTCGTGTGAAGTTAATACGATTGATTCCGTAGATATACATGTACACACACATACTCACAAAAGCAAATTTATATAAACGCATTTCTTGAATGTAACACAGAAGCACTTAATAAGTCATAAATTAGATATATTAACTATAACTTTTTCTATTGAACCGATTTTGATAATGAGCGTGTTTTATTTTGATACATGAATATAAAATCATTATGGGGTCTGAGATGTGTCCTCTTAACTTACACACTGAATAACAAAGTTAATATACTCCCTTCACCACTTGTGGTGGTGAGGTTATAAAAATATTTATTTTAGAAATTTGAAATTAAACCAAGTGAGAAATTATTTCCTCATTTTTTTAATATTTTCTTTCGACATGACCGAATACAGTGTTCTTTCTGGTTTTAAATGAAACTTTTATACCCTACACCACCATATGTGTTTATGTAGGTATTTGAAACGTGCAAAAAATAGTCCTACCAACCACTTCACTTCCGTTTCTGGAAAACTGTGTTGGTACTATCACAACAAAGACTAAGATCCAAGCTTTCGATTACCGCGGTAAGGAAACTACGAAATACCTCTTTAAAAGAGTGTGAAAATTTCTACACACGAAATTATAATGAAAACTGAACACGCAGCATGCAAGGATTTTGATCACACTGTCGGATACCCTCATTATGCCACTTGATTATATTTCACATGATCGTCATAATATATCCACATGGATTCAGTGCAATTCCACTTGACATATTAGGAGCAGTATTTTTAAATACTTCCTCGAATAGGCGAAGATAGATGGTTTGAACAAACCATGTCTGCTGCCACTGTGTTTAATTTTATGCAAATCGATGCAGCTGATCTGAAGTTACATATAAATTTCTAAAAAAAATTGATTCTATCCCACTGTGCCATATTAGGAGGAAATTCAATGGATCAGTCCACATTTAAGAGTTTTAAAAATTGAAAGCCTTATTACAAAAAGGCGCCTTATATGAGAGCTTTAAACTGACTATGGATTTATAGATGACATATTAGTTACATATGTTAAAAGCGGATATAAATGTTTTTCAATTAGAATCGGTTCATATTTAAGAGTTTTATAAGTTTAAATTTATGTAAAATCTTAATATCAAAAACGTTTTAAATGACGTATGATGTCATTATAATTCAACTTCATTATTCTCATTTAATATTTAAAATCTTGTGTAAGATATTTTTTATCTGATAAATAAGGCTTTAATTTTTCCCTCTAATTACTTAGAAAATCCTTTTTATATTTAACCTCGAAGGCCATTATTTATTTACTTCCTTTTTACATTTCAGTCCATTTACTTTTTCCTTCATCTGTTTTCTGTCATAATTATATTTATGTCTTCATAAGTTACGAATAATTAAAAACGTTAATTAAGTATAAAGTTTATATATGAAATTTTAGTTTAAAATTTTCCTTTGTTTATATTAGTTAAAAGATTTAAATGTATTCGTTATTCTTTCTCTGTATTTGTAATTATTGTATGTGTTGCTTTTTGTTATTTCTATATTTATTATGGTAAATTCTATTAACTGACTTTTTGTATACTGCAACTATTGCGTGTTTCTTTGTATTTGAGTAGTCTGTATTGGTGTGCATGTGTTTCTGTGAGTTGTTTCTTAATAAAAGTGTTTCTTACACTACCGAAAGTGGTTGGGGTATTATGCGTTTGTTCTGAAGTTTGTAACATGCAGAAAAATTTGTGTTACATCCACCTGTATGTATACCGTATGGCATAAATCACTTTCTAGTTACTTTAACGATGTCTGTCCGTCCGTATATTTGTCTGCCTATTGACTGTCTATGTATACGTTGTGAAATACTCACCAATTTCTAAAATATCTTGATAACATTTGATATTTTATTATTTCGTCCTAATTATGAAGCGTTTTGAAATTGACCTCATTCAGTCGCAATATTTCAGGTAACGAAAAAAAAGATGTTAAATATAAAAATTTTTAATTCTTATTAACAGAATTTTTCTTCAAATTGAAGAATTTTCTTTAAATGAACTAAAAAAAATAAATCAAAAATATTTTTAGTTTAAGATATTAAATTGAATAACAGTTCGCTAAAAATTAACGAAAAATATGTTATATCAACAGATATTAGTAAAATGGCAGTAAAGCATCGTAAGTTAAATAACACACAAATTCATCATGCATACAAGATCTCATACATGCTCCCTTAAAAATATCACATAAATCTCATATATACGTTATTATTGTTCTAAAAATTGGTCAAATCAAAATAGATATAAAAAAGCAATCGATGTATGAAATTAGCGAGGGTCGGCCTAATAATTCTAGCTTCTCTCGAAAAAATTTATTTTTAAACGTATAAATTTGACATAAATTTAGTGTCACCATGTAATGTACACATGAGCATAAATCAAATTATACGAGGGTCGTTTATTAATTTTTCGTTTTTAAAAACAAAAATTTAAAACCAATATTGTGATATAGAGTATTAGATAGTCGAGCTTGACGACTTTAACATTCTTAGTTGTTTTAAGTTAAGTCTGTGAAGAAATTTTACTGTTAAAAACAGAGTATAATTTATAAACAGAAATTAGCATAATTGCTAATTAGCCAGTCATGCTGATTATTGTTGAAACTTTAAATAAACTAAAATAGACAGATTTTTATGTCTTGGTGTATGTGTGTGAGTGTAAGTAAGAAAATTTTTGTGTGCAAAAGTCAGAAATAATATTTTATAATTTTTTCGTTTTTGTCTAAAATGTTAAAAATTTGTCTGTTAAAGTTCTAAAGACTTTTTACCTTCACAAATTATTTGGAGTTTTTTTTCAAATTCTTTTTATTTTGAAAATGAAATGAAATATGAGGATGTTAAAAATTATCATTTATTTCTCTTAATTTTTCTAGGACTTTTTGTTTAAATTCACTCGAGAAACTATTTTAAAAAAACATTTTTAGGTTGTGGAAAAAAAATATTTTTCCTGATTTAAAAAATATAGCAATTTTTCGAAAATAAATCTTTTGACACGTATAAAGTTATGCAGTATAGTTCTATGAATTGGAGATCTAGATCTTATAGAATTTCTATTGACATTTTGTAAAATCATGCAAAATTTGTTATTCGATTCCAAATATTTTTTACTTCCCAAAGCTCCGGATAAAGTTAAAGATTTTGAACCAGTTTTTGATCCGTATTTGTTGATTTTTTTCTCATGCTTTAAAAGTGCCTTTAATCATTTTTATCTAAAATAAAACTTTTACTAAAAACATAAATTAAATTTATTTCTTTCTGAAAGGAATCCTTTCGATTTAATTTAAACAGTGTGGAAAAAAACTTTGTGGGACTAAATGCGGATCATTTCATATGTAAACCTTTTTATTTAAATTTGTTTCACACTAAACCAAAAAAGGAAGTAAATATAAAAAAGGTGTAGAATTTAAGGAAATTAGGTATATATAACAGCCAACGAAATCTTTATTCATCGTAATAAAAATTTTAGTTAATTTTTCGTCAAATTGACGAATAGTTATCAATTCGAGTTCGTTAAAAGAATGCA
>PYHX02000495.1:62664517-62699472 GCA_004302925.2 Cochliomyia hominivorax | reverse complement strand
AAGGAACTTTTTTTAATGAAGCAAAATGTGAGACGGATAGGATCAGGGGGAAGAGATAGCTCTCATACAAAGCATATATTGATCACCGATTATTTAAAGAACAGTGAGAATTTTCAAATTTGGTCCAAACCACTTTATCAAGCAACTGCTTTACTAGACAAAATTAATGAAAGATAGGATCAGGGGGAGAAGTAGCCCCTATTGATTATAGAATATCTAAATAACCACTTCACCGAGAATTTTCAAATTTTGTCCCAGAATAGGATGATGGGGAGATATTGCTTCCAAAATTATCCAGTTTTACTTTATAAGAGCGACAAAGCGCACCGGGTCTTAGCTAGTATTACATAAATGCTACTGTTAACTAACAATATGATGTGGGGTATGACAGTGTCGGACTTGACCGATTAAACATTTTTAATTGATGTTATTGGATCTGTTTTGTTGGTTCAAAATTTTTATATGGACCAAATAAGACCATGTAAAATTTTGCTCTCGAAAATAGAACCATCCACATCTCATACGTTGTTGGTGGGTAAAAAAAAATGTACATATAACTTTATGCCAAAAATATGCATCACTTCAACTTGAATTCGTAACGCATTTCATTTTCACTTTCTAAAGCGTAAATTAATAAAACGTGTCATCAGTTATACTTTAAAACAAATTATTCTCCGTCTATCGCTATTTGCGCAAATATAATGTGGGAAAAGAAGAAGACATTTCCATAAGTATTTGGTAAATATTGGCACGATTGAAATGTGCAACGTGCTTTCTTTGATCAAATTACGACTGAAATTTTGAATAAAATGGAGAAAGTAGAACAACTGCAAAGTAATAAATCAATTGATTTTTTGAGTGATAATTTTGGTTATAAAAACTTGTAAAACTTTGATGATGAAAAAATATATATATGAAAATATATGAATTTATGAAATTCATATTTAAATAATAAAATAAATTGAACTTTTATGTTAATTTTTTTCATTCTTTTATATTTTGCAGACAAAAATAATTTACATACATTTAACGAAATGGAACGTGGCCACATTTGATAAGTTATTATGAATTTGTTTTTGTTTCTTAGAATCGTATTAAAACTGACCCTAAATTAAGTACTCGTTTACAATGTTTGATCATAAAACCATAAAAATATAATTTTAAATACAAATTTTGTGTGGAATGTTTAAGTGCATGAATATGAGATAAAGACTTATTTTGAATAATAAAGTAGAATTTATTTTTCTTTTATTTGAATGTATTTTTAAGATGATTTTCTTTTTAACTTGTAAAGTGTTTATTTATTGTTACACCCTCTACACCATAAGTGGTGATGAGGCTGTGTTAACTTTGTCATTTCGTTTGTAACACTAAGAAGGAATTATCTAAGACCCCACAAAATATAAATATATTTTAGTATCAAATTAAAATTTGAGTCGATTTTTCTAAGGAGTGGAATTGAAAATTCTTAACATACACTTTTTGTTGATAAAAACGAAATCATTAAACTTTCTGTATTAATTTTTTATTTGATTGAAATTATTACATTTTACGAATAAAATCTTTCTATAGTTCTAATCACCAGTGAGAATAGTTTGGGACCCTTTTCGAAAGTCTTCCATCTTCCATCTCTCTCCATTTAAACTCCCACACCACACTTTTGGACACCTTTTTGAGCTCTCCAATTTTCTTTCAACAAGAAACCAATACCTCTCCATTTGCTTTCACTGCCTCTCACAGTACAAATACCACAATATTGTTCAAAGGTTTCTTCACCAAAGGGGCAGGATGCTAAGCCAAGTCAAAAATAAGTGTATACGTTATAACGTTTTATGAATGAATGCAGCCTTTTTATAAACATTCCGTGATGTGAATTTCGGTATCTACAGAGCCCATTGTAATAAATGATTTTTTTTTTTGCGCAACTGCATATTACTTGCTATAACAAAAACTTTTTGGGTAATTTTGATCAATTTTGGATCCTAAACTCTTCTTTAACATTCTATCGAGCATTAGCAACATTTAACTTTTTGACCAGGAAATGCTAGACGTTTCGTCATTCACTATGCAGAAAGAATATTTTTTTTGAAAATCTAAATTCAATTTTCAAGCTCCACATTTTTATTGCGTTCATGTCAGTAGCTTTCGAGCCTTGTATGTTTTTAAAACATGCATTAGC
The DNA here is from genome assembly GCA_004302925.2 of Cochliomyia hominivorax. Lineage (NCBI taxonomy): Eukaryota > Metazoa > Arthropoda > Insecta > Diptera > Calliphoridae > Cochliomyia > Cochliomyia hominivorax. The sequence continues at coordinate 62,697,293 of PYHX02000495.1, read as the reverse complement.
TTAATTAATCATAAACAAATAGTCCGAGCACTGAGCTAAACAGGCTGCCTTCCTAACGGTTGTGTTAGGAGGTCTTTTGAAAATAATTTTTCTTTTTTGCCTTAAGGAACATCATGTGGACCTTTCCTTTTACACGAACTAGGTTTTTAACGAACGCACAAGTTCTCCCAGCACTATATGGCACTATAAAGATTATAAAGACCTGAATGGTTAGAACATCTTTTTCTAATATGGGGGAAGCAGAATTATACAGTAGTCCATATGTGCAGAAATGCACACTAGCGCAATGTCAGATGTCCCAGACTAGACTAGTTAATTCTTCTCTGCATCCTTCGACTAATAGAATTTTTATTAAATGTCCCTTCAGTGACAAAGTGCCCGCGTGACTATCAAGAAATATTTCGATGCTTAGAGAAGTATTTCTGTCATCAGTGAGGTGCATACTGTTATGGTCCTTAATACTCAAATTCCACTTAATTCAGGAGGGTATTAAAATTTTGAAAATTTTTTCAAAGTTCATATATGGAGTAAAATTATCCGATGGCGTAAATAGGTTATCATGTCGTGTGCTCCAAATTCCTCTCATTTTCATATGTTTAAGATTTCCAACAACGTACTGCTTTTAATCTAATTACGCTGCTTGCAGCTGTGGCAGATCAATGAGGATTCAAAACTTTCGAACTAATACGCCGAAGTGTACTATTGAATCCTAAAGTAAGAACTGGATGCACTTTAACAGTATACAACCAATTAACAATATTGCGTTGAAGTTCCAAATTGCGTTTTATGTATCTAAAATACGAAAATGTTTCCAAAATGTGGATGGTGGATGGTACTTAAGTTTCGGCATAGCCGAATATAGCTCTCTTTCTTGTTTTTTGTTTTTGGTAGGGTTTACAAAGTTTAACAATTTCTTAGAACAATTTGCTATTGAAGTAAAAAAAAACAACAAAAGACACATGCAGAATGTCTCAATAACTGTGGGAAAGAATGAGTGATTGAATGTGTTAAGTTACATGCCATTTTTGGCAAACATGATGTATTTCTATTCGTTTACAAAGACACAAGACATTCAGTCTTTCAACTAGCAATTCATCTATTTATACATTCATCCATCCATTCATTTATTCATCCATTCATTCAACTATCTTCAAATGTATTCATTTATTCAAACCATTTGTAAAATATAACCAAAAGGAATGCAACCATCTGCATAAGAAGTCTTCTTTGTATCTTTAGATTTTCTATCTTAAGAGTTGTAATACTTACTTACACACACATACACACTTATATACATTTTGTTGATATTGATATGCAAATTATTGTTGGATGAAATATTCTATTTTATATTATTTGTACTTAAAAATATTGCAATTGTACATGTTTTCTTTTTGTATTGTGGTAACAGGATATTTCAATGGAATTATAGAAAAATTTTGAAAAAAGGAGAGTTTTAAGTTTGGGAACTTCAATATTGGATTAAAAGTAAAAAAGTCGAAGTGAATAGAATATGAACTTGTTAGATTTTTCATTCGCTGGTTCTCCTCATGTTAGTCTTATTTTCATGAACAAAAATTGAAGCATATGGAAGCATTACGATATCCATCTCATAGACTACTGCACTCCTGCTCGAAGGACTGAAATTCATATCCCCAAGCAAACTGTTTTCTGCATTATTTATTTGGTATCTGCTCATAAAAGAGTGCTTAGTAGCGAGAAAACAAATAATCAAGCGAGTTTCATAATATAATCTTGGACAATACAACGTATTTAAAACCAAGCTAAATTAAAGATAATTTAGATTTAAACACTATGGAATGACATGACATTAAGTATGATAACGAAATTACAATGGAATGATCCTAATGAGATTCTTGGGATGAATAAAGGCACGCTAAGTTTCGTTATTAGTCAATTATATCTAAGTTCACATTTAAGTCGTTTTGGAACAATAAACGAAGCCATATGCAGGAAACTAGAGGAGGTCATAGAGTATCCAACTTGTGCAGATTCGTGATCTATCAACTTTAAGAGGAGACACTACTATACATAAGTAAATTTAGAGGTATGAAATGTAGGAACCTGAGCATATGCATTAGTATAGCGAAATTCCAATAAATTATCGGTTTCTAGTTATGATGAGTGCACAACAGCCCATACTAACCTAGTGTTTGTCGATATTATCTTCTTCTCTTCATCCAACCAACATCAATAAGAAAGATAAAGCTTCCTTAAAGCATCATCCCTTAATTTAATGCTATTTGGTCACAATTACCAATGTTATCCACTTCTATATAATAAAAACGATTTTGCTTATGTGTTTAATACTGTAAGCTGGATGGATATAACTTTTTCGTTTATGGAACCTATTAAATGCGTCCGTTAATACTGTAAGTCCAAATTGATGTCCGCTAAAGTTCTAACACTTTTAGTTTCGCTGATCAGAGAGGGTAGACAAGCATGGCCTAAGAGACTACGTGATATTAATTTTCTTTCTTTTGAATAACTGAAATGTTAGAGATTTTACTATAACACTTGTGGAAGAATTGAAGGCTTTCTAGTTACCTGCCATAATTAGCCCCGATGCGAGGCAGTAAATTGGATTTATCATTTTTTTGATATGGAATATCTTCTTACTTTGGGGTAGAATCTATCAAATCCTCTATCACAATAGATCTGCCCTCAGCTCCAGTGCTACTAGTCTAAAGTCTCTGGTCAAATTCGGTTTTATTCCCCAGTTTGAAGAAGAGACTTGAAAGATCTCAATTGAGGCACTACCCTGCATATATGGATATCGCCTAAATAGAGCTGATTAATTTTCAAGAAAGTCAAGTTCAGTAGCAGAATACAAGCATTATCTATTATACAAGCAGAGATCTAAGTGTTCAGTTACTTTTTGGTTACTGTAATACTTAAGAGTGGAGTGTTTTTTCATCAAATCGTTTATGATGTTGTGATATTGATAACTTGATAACTGCGCATGAGGTAGAGTTATTATCCTGTTTTTGGTTTCTTTATTCCGTAAATTTTATGGGAATAGAATTTTTCATTCTGTGTGTAAATCTGCTCTTGTTTCCATTTATCATGAGGTCTTAGTTCTTATTAAGTTTAAAAAATTTTCGGCTGCAAAGGTTTTTTAACTTTAACAAATATTTTAATATTTCAATTTGGAGCCCTGACTGTCGCACAAAGGAAGCATTCGCTTATCTTTTTCTATACGATGATAATGGCATTTATTTCATCTAGACAAAATTATAAATTATCACAAAACCTCAAGCTATAATAAGAACTTCTAGGGTCATAGTACTATATCCACCGTAGCATATAAAATGTTTTTTTGAAATTAATTTTCGGATTCTTCATTCTAATATCCGAATTATGTCTGCACTATAAATAGGAATTAAAAAAATCCTAAGGTATTTGAAACGATTTGAATGATTTCTAAGTAGGAAATTAGACTAATCAACAATATCCACTTGATCTAAGAACAAACTTCTGGAACTGGAATTCAATTCTACTGTTTCGTGAATTAAAATATTTCCCGTTAACAAGTTTGCAACAGTTCTAAATTCTGTAGAAAAAGCTTGACAAATTATGGAAATATTTATTTATCGACCACACTTTAAATATTCCTTTTCCTCTTTGTATTTAAAGTACTTAACAACAAAGTATACTTTATTAGTTTTATTAAAAGAGATGATATAATTCCTGAGCTGGGTACCATGATTACATGGAGGACTGTATTATTATTTGAATACATTAATCATTTGATTTTCTTTAAAAAAACACTTAAGTAATTAATTAGAGAAGGACAACTACAATTTATTATTATAAAATATTAATCGTAAGCTTTTAACTAAAATATAGAATAATGAAATTTCCAGCTCTGGTTTATTTTTACATTATTGTTTGGTTATTTGCTTTGACTTCTTTGTTCATTTTATACTTTTCTTTCGATCTTTTTTACAAATATTAAATAATTTCCTAATATTGGGTATGAAACTATTTTTTGGTGTTTTTAATAATATATTAGCAAATACCCGGCAAGTTCCTATGCCCCATTCACCGAACCTAGATATTAGGTTCCTTACTTTGTTATAATGCCAAAAAGGAATCATTTTAGATCCAAATGAATTTGGTCATTTTCCTCTGTCTGTTACAACCATTCTAACACTTAGACAAATTGTTCGAGCTTAATGAAATGTAGCTCGAATATTACCTATTACCCCAAGCAGTTTTTTATTTAAAACCAGCTCTGGTGATACAATAGGAAAAAAGTTATAGCCCGATTTTTTCTAAATTTCACGTAATTTTGACGGATATCGACCAACACTTTTTATAGCTTCTATTCGGAATAGGGTTTTGGGCTTAAAAGGTCCTTCAATATGGATCAGTTCTACATAAATCCAGACAATTATCTGATTGTTGCGGGCTCATTACACTATAGCCTACATATAAGACCCATTCTCGGAAAAGGGTATTAAAGTAACCTAATTAAAATGATTTAATATAATTCGGCAATACAAATTTTGAAATGGCATAAAGTGGCGAGTTTAAGAAAATTAGTCCAATTTTACTAAAATTTGATAGTTCTTAATCTAAATCAGATTTGAATATTATAATAAGAGATTTGAACCGAATTTTAAAGCTCTGGCCGTAATCGCTGCAAATACAAATATCTATACAAACACATAACACCTCAGTGTAGTGTATACTAAACCAATACCTTCCACATGTGCCTTCACGAACTTGACTTTGTAAAACTTCAGGCTGTTTGGCGAAAGATACCGAGGGCCTAGTTTTGAATCCATTGAAATAATAAAATTATAATTGCTAAATATCAAAAGGGAATCATTAATAATGGAGCCTCATATATTTTTGCAACTTAGTTAAACACCTAATACATTATAGTAAAATTGCTATTAATTCATCTAACATGTATATAGCTACCTATACTAGTGCAGTTTAACATAATACATACATAAAACGTTTTTATTGTTGGCCAAATTGAAGTTAATTTATTTAAGTTCATCAATATTTTATTGTATATCGATTTTAGTTATTCATATTTTCCTTTTTTTCAATATTTTATAGTTTTTGATTTTTATTAAATTATTTAGATGGATTAAAGTTCATATTTCATTTAGTTTCTTTCTTATTGGTAAAATAGTATTTTATTGTAATGTGGAAAACAAAGTTCATTGACTGAAAAAATAAGCATTTGATTTTTGTACACTAAAGCCCTGTCTTGCGTTGTGGAGAAATGCGACGCAATTAAATTAATTTATTGGGGGAAAATATTCCAAACAAAGGAAAAATTTCGTTTTCCTAATAAAAAAAACGGTTTTAACCGCTGCTGGTTTCGAAATCATCAGAATTTCTGTTACTACTAGATGCAGTATTTTCTTAAGAGCAGAGTGAAAAGACAGAGCATTATTTTTATAATGTCCTTTCTCAGCGGCATTCTTTGCTTATTTTGATCATTAAAATTGAAACCAATAAGAAATTTCTTACTATAGTATCTGATTTGAGTCCGTTCCCAGTGCTTCAATCACTAAGGGTCTTAAGTAGTAGTTCCATACGTTGCGATATAGTCTCTAAGTGTTTGCCTGATATCGCCACGGCCACATCGTTGGCATACACTATGGTTCTAAAGCCCAAACGGTCCATTTCCATAAGTAGACTGTTTAGAGCCAAGTTCCACAACAATGGTGATATAATCTTTCCTTGCGGAGTTCCCCTCAGTGCCTGTCTCATAATTGAGGCATTGCCCATATTAGAACTAATGAGTTCGGTCACAAATCCAAGAATGACCAAATTTACATCGTATTCAGTTTATTAAATGTCCAGAAAGGCCGTCAATGTGTATTCATTGAATTCCACTGATCTGTAAGTGCCTTTTGGCCAGAATGCAAGATATTACCTTATCAAAGCCTTTAGCATACAATAACTCGTAGCCTTTTGCACTGAATCCAAGAATCTTTCCGTTATTGGGCCACGGTTCATGGATCAGCACGATCTCAATGTCTCGTTGTGTAAGACGGAGCAATAATGCGGCCGAAGCTGCTTTGAAATGGTGAGGATTAATCTGGATCACCTTTACCATCCGGGTCAAAAATGACTGTGATGTCGGCTTCTTCCACCACCAGTTCTTCAAAGAGTCCGCTCAGCATGTTGATGTCATACTATAATCAGACGCTTGTTCTTAGCATTATTTAGAAAGGAGGATTTCCATTCAATTGACGTAAATTGGTTTCAAAATAACAAAAGTCGGACCAACGCAACTTGAAATTGCATTTTTTCACTTCTTAAAAAACGACTCAAACGAAAATTGAAAAAACGCAAGTCGAGGCTCTAGTGTATTTGAAATGTTTTTATTATAAAAGACTAAATAATTTTTTATTGAAATATTTCTTTTTATATTTTAACAATTTCTCTGAACAAATATTATAGAAAAATATTATACTGCAGTTTACATATTTAAGAATCTTATAATAGAATTATATTCATTTTCTTTACAATCGCATTGCAATTTTTATTGAATTTTCCAGGTATTAAAAGAATTATTTATTTACTTTTTTAATTTGTTGTAATTTTTAATAAAAATATATTTAAGTTAAACTTAAAGATTTATTTTTCTATTATTTATTTACTTATAGTTTTTATAAAATAAATTTTTATAAAAAATATGCTATAAATTATTCATATGAGACAATTTAAAAGTATTTTTCATATTTATTTAGTAATTCGTTTTAAATTTAATTACAAATATGTACAGTGGTCCCGAAAGGATTCTTTGTAGATAATTCAAAAATTGTGAAATATTAAATGTATTTAAATGAAATATTATATGAATTGTTCTGATATATGTTTCAGTTGACTTCTGGGAGCATAGATTCTAATAAAGTCAACATTTTTTTACACCCTCCACCACATCAAATGCTAAAGAAGGTATATTACCATTGTTAATCCATGTAAAACGCTAAGAAGGATCTGCTCAGACTCTATAATGTATATAAATTCGTGTATCAAATCAAAACCTGAGTCGTTTTAGCTATGTCCGTCCATCTGCCTGTCAGTCAGTTCGTTTATTCGTCTGTCTGTCTGTTTTTTTGACATGCTCACATTAACCACAAGAGCTCTATGAAATTCGGCCTGAGTATTTATTAAAGTCCTGAAAAGTTTCTTATTTAAAATTAGTAAAATCCGCTCAGTATATTAAAAGATATAGAGCGATATCTAAGGCAATCTCTAAGTTCCAGCGAAGTTGTTTTTATAAAACTGTCATTTAGAAATTGACAGACCGACAGACCGACGGACATGGCTAAATCGACTCAGATTTTGAATTGATGCAAAATATGGGATGTGGGATTCCTTCTTAGCCTTACACACAGAATGACAAGTTTATATTGTACCCTCTTCACCACTTGTGGTGGTATTGATTGATCATTGATTATTTTTGAATTGGATGGATATATTGATCTCTCTCTAGATTCCCACTTTTCTATACGAACATGACTCAAATCTCAATCCGTGTAATTCATGGTTAAAATTTTGACTTAAATGATCGCCTTGTTATTTCAAAGACCGCCCGATAGAAAGTACTTTTTGTGCGTTTATCTTATATATGTAGTTATATAAAACTAAAAAAAAAATTAAAAACAAGTAAGAATGCTATATTCGGCTATGCCGAATCTTAAATACCCCCCACCACAAATTCGTGTAAAGTTAATACGTTAGGCTCCATAGATACACATACACTCACAAATGTATATAACACAGAAATATTTAATTAGTCATAAAATTAGTTACAATTTAGGCTATAAAATTTTTCTACATCATTGAGCTCTGTTAATTTTTGTGGATGTGAGCAGACAAAGAGATTGACGAAAATCGACTGATATTTTGACTTGATGCAAGAATATAATGTATATAGTCTGAAATAATTCATTCTTAGCGTTACACACATAATGACAAAGTTAATATTCCCTTTTTACCACTTGTACTGTGTAGCGTATAAAAACAAAAAAAATGCTTGTTAGAAGCTCAAAACTATATTCCGGGAAGAGGTCTTATATGGGAGCTACAGCAAAATTTGGACCAAGATTGTTCATATTTATAATATACTTTGATTATAGTTAGAAGAATCAATGTGCTAAATTTTAATGGAATTGATCTTTATTTAAATGTTTTATAAACTCTAATCCGTTTTCCGGGAAATCCCGTTATAAGCGAGCTATAGAAAAATTTAGACCGATATAGGACAAATTAATAAAATATCTTCAGAACAGTTAGCAAAATAATTGTGTCGACATTAAATAGAATTGTCTATATTTACTCGGGAAGGGGCGTTATAATGGAGCTATATCAAAATATGGACCCACGTTAACAAAATTTATAACACATATTTATATGTTAATAAAATTTATAACATATATTTAAAATAGCTAGAAAATTAATTGTGCCAAATTTCAAAAGAATTGTTTCCAATTTTAGAGTTTTATGAGATATAAATCATATTCCGGAAAGGGTCATTATATGGGAGCTATATCAAAATATGAACCCATGTTAATAAAATTTATAACGTATATTAAGAATGGTTAAAAAATTAGTTGTGACAAATTTTAGTAAATTATCTTAAAAATTGCACATAGAGTTTGGGGTGTATCAAAATTTTGCATATTATAGCCTATAACTTTTTTCCGGTTAATCAGATTTTGATAATTTTTTGCACGATGATGAAGCACGTGCAATTGTATGCTAAAATTAATTTTTTGTTTAAGTCCAATTACATTTTTAGAAGAAATTATAAGAGTTCATTTTCGAAATTTTGAGGTTGTTTCAGATATCGGTCTATAATTTCCTTGCTTATAAACCGATATGGTTTTAAATAGCAAACTGCTTAGGACAATAACAAATAATGTGGCCAAGTTTTATTGAATTCGGTCAATTATTCTAGGCGTGAGAATGTTTCCAACAGACAGACGGACATAGCTAAATCGACTCAGTTTTCGATTTGATGCAATATTATATATACATTGTAGGGTCTGAGATGATTCCTTCTTGGCGTTACATACAGAATGACAAACTTAATATACCCTCACCACTTGTGGTGGTGGAGGGTATAATAAACTGAGCTAAAATTGGTTAACAATTTATTTCGGCTAAAATATCACCAAAACTATAAAAGATAGCTGAAACCTGTTGGCTTTATTTTTAATACATTTCATAGGACTTTTTATATTCAAAATTTTCCTCAATTCATAAATGGATTTTTGGTGAATTTTTAAAAAGTCAATTCTCCCGAGGTGGTCAAATTTAGAAGCTTTTATCCCTTCAACTCGTCTTAACTTAGACTAATTAAAACAAACTATTTGAACACACTGTATATTATTATAACTTCCAACTCATAATGGATATGTACTCTTGCATAAAATTAAAATCTGAGTCGATTTAGCAATGTTTGTATGTTCAATGAAATTTTGCCTGAGTCTTTGTTTTTATCCTGGAAAGTTTCATATTTAAAACCAACAAAATCGGTTCAGTATATAAAAAGTTATAGATTGATATTTTAGGCAACAATTAGTTCAAGTGAAGAACTTTCTTAAAGTTTTTAGTTATAAATCGACGAATAATAATAAAATTTTGTCATCATATAAGTTCAATGATCAATATCGGTTCAGTAGAGAAAAACTTTTATATATTGTATGCGTTTGTGAGTATACATGTGAGTGTACAATGTCTTTGCCTGACACAATGTCTTTACTTCACACGCATTTGTTGTGAAGGGTATTGAAGATTCGTCATAGCCGAATATAGTATTATTAATAGTTTTAAATATTGTTTTTAAACCATTAAATATATTTAAGCAAAATTTGGCACAGTTATTGCTATAATGATTTGGAAGTGAAATCGGGGGAAAAGCTTGGATGTAACCTCGGAAGTGACCATTTTCGTACCATTGATGGTATTTGCAGGTATATTAAATAACATTTGCACCCACTTTAAATAAGTTTTTTTCCAAATCAAGGATGTCCATTAGTTGAAATTTTACAGAATTATGAAAAAAACCCTTAAAAAAGCTCTGTAATAACTTATTCAAATACGGTGTTATTAATAAGGAAGGACGAACGGACATAGCTTATAAAAAAAAGCTTAAGATATTGATGACAACTGGAGTATGTGGGGTCTACGGAAATGTATGTCTTGTATGGGTGAAAATGAACAAAAATAGTCTAAGAATGTTAGTATTACAGGTCTATAGTCATTATACAATTACAGACATATTTACAAAATTTATTATATGCTTAATTAAATAAATAGCAGTATTTATTGAAAATAGTTTCAAAACTATTTTTTTGTAACTCAAACGATTAAAAGTTTGTTTATTTTATTTTGCCAAATTAAAGTTAAGAAATAGTTTTCTCTACATTTGAGGTTTATTAAACAATTTAAAAAAACAATAATTTAAATCTTTTTAATAAACAACATTCAATAAATAAGTATTAAATTAAATGTTCTATTTATTCAATTAATAAATAAATAAAATTCAATTTAAAATCAAATTTAGTTCAGTTTTTTTTAAGGAACTTTATTATAAATTTAAACTTCATTTATTATTCTATTGTCCGTTATAAAAACAGTTAAAAGTAATTAATTTTTTAAATGTTTTTTTATACCCTCCACCACTACAAGTGGTGAAGAGGGTATATTTATTTTATTATTCCATGTGGAACGCTAAGAAAGAATAATCTCCGACTCCATAATGTATATATATTTAAATAAAAATCTGTAACGATGTAGCTATATCCGTGTGTCTGTCCATCTGTCTCTTTTCTTGGCACACTCACATCCACAATAATTGATGATGCTTAAAGAAATTTTGCCTGATTATTTGCTATAGTCCTGAGAAGTCTCCTGTTTATAACCAACAAAATCGGTTCAGTATTTTAAAATATATAGACCTATATCTGCGACAAACTCTAAGCCCAAGAGAAGAACTTTTGTAAAATTATCAATTATAAATCCACAAATTAAAAAAAAAATACTCTCATTTGTGGTGGAGGGTATTGAAGATTCGGCATAGCCGAGTATAGTATTTTTACTTCTTTCTAGTTGTTATTATTGTTTACAAAATTTTTTCTACTCAATTTAATTTGTTTTGTTGTTATTTCGTATAGAATTTATTTATTTATTTCCATGGTGTTTTCTTGTAATAATTTATTACAAAAAAAACTGAACATTTTTTATTTATTTCTTTTTTATTTTTCGAGGTTTATTTTGTTAGAAAATTTAGTGTTTTGTGTGATTTTTATACCCTACACCAACAAAGGTGGTTGGGGTATTATGCGTTTGTGCTGGTGTTTGTAATATACAAATAAATTGTGTTACATTTACCTTTTAGTATACCGTTTTTTCACTTTTTGAGTTAATTTATCGATGTCCGTTCGTTCGTCCGTCTGTCCGGATGGTTGTTCATGTAAACGTTGTGAACACACTATAGGCCATAATTTTAGAGATATCTTGATTAGTATTTGGATAAAATTGGCCATATCCGGTCCAATATTTCAGGTACCTTCTATACATAGGTCATCCTGGAATGAAGTTTTAAGACTATACGAGACATAAATTTAAAGTAATTTAAACGAAATCTTTGATATTCTAAATCGATGCAGGAGTCCGTTCATTCCTTCTCGTACAACTCATACAAGTTCCCTTACAAATATTACGTCAAAATCATAAATCTCATATATACGTTGGTATTGTAATAAAAGTCGTTCAAAATAAAAAATCAATCTTCTAGCTCTCATAAAACCCCACAGAAAACGTATAAATTTCACATAAATGTTAATGTCTCCAAAAGGACTGCACACGTAAGCATAGATGAGAATTGTTTTATACGAGGGTTGTTTATTAATTTTTCGTAACTTTCATTTATAACCAATTTTGGGATGTAGGTAGTTAAATAATCGGACTTGACCGACTATATCATTCTTAATTGTTTAGTATTTTTTGTTTATGTTGTCAGTTAAGTTTTTTGTTATTATTTTGGGGCTTTTTGTTCATTTATTATAAATGTATTTTTGAAAAATTTCGTTTAATTTTTTTTGTTTTTGGTTTGTAAAATTGTGCTAATTTAAGTTTAACATGCAATTCGGAATTGTTTGCCAGAATTGCAGAGTTTCAATGCATTTGTATTAGAAATTTATTTGGTGAAAAGAATAGTGGAAATATTAACAAAATGCGTTGCTATTTCCTTCTGTAGAATAGTGGTTTTGTACATTTTTAATACAACTAATATATATTGTAAAATTTATACATTCACTCTGATTTACATGCTTGTATTGCATAATGGGATAGATTTTATCATGTTTGGAAATAAGCCTTTAATATTCTTTTAACGAATTCTATGTATAATTAGCCTTAAAGAGAAATAAACAAAAATGTGTAATGTTGAAGAATATTACAACAAATAATGGTTTCAGCATAATCTACTGTTATTGGGTTTATTATTACATCAATATATATATGCGTGTAACATTTAAAAAAATTATCTTTAAAATTGCGTTCTAGATTTCAAACTGATTTTGGGGTGTATCACAATTTTGCATATTTAAGCCTAAAACCTTCTTTCTGTTGATCCGATTTTCATGTTTATTTGTACGATAATTAAATACATACAGCCGTATATTACGGTTAAAGGTTTTCTTAAGATCTTCTTCGAATTTTGAGGATGTGTCAGATATCGGTCTATAACCTTCTTGCTAATGGACCAATATAGCTAGTTTTAAACAAGAAATTCCTTGGGATAATAGTAAATAATGTGGTCAAATTTAATTGTATTCGAATAATTATTTTAGGCGTGATAATTCTTCCAACAGACGAACATATCTAATTCGTCTTAAATCTGAAGTTGATTTAAGAATATAAATACTTTATGGGGTCTTAGATGATTTTTTCATAGCATCACGCACATTATGATAAAGTTAACATATCCTTATCACCACATGTGTTGGTGATAGCTTCATTTCTGTTAAAGCTTTGAAATAATCCTTTTAATTCTTTAAAATTCTATTCTCCTTCACTATCGTTGTGTGAAAGTTCATGTAAATCCAAATTATCGATCGGGAGTTATGGGTTTATTTCTAAAATTTTAAAATTTTTGCGTCATGTAAAATATATTATTTATTGTATTACTCATACGTTATGGTGGTACAATGGTAATAATAAATAACATCCATAAAGTATGCTTTACTTTTTTAAATTTAAACAAATAGTACAGAAGACGTATACTTATTATGAATTTCATTATTAATGATATGTTACAGTTGATTTTACTTCATATAGTAAAATTTTTAATTTTTATTCGAATGTGCTGACGTTTGTAACATGATTGAAACAGAAAAATGTCAGAATACAGAAACATTTTCTGAGCCGATTTAATAATGTCCGTCTGTTTGTCTGTGTAAATGTTGTGAACACTGTACAGTTTGCAATTTTTGAGATGTCTTAATAGATTTGGTACATATTATTATTATTATTATTATTATTATTATTATTATTATTGTGTTTATTATTATTATTATTATTATTATTATTATTATTATTATTATTATTATTATTATTTTGGTCCAAGGACGAAGCCAATTGAAACTGGCTATGCTCGGCCCAATATTTCAGGTACCTCCTATACAAATTTTTATGAGTATGAGTTTTTAAGTTCAAAAAATTCATAAATATAGATCGATTTTAAGGTTTTATGGTATTTTAAAGCGATTTGCCAAATTTTGCTATTCATAGGTCCCTGACAAGTACCTTTCAAATACCACATTAAAGGGCATAAATCTCACATATAAGTTGGTATTTGAATAATGATTGGTCAAATTAAGATAAATATAAATAAAAACAGATGTGCAATTACTCCTTAAAAAGGTCTTATACGAATGCTATAGACAAATGTGAACCGATATTAATAAAATTACAAATTAAAAGAAATAATTGCACTGAATTTCAATAAAGTACTAAAATATTTAAAAGTTTAAAATTCGATTTCGAAATGGAGGCTTATATGGAATTCATACACACATATATATTTACACCAAGTTCAAAATGCTTAAGAGCTTTATCAGAATAAAATGCGTTTTCAGGAAATGAAATTAAATGACATCTAAAGAATTAATAAGAAACAAAATTTACATATTAAAAATTTCAATAAAAACTGATTTATAAGTTTTATAATCTGTAAAGTTTATTTCGATAATGTGGTTCATATTGAACTGGGTCCAGAACTACTAATATTTTGGGTTTATTTTTAAGTAATAAAATTGTGACCAATTATTATTATATTTCTTTAATAAACTAAATGTACCATTGACGTTTAAGTACGACGATATAATAGTTGCGGTTAAATTTAATTTAAATCCGATAAATTTTTATTGATCTGACTTTTAAAATTGTTTCAGATATCAGTCCACAACCAATATTAGAGTTTATAAGGAAAACCTTTGGATAATAATCTGATCAAATTTCGTTGTAATCGAACAATTAGACTGTCACTGAAAATGTTTTCAATATAGTTAAATCATTTTAGCTTTTGATGAGGTTCAAGAATTTGTATATATTTTTAGGATCTTATTTTATCGATCGATTTATTTGTGGAAAAAAAAAATATTAAATTTTTTATAAGTTGATTGGATTTACGTGAAATTATAATACAGCAAATTTGAATGTGTGGATTATATAGGCGATTTATGACGCAGCTGATTTTAATAATGAGTATCTGGAACATCAAACCGTTTTATTATTTAAACACTAAATTTTTCTTATTTAAAAAAAACATACTTACATTCCTGGTCCCTACTATAATCTACAATGTCCGCCCGATTGGTCGTCCATAAAAATGTTTATCTTCATAAAATTTAATACATATTATTTTGGGCCAAATATGAACCCAATTGAGATTGGTTATATTTAATCCAATATTTCAGATAACTCTTTTAAAAATGTCCTTCCATAGTGGGGTCTTAATACAAATATGAATTTATTGTACGTAAATATGTCACAAATAGGTTCTGTATCAGTCCAAATCCACATACAAAATTTCAAGATCGCTGTCAGAAAATTGACTGTATCTGTTATATAAAACAACTTTCGAAGAGAGACTCAAAAATGTTAGTATTGTGATAATAAAATATAAGTAATCAAAAGACACCTTCCATTTTTGCGATATTCAGTCCATAATTTCCTATAGCATATATTCTGAAAGTCATTTTAAATTGTATAAATTTCTCATATATGTGTATTTTTTACAACTACAAGTCTTAAAATCAGACTATACGAGGGTCGATCCATAGCTTTTTATGGATTATGTATAGGATGCTATATAGTTGGTTTTAGCCGATTTTAACACTCTTACTTGTTTTGATTTAGTTTTTCAGAAATATTATTTTCTGCCCCCTTGTGCGATATTGCATAAAATTTAAAGTAATGTGGCATTGAAGAGAAAAAAACTTTTTTATACATATTTTTTTTTTAATTTCTATTACAAAAATAGAAAGAAAAAGTTTCTCTTTTTTATAACAAATTGCGATTTAGATTTTTTTCTGTTGATTTTTGCCAAAATAGAAAGTAAACAAAAATGTGCAAGAGTATAGAGTATATTGTAAATTTTGTAAAACTAACATTTAAATGAAATTTGGAGTTTTAAAATTAATTTTTCTGGGGGGAAGAAAAAATTATCTACCGATTTCTGCTATATATACCAGTTATTATTACAATACCAAACTATATGTGTGATTTATGAACTTCAAATTGATATTTGTAAGGGGTCCTCAACCCTAATCTGGCAAATCGTTTTAGACTTATTTTTGCAAAAATTCGTTGAAATTGCTTTATATTTAGGACTTTTCTGAGTTGAAAACCTTATTTTGGGAAGACATTTGTACCTGAAATATTTTATCGAAAATGGCCATGTTCCATATAATATGACCAATTTCGTCTCTGGGCCGAAATAATAACATGTACTAAACTTCATTAAAAGATCTCAAAATTGCGACCTGTAGAGTGTTCACAACGTTTTCATTGACAACCTGCCACACAGACAGACGGATGGATGGACATCGGTTAATAGATTCAGAAATTATTCTGAGTATAATGGTATACTTAAAGGTGAGTGTAATGTTATTTTTTCTGTATGTTACAAACATCAGCAAAAACGCATCGGTATCCATCGGTATAGGGCATAATGTATCTATGTTTGTTTGTCTGTTTAAGACTTAATTTGAAACTTTTATGGACTACTGGAGCGATTTTGCTGATATTTTATCAGAATGATTCTAATATGCCATAAAGAAATATAGACTGTAAAAGGTTTCTATAGGACCAGGGGAAGGGATACTACCCATACAAAGCCGATATTGTTTATGAAATATCTGATGAATTACAATAGAGAGTTCAAAAATTTGGTCCTAATCATATTCTAAAAAATCTATTTTATTGGAAAAAAAATGAAAGGTGGATAGAACCAGGGGGGAATTTAATTCCTTTACAAAGCAAGTATCGATTATCGAATATATAAAAACTATAACGAGTGTTTCCAAATTTGGTCCCAGCTATTTTCTCAAGAATCTGATATACTGGACAAATTATAGGACGGTTAGGGCAAGGGGGAAGGGTAGCCCCCAACAAAGAAATATTGAACAGCGATAGTCCTCAAATTTAGTTCCAATCAATTGCTTAAAGATTTATTAATCAAAGGAAGGTGTAGGGTAGTTTCAATCACTTTCTTAATGAATTGCTTTGATGAAAAATATAGGACATATAGGACCATGGAACTATTCAATCAACATTTGAAACTAATAACTTTTCTGTGAATGGTTTTACCCGAGAAAATATAGATTTAGTTAAGTAAAGAAAAAAGAATTGGTTATTGAATAACTGAAAAACTATTTCATCTAGAGTTTCCAAAAATCTTTTTTTCGATTTTCTATGATACGGTATCATTGGAAAACTTTAAAATGGACACAAGTTATAACATCCGTGGCAAAAAAAAAAAAATCATACACGGCGTGATTTGTGAAATTTCTTCCGAGATTTAGAACTGAGTAGAATTTTTGTGCAGTAAAGTGCACCGGGTTAAAACAAGTTTTTTATAAATGAATTTTTATTAACTTTAATTCTGTCTCCAACAAATGTTAATAGTTTTTTTGTTGTTGTTTTTTCTCTTGAAGCTTATTAACCTCAAATTAATTCTAATTATTTTAAATGCCGCATAATAATCCTCATTTAAATTAATGTATTTAATAATAAATCATATATTGACTGTTATAAATTAAATAGAAGTTCAACAACAAATAGTTAATATTGAAAAAAAAGAAAACATAAAAATAAATTATATAAAACAATAAAAAATTAATGATTGTAAAAACCATAAATAATAATTTTATGACGATAAATATATTAATTCAACCGCAAATCATCACACTTGTGAAAGTGAATAAAAAGACAAAAAAAAGGGGAATAAAATTTTTATTTATTTTCTTTTATGGCAGATATTCTTCAATAAGACTAAATCTATAAAAATGAAAAATAAAAAGAATAAAGACGTAAAGAGGAAGATATTTTGAAGGATGCGTTCGTCGTAATAATCGCACAGTGGTTGAACAAACCATGTAGAATTTGATTTTTTAATTTGTATTATAATATTTTAGTGAATTAAAGTACACTGTTGAATATTTATATACATACACAAACATTTTTAAAGAATTAGAAAAAAATTTACAAAAACATATTTTGTAAACGCACTTAAGTTTATCAGTCTCTATAGATCCTTTCATGTGGGTGACCTCATAATTATGATCTGGTTTTTTTTTATAAGATCGAAATCAATTGGCTTTGTTCTTCATTTTGGTTTTATTATAGTTATTATGCTTTCATTTTGGGCATTATTTTACGCCACGTATCCTCACAAGGACTTTATTGAGTTTATGTCCTGGTTGAAAAACGGCCAGACAACAGAGGTATGCTGTGTCCCGATTTTGTTTGCTGCTTTATACTCTTAAACGTTTTCTCACTATGGAGTATCAGAATTTATTTAGACTAATGAAAAAATGTGTAAAATTTTGAGTGAAAAGATTATTCAAGTGATGCAATAGAGTATTGAAGACTTTTGAATGTCTTTTAGAGACTGTATTTAGAGGACTTTAAATTCATCAGATTGAATTTCTAATCTTTAAGACTTTGGATCAAAGTTCTTTGCATTGTCGTTATTTTAACATAAATTATTATTTTATAAATTCATTATTTTATTTCTCTGATTTCATTTATATAGGATTTACTATGACTGCAATAAAATATTTATATATATATATTCATATGTAAGTATGTATATTTATGATTTAATATTTCACAAATGGCAGCTTGAGTCAAAACTGCTTATATATCCGCTTTGTCTCTTACCACAAATAAAAGTACAATGACTTAAATCATCTCTCTCTCCCCTTAAACAATCAAATAAATGAAGTGAAATTATGAATAAATAGTTTTTTTTAATTTTATTTATTTATTTATTTATTTATTTATTTATTTATTTATTTATTTTTTTTGAGAATTTATATTTGTAAAAAATATTATTATTGTCCATATTTGAGCACAGAAGGGATAAGAAGATGTTTGATTGTTAACACTAGAAAGACTGAAATAGATATATAATTTCAGCCTATGAACAGTCAAAATAACTTGATTATAAAACAAGTAAGAAAGTTTGTTAATTTATTTATATAGTCGATTTTGAGCCTTAATATGACACCCTAGAGCAATTAGTGACCCTCCTCGAAGAATTTTGATTCCGCGATTTGTATTTATCATGAGATTATCATGTATAATTATCATACATAAAGATATAATACCAACATTCATTTGAAATTTGTGGAGTTTTACGTGATATTTCATAGTGGGTTTTACATGAGACCTATGGAAAATTTTAAAACGATTCTTGTAATCAAAATTCTTCTCTTCTTTCTTCTTTATAATAATTTTTTTGCAGATTTATTTATTTTAAATTGATTGGCGGAAGACTGTTCTGTTTGGGAACTGTGGTCATTTAAAGACATAATTTTGAGCTTACAAAAATATTACTCGTTCTTAATTGTATTAATGCTTTGTTCTGAGAAAGTAATTCTATGTGGGTTATGAAAAATAATAGATCGACCATCACAAATTTCAGTATATTTTATTTATGTGTCGAAATAACTATATATACTGAATTTCATCATATCTTTCAAAATTGCGACCTGTACTTACGCATAAAATTTACATGGACAACAAGCATACATACAGGCGAAAATCACTATATCGACCGCTGCATAAAAATTGAAATAAAAAGTTCTAGTTCACTTTATTGAATAAACGCAACTTACGGATTATCAACAATTCATTATGTAATTTTTTTGGGAAAAAGTGGTTGAAATCATGAAAAAAACTGAAAATTGTTAAATATTTTAACTCTGGGATGAACTGGTGATATACAAAATTTACTCAGTTCAATATATAATGTACAAAAAGTCACCAAAATTCGAAAAAATTTCAATGGTAAATAAACACTTTTTCTTCAATTAAAATTAAATAGAAGTCAAAATGACTTGCTTTGGCAATCTAGTGTTAAATGTGTGAACTATTACACATTTAACTTATATATAGTTTGAAAATATTTTTTTTTTTAAATTTTAAGACAGTTACAGACATTTTCTTTTAGAATTTGGAATAATTAAAAATGGAACTCCAAGATATTTAGCTACAACATGTCTTGTTAGTGTAATGGTATTCTAATATCATTTTTAAGCATTTAATCATGAAATGGAGGTGATATAACATTTTTGAAAAGCAACAAAAATAATGGATCAATCATCAAGTCATTTATCCGGACAGATGGAAATCTAGACCGTAAAAAATTTTCAGTCCACAGTTGTATTTAATTAGACGATCATAACACAGCTTTGTAGTGCAATAAATTTTATTAACAATAAAACTTCCGCCCGTCAAGGGTTATATAACATTTTCATACAGAAGAATGCGTATACTTAATATTAGGTAAATTTTACTTATACGTTCTAATTTTGTATCCATAGCAAGTGGTGAGTAAGGCATATTAACTTTGTCATTCCATGAACAACGTTAAGAATGAATCAACTGAGTGTATCAAAATCTGAGTCGATTTAGCTATGCCTGTCGGTCTATCTTGGCACTCTCACATCCACAACAATTGACAGATCTTTATAAAATTTGGCCTGAGTACTCAGTATTGTCTCAAAGTATTTAAAACCAGTAAGATTGGTCTAATATATTAAAGAATATTGACCGATATCTGTGGCAGCCTCTTATTTCAAAAGTAGATCATATGTAAAATTTTCAATTAAAGATTGAAAAATTGAACTGAAATTTTTCGTTAGATTAAGCAATATGTACCTCATTACTATTTCCAAGTGATCAAAATCGGGTCAGTAAAAAAAGTTTTAGCTAAAAATATAAGTAAATTTTTTTTTTCATATTTGTATGCGGTTGAGAGCATATATGTGAGTGTGTATGTATGTAAATTGTGTGTACGAAACATAATTTACTTCATACACATTTGTGTTGTAGGGTTTTGAAGATTCAGCATAGCCGAATATAGCATTCTAACTTGTTTTGGTAATAATTTTGTAACTTTTGAACCGTCAATTAAAAACTCAATTAAAACTGCGGTGTTTTCGAGGAAGTGTTTATCCTGACTATGTGAATTACTTAAAAAATGGTTTTAAAAATATTTAGGTCGAAATAAATGTAAAAAAGTTAGTGTCTTTTCTTTTGTAAGTTAGTGGATTTAATAAAGGTCTGAAAATATGTCTAAAGCATGTGCCATATTTCCTATAAATTTTAAAAAATATATATATTTATGTATTAACCGCATTAGAATAGAGATAGAAAAATTGATTAAAATGAGTGATCAAAATAAGTGAATACTAAAATTATGAAAAATATATAAAAACATTATTGGAAGGGTTTCCGAAAAAGGTTCGAGACCTCGACATTTCTGATTAAAACTATAAAAAATATTTATTTTGTAAATTTTAATAATAATTACACCATAAGTAGTGATGAGGGTAATTTAACTTTGTCATTTCGTGTGTAGTGCCAAGGAGGAAACATTCTCGCATTAAAAATAATTTTCCGAATTCAACGAAATTTGCTCACATTGTTTGTTTTAAATAGAGTCCGATATCGGTTCCGAAAAATAATGTTTCTAATCTCAACAAAAAGATTTAAATAGAAATTTAACTATAATATACATTTAAATGATTTTTATCAACATTTACAAAGAAATTATCAAAATCTGATCAGTAGAAAAGAAAGTTATAGGCTGAAATATGTTTTTTAATATCTTTATATTTAGGACTTTAATGACCTTAAAGCTCCATTCCGGGAAGAATATTTGTATGGAAGGTACTTGAAATATTGGAATGAACATGTTCAATTTCAAAAAACTTCGTCTTTAATACAAAATATTAATAATCACCAAATTTTATCGAGATACTTTCAAAAATTGCTACGTGAAGATTTCTCACAATGTGTTACATGGACAGCAAGCTGGACAGATGGACTTAAGGACATTCGAACGGTATACTTAGAGGTGGGTGTAACACCATATTTTCTGCATATTACAAACATCAGCACAAACGAATAATACCCCAATATCCTTTGGTGGTATTAATACATTTTAATAACCGTCAGATTTTCAAATTTTGCCAGATTAAATTATAAATAATTGCACAAACACTTTTCAATATTTCCAATTAGTTCAATTAATAATGTAAAATATTTGACAATATTAATAAGAAATTATCTCTACTTATAAACAAATAATTTATACGTTACAAAATGCTTCAAACTCTCAAGATTTTTCCAATAATTAGGACTAATAAAGGAGATTATTAATATTTTATATTTCAATCAATATTGTGTTCTAATATTAATTATATCTTGTGTGTATCTTGCAAATTATTATCTGAACAAAATTTACTTCAAACGTCAATTAACAATTGTTGCTAAATAACATTTTCTTAATCTTGTGAAAATTTTTGGAAAATTATTCACAAGTTGTTGTTACAAAAATAATTTGTAAAACATTTTACTGATTAATAAGAAGTGTTGATTTAAATGAAATTAAAAGAAGTAAGAATGATATATTCGGTCATGCCGAATCTTCAATACCCTCCAACTCAAATTCGTGTGAAGTTAATGCGATTGGTTCTGTAGATAAACGCGTTTCTTGAATATAACAAAGAAACACTTAAAAAGTCATAAAATTAGATATATTTTTGGCTATAAATTTTTTCTATTGAACCGATTTTAAAAATGGGCGTGCCAACAACAGACATACGGACAGATGAACAGACAGATGGACATAGCTAACTCGACCCAGATTTTATTTTGATACATGAATATAAAATCATTTTGAGGTCTGAGATGATTCCTTCTTAGCGTTACACACGGAATAACAAAGTTAATATACTCCCTTCACCACTTGTGGTGGTGGAGGTTATAAAAAATATATATTTTAGAAATTTGAAATTAAACCAGTCAGAAATTTATTGCCTCATTTTTTTAATATTTTCATTCGACATGACTGAATACAGTGTTCTTTCTGGTTTTAAGTGAAACTTTTATACCCTACACCACCATATGTGTTTATGTAGATATTTGAAATGTGCAAAAATAGTTCTATCACCACTTCACTTCCGTTTCTGGAAAAGCTGTGTTGGTACTATCAGAATAAAGACTAAGATCTCAAGCTTTCGATTACCGCGGTAAGGAAATTGCGAAATACCTTTTTCAAAGAGTGTGAAAAATTCCAAACGAAAATTATAATGAAAACTGAACACGCAGCATGCAAGGATTTTGATCACACTGTCGTATACCCTCATTATGCCACTTGATTATATTTCACATGATCGGTCATAATAAATCCAACATGGAGTCAGTTGCAATTCCACTTGGTCATATTAGGAGCAGTATTTTTAAATACTTCTTCGAATAGGCGAAGATAGATGGTTTGAACAAACCATGCCTGCAGCCACTGTGTTTAATTTTATGCAAATCGATGCAGCTGATCAGAAGTTACATATAAAATTCTAAAAAAATTGATTCTACCCCACTGTGCCATATTAGGAAGAAAATTCAATGGATCAGTCCACATTTAAGAGTTTTAAAAATTGAAAGCCTTATTACAAAATGGCGCCTTATATGAGAGCTTTAACTGACTATGGATTTATATATGACATATTCGTTACATATGTTAAAAACGGATATAAATGTTTTTCAATAGAATCGGTTCATATTTAAGAGTTTTATAAGTTTAAATTTATGTAAAATCTAAAATATCAAAAACGTTTTAAAATAATGTATGATGTCATTATAATTTAAACTTCATTATTCTCATTAAGTATTTAAAATCTTTTGTAAATATCTTTTATCTGATAAATAAGGCTTTAATTTTTCCTCTAATTACTTAGAAAATCCTTTTTATATTTAACCTCAAGGCCAACGTTTATTTACTTCCTTTTTTACATTTCAATCCATTTACTTTTTTCCTTCATCTGTTCTTCTGTCATAATTATTATTTATGTCTTTCATAAGTTACGAATAATTAAAAACGTTAATTTAGTATAAAGATTTTATATATGAAAAGTTTAGTTTAAAATTTTCCTTTGTTATATTAGTTAAAAGATTTAAATGTATTCGTTATTCTTTCTCTGTATTTGTAATTATTTATGTGTTGCTTTTTGTTATTTTTATATTTATTATGTAAATTCTATTAACTGTCTTTTTGTATACTATTCGTGTTTCTTTGTATTTGAGTCCTTTGTATTGGTGTGTGTGTGTTTCTGTGAGTTGTTCTTAATAAAAGTGTTTCTTACACTACCGAAAGTTTGGGGTATTATGCGTTTGTTCTGAAGTTTGTAACATGCAGAAAAATTTGTGTTACACCCACCTATAACTATACCATATGACTAAAATCACATTCTTACTCACTTTAACGATGTCCGTCCATCTGATATTTTTATTATTCCGTCCCAATTACGAGACATTGGCCATATTCAGTTCAATTTTTAAAGTAGTTCTCATACAAATTTTCATCAAAAATATTTTTTTGTTTAGTTTATGATATTAAATTGAATAACAGTTCGTTAAAAATTAACGAAAAATATGTTATGTCAACAGATATTTAGTAAAAACGGCAGTAAAGCATCGTAAGTTAAATAACACACAAATTCTACATGCATACAAGATCTCATACATGCAACCTTAAAAATATCACATATACATATACATTTATACGTTATTATTGTAATAAAAATTGGTCAAATCAAAATAGATATAAGAAAACAATCGATGTACGAAATTAGCGAGGGTCGGTCTATAATTTTATCTGGCTTCTCTCGAAAAACTTTTTTTACAACGTATAAATTTGACATATATTTGTAACCATTTGACTATGTAATGTACACATGAGCATAGATCAAATTATACGAGGGTCGTTTATTAATTTTTCGTTTTTTAAAACGAAGTTTAAAACCAATATTGTGATATAGAGTATTATATAGTCGAGCTTGATCGACTTTAACATTCTTACTTGTTTTAAGTTAAGTCTGTGAAGAATTTTTACTGTTAAAAACAGAGTATAATTATAAACAGAAATTAGCATAATTGCTAATTAGCCAGTCATGCTGATTATTGTTGAAACTTTAAATAAACTAAAATAGACAGATTTTTATGTCTTGGTGTATGTGTGTGAGTGTAAGTAATAAAAGTTTTGTGTGCAAAAGTCAGAAACTAATATTTCTGTTAAAGTTCTAAAGACTTTTTACCTTCACAAATTATTTGGAGTTTCTTTTTTCAAATTCTTTTATTTTGAAAATGAAATGAAATATGAGGATGTTAAAAATTATCATCTATTTCTCTTAATTTCTCTAAAGGACTTTTTGTTTAAATTCACTCGAGAAACTATTTTAAAAAACATTTCTAGGTTGTGGAAAAAAATAGTTTTCCTGATTTAAAAAATATAGAAATTTTTCGAAAATAAATCTTTTGACACGTATAAAGTAAAACTGTATAGTTCTATGAATTGGAGATCTAGTTTTTATAAAAATTTCTATTGACATTTTGTAAAATCGTACAAAATTTGTTAGTCGATTCCAAATATTTTTTACTTCCCAAAGCTCCGGATAAAGTTAAAGATTTTGACCAGTTTTTGAATGATTGATTTTATGTTCCGAATTTATTGATTTTTTTCTCTTGCTTTAAAAGTGCCTTTAATCATTTTTATCTAAAATAAAACTTTTACTAAAAACATAAATCAAATTTATTATTTTCTGAAAAGAATCCTTTCGTCTTAATTTAAACAGTGTAGAAAAAAAACTTTGTGGGACTAAACTCAAAAAACTGTTTTACTGGACAAAAAGTAAGACGGATAGTAATAGGGGAAGAAGTAGTCCCTATAAAAAACAAATATTGATTATCAAATAGCTAAAGATCTATTACAGCGAGAATTAGTTCCCAATTTCGATGTCAGACAAATGAAAATATTGTTAATCTGATTAAAATGAGTGATCAGAAAAAAGTGCGTACTGAAATTATTAAATATTTTCAACAAAACCAAACTTGGTTCTACAAAAAGTTTGGCCAAGTATTCAAAGGTCTGCCGTCAAACTATTTTCCATGTTATTAAACAGTATCGGGAAAACTTGTCTGTTGAAAGAAAACTAGTTTTAAGTAGAAGGAATGTTCCATATAATGTTTCTACGGGCCGAAAATTAGAATAATTTTTAAAGGAACTTCCAAGACATCCTAAAGGAAAGCAGCCTGTTTAGCTCAGTGCTCGAAAATTGAAGTCAGGATTTCTAAAAAAACACACTCTTACTGCATAATGATTGACAACATATATTTTCTGGCTGGTTTTCTCAGCTTCTTGGTCAAAATTTGCATGTTGCAAAAAGCAATCAAAAATTCCCAAAATGTTGCGAAAAAAGAAGGCAATCATTTGTTACACGAACTTACCGAAAAAGGCTGTTTGCCATTCATAAGGCTTCATATTGAGTCCACTTATTCTTGGTCAGACGTGGCATCTTGTCACTGTGGTAAACCAACCCTCGCGGTAGAGGAACATTAATGTGGTATTTAAAGCGAAAGAAGAAAAGCCTACAAACTTGTTGGAATATCGCAAAAAAAGTGTTTTACTTTGTGGCAGGTTTTAAACAGATATGGAAATGTTTGTTCGAGCAAAATTTGGACCCATTCACTTTCTAATGAAACTGAATTATTAAACAAAATATAGAATGGATGAATTAGGGGTAGGTCCATACATAGACCATTTTATTTCCCTTTCATGATTTTTTTTACCACGTCGCAATTTTTGAATTGTCTCTGAATCAAGGACGGAGTAGAATTGTCGATTTGCTGCACAAGTAAAGCTGGTATTATGTTAAAGACAGATCTATTTATCTATGATCTTACTGAGGAAGATGATAAACTTCCTCTACAGAAACACTTAAAACATATTAAAACTTTATATGATTACGATAGGGCATATAAAGGGTGTGACCAAATCGATGTGACTCCTCTGAATTTACGGGATATAAATTTTAATGAAGTGAACAAAATCTGAGTAGAAAGACTGATTTGTTCCTCATGAGAATTAAGCATCTCTTCTAGTTAAAAATATATTAATTTCCCTTTTATATTACCAAATATTAGTTATTGAATGAATTTGATTTTATTAGTTTTTATTTCTCATAAATCACTTAATATTTTATGCTTCCTCATTTAATAATGTCACAAAAACTATTTTAGTAAATTCATTAATCTTATACTTCGTGGTAGAGATATGGTTTCTATATAATAAACAAGTAAATAATATTTAATAACATTAACTTTAACAACATTTTTATAATCTTAGCAGAAAAATTTATATAGAAAGCCAGAAAATATCCTTAAATATTTTTTTTTCATGAATTAAGTACTCCTTAATTTCGTTTTTTTGTCATTTTGCTCCTTATAATTTTCATGTTTTTTTTTACTATACAACTAATAATACAAGTAAGTATCCTTATGAGAGAGAGAGAGAGAGAGAGAGTGAAGAAGAAGGAAAAACTGAGAAAGGGAAAACCATTATGAACATGTTGAACAAAAAAGGAGCTGTTGTTGAACTCCTTGTTGGCAGCTGAATAAAATGAATTAATGTAAGAGAGAGACACACATTTTTCAAGTTAATATTGTGACCTTAATTCCGCTTTTATGAATAAGGAAAAAACTGAAACCAACAAAAATATAGAAAGAACTCTTGCCTTTAAAACCCTGACTACGAACAAAAAAAATGAACAGTTTTTCCCTTAAAATCAAGCTTTTCTTAATGCTTTTTTTTTGGATTTCATTTTTTGTTTTTGTAACTACAAGATACTTCGTTAAAGTGTTTGCTTTTTCTAAGTTTATGTGTGTAAGGGTGTGTGTTTGTCGTTTTTTTTCTTATATAATTTAAATAGTGATTTATGTCTGTCAAACTGGCAAATTTACATGAAAATGTTTGAATTTACTCTTGGGTTACAGTTGTAGAGCTTGTAGAAGTAGGAGTAATTCGGGCGTTAAACGTAGACATATAAACAAACAGACATATTTGCTGTAATTAAAATTTAATTAGAGATTTTTATACAAATGAAATTTCTACAACTGCATTCTCATCATCGTACTCATCATTATTATCATTTGTGTAATTATTATTGTGATTATACCCTACACCACAATTGGTGGTTGGATAATATGCGTTTGTGCTGATGTCTGTAACATACAGAAGAATGGTGCTAAGTAAATTGTTCGACTCAGATTCACTTTTTTAATTCGACTTTACTATGTCCGTCCGAACGTCTATCTGTTTGGCTTGTCGTCCATGTAAACATTGCATATTGTGTCGAATGAAAAATGAAATGGAAATAAATCAGTTACTTCCGAAAGGCTATTGCAATTTTAATGAACATGGTGAAGGTAGAAGTATAGACGAGTTTAAGTTTTGAGTTTGGACTTTGTAGACATAACGATGATTCGGTTCGTAGGGTTCCAAAAGTTGGTTAACTCGGGTCATAAAATATTTCATAGATTCTGCTACTGAAATCCTGTTAAAAACCTCGTCATATGGGTAGGCAATCTCTTATAGTTTAAGGGTATTTAGCTTTAAAAGTTTAAAATTTTAACTTTTAGACCGATTCTGCCGAAGTTTTCATTGCTATAGGGAATCCAAATTTTGTCCGATTTTTGTCAAATATCATTTTTTTATTAATGGAAAGAACCACATTTTGGGAAAATTTCGAAAGTTTCTTGGGAATTACGGGCTTTTTTAAAAGAAACAAAATAATGTTAAGATTAGCTGTCAAAAAGTGTATCTATGTGCAAAATTTCATTAAGATATGTTGAGTAAAAATTTTTGAAGATCAAGATCAAAAAAATCTCTTTTATATTTTCATGGCACTTTTTCACAAAAAAGTGTGCAACGAATTTTTTTATTGTGAATAATGTTATGCATTTCTGAAAAGTTGATATAATTTTCGATATATTGATGAAAAAATTTATCTAACTTCATTTTTCTATGAGTCATAAATAATAATCGAAACATTACAGATATACTGACAACGCGTTTTAAAAACTCTACAAGTCACAAATTCAGAGATAACTTAATGACATTTGTTACTGCGGTCCATGAATGAAGACTGTTATATTCAGCACAAAATTTAAAGTATCTCCCATAAAACTGTCCTCCTGGAATAAAGTTTTAAGCTCATAAAAGTCCTTTTTTTAATCGAAATTATAATATTCCAAAACGATGTGCGAAATTACGCGAGAGTCCGTTCATTCTCATAGATCCCAAACAAGCTTCCTTCCAAATATCACTTTGAAGAGCATAAATCTCGTATATACATTGGTATTGTAAAAAATTGGTCAAATTAATATAAATTTAAGCAAAATACAAGGGGGTGGTCCATAATAGAAGATGTAATCCCCAAAAATAATGCATTTTTAAAAACGTATAAATTTTTGCAATAAATGTTTGTATTATAATAGTGTAATGAACACGTTAGCATAGATTAGAAGATCAAATTATACGAAGTCGTAAATTATTTTTTCGTAACTATCACTTATAATCAATATTGTGGTGTAGGGTATTTGATATTCAAGCTTGACCCACTATAACATTCTTACTTGTTGTGATTATATCCTACACCATCGTAGTTAGTTGGGATGATATGTTTTAGTACAGATATTTGTAACATACTGTCTGCCCGGCTGGCTGTCCATGTAAAAGTTTTTGAACATTTCAGAAGTTGCAATTTTTGAGATATTTAAATGAAATTTAATATATTATTATTTTGGCCGAAATACGAAACCTATTGAAGTTTGACCATGTTTGCTTTGGGTATTTTTCATACAAATATCCTTCCGGGATGAGGTTTAAAGCTCATAAAAGTGATTTTTATGAAGTATTGGCAAAAAGTAATCCTATGATATTCTAAGACGATGTGCCAGATTATACGATGGTCGGTCTATTGCTTCTCACAGGTCCCATGCAAGACCGCTTTGAAACATCACATTGAAGGGCACAAGTATCACATTTACGCTGGTATTTGCAACAATAACTAGTCAAATTTGAAACAAACATAAAGTAAAATCGGTATGCAAAATTATACGAGGGTGGTTCATCATTTCTTGTAGTGCCCATATAAGGCTCCGGAAAAAATTCATTTTTAAAGTCCGAAGTTTCACATAAATGTGTACTGTCACAATGATGAATTGAACACTTAAGAAAAAATAAAAAAATAAAATTATACGAGCGCCGCTCATTAATTTTTTGTAACAACCAATATTGAGGGATGTTAGGACATAACACATCCGGTCTTGACCGACTATAACATTCTTATTTCTTTTTAATAGTAGTTGATATAATCTGTATTTTTTTCCATCACCAATCATCATCATCGCCATCATCATCTTCTTCTCAGTTATCGTAATTTCAATTTTTAAGTGTTAGTTTGCACTCTAAAACTGTTTTTCTGATTTCAGTTTTTAATTTAAATAGACACATTTTAGTTTCTTTTTTTTTGCATCTGTTAAAAGTATATTAAAATAAATTGTGACACTTGGTTGTGATAGTATTTAATTAAAAAATGCTTATTTGAAAATAAAATGGAATAAAATAATTTTTGAATGATCACTTTAGAAAACTTGTAAAAAAAAGAACGGATATCAGAGATAATAAATTTTAATTTATATTTAAATAAACATTGATTTTGACATTAATAACAATGGATTATTTGAAAAGGACTTAAATTGAAAGAATGTTTAATAGAATATTTCACTAAGAAAAGAGGTTTTAAAAATATTTATTTACATTTTTGCATATCACGTGCAGGAAAATTTTTCAAGGAGAAACTATTTTATATGATGGATAAGATTCAGAGACATCGATATCATTAATGTCCTCCATCACTTAAGATTTTGAAAATATTTGGACGGATTTGAAGTTATTGCACTATAAAACCAATTCAAAATGCTATATTCGGCCATGCTGAATCATAAGACCCTCCATCACATACATTTGTATATCTGAAAATTCAACTACATTAAGAGAGACACATACCACACTGGTAATAACTACAATTACTGTTTTGTATATATAAGGAAAAATTTTGACAATACATTTTTGACTATAACTTTTTTTCTTATCCACTTTTGATTCTTGGAACAGTAATGAAAAGAATTTATCAATTATTTTTGTCTGAATTTCAGGTTGTGAAAAAGTTTTCAATTGATAGACGGACATGGCTAAATAACTAAGATTTTGATAAAATGCAAGAATATATATACCTTTTTGGGTTTAAATAATTCCTCCTTCTTGGCGTTTAACAAGTGATTTTTCAATTGTTAATAGAATAATGCAAAATAAATTACTCTAAACGTAAAATCCTGTTTCGAAAAGCTAAATGCCTTATTCTGGGAAGATTAAAATCTACTTTCGCAATGGGTCATATATAAAAGCTTTGTAATAATTTTCTCGAAATTCGCTACATGACATCTCCAAATTATTGTTACCGTATTTCATTGAAATAATTAAAAGTTTAAATCAATTCCTGAAAAGTGGATAAATATAGTCTAATCAGGATCGATATTTATGAAAAAATACTTATATGGCAAAATTTTGATAATTTAACCCTAAAACTCTAATCTTAAACCTCTTTTCCGGAAAAAGGAGCTTATATGACAGTGTATAATATAATAATGAGACCTGTTATCCATATCTAAATGCGATTGATATAATTATATGAATTTTCTATAGACTTATTTTATGTTTTATTTCCTCTTAGGACTTAAACCTTATTCGACAAGGGACCTTATAAGACACCTATTAGAAAATTATTGATCGATATCCAAAAACTTGTTACGCATATATGAAAGATTAGTTTCAACATAATTGGAAAAGTATTCCACAAGCTTAAAACCTACTTCCTGAAATAGTTACTTATAACCAAATAACCAAATTTGCGCCGATAAATTAAATGCTTTATAAGAATAATTATTCCGTATTTTAAAGAATCATATTTAAGAGTTCTATATGCATTTAAGTCTACTCCGAAAGGAGCTTATATGGGGATAGGCTGCTCTATAATCCAATTTTCTAGTGTTTATTTGTTTGTATATACTGAATTTCCAGAAAATTTTCTCTAAATCTATATGATACCCTGATTAACATATATTAACATGATGCAGAGTTTTTGTCTCAATTTCTAGATTATCTGGTACAACCGTCATATAACTTTGTTCCTAAGGATCGAAATTGACGACTTTAAATACCAAACTAAAAAGAATATAATAAGCATTTGAGACAAAATTTCGTTAGAATCACATCACCTCTGCGGACATCATTATATTTGCAACCAGATGTAAAGTTGGAAAGACAGCCGGATAATGGCTAAATTGTTTGAGATTTTTGATTTGATGCAAGAGTCGGAAACGGTGATGAAGGTTATAAAATGGTATTGTTAGGTTAATACAATAGTATATTACTCCAGAAGTATCAAGTTCATGACCTTTTTTTCGACAAACTTATTCAAAATCGCTAAAAAGTCGATATTCTTGAAGCCTATTGAATGTTTGATTGGAGTGATTTTCAGATACCCAGTTATTATAGATATTAATCTCTGGATTGATGTTTTTAAGTTTCCTTGTTTCGATTCACATCATTAGTATTCACACCTCCGCACGTGGAATTTATACGTATTTTTGTATTGGATATTAAGATAAGTCCCTGTATGCTGGAACCCATACATGTATAATTTCGGAATATTGAGGTAGCAACTCCTTCCTACATATAAATACTATCAATAATGAGATGCAGAGGTCTTCAGAGACAGATGAGCTTCTTACATGTTGATAACAATATTTAGGGTGACTTTTTGTTACAAAAATGTAGGAAACTATAACGACAAATTCCAAAGGGAATTCTCCAAAAAAGTAGACGAAAAAATTAAAGCATATATCTCGCTATGTAGCGTAGATAATTTTAGTTCATTTCATATAATAGGTTGCATTTTTTCCTTGCAATATTTTTATACCCTACACAACCGTAGTGAGGGTATATCTCTCCACTATACTGCCTGTCAGTCTGGCTGGTTATCCATGCTTAAACATTGCGACCAGACTACATGTC